>JALJVW010000129.1:2870738-3405738 GCA_024865655.1 Emberiza elegans
CAAGTCCCATTGACAGCATCTTCCTAACCCACCAAACTATTCCTCCATCTCAGTCTTGGTGGTCTAGAAATACTTGGGAAAAACAGCCATGCAGCAGTTTTCAGTGCTGGGCCATAGCTGACCCTGTAGATATGACAAGAATGTTTGTGTCTTTGGGCTGTATCTTCCCACTATGAGGCATTCCAGCTTAGATGAGAAGTTTAGGATGTCTGTGACAAATCAAGCATGTGTCCTGGGGCAGTGATGCTGCGCCAGCCAGGGGACTGGAGCAGCAAGGCCTCTGCCAGCTGCCTGCTCTGTGTCCCAGCAGCTGCAGGTGGGGGCACCCCGCAGTTCTGTGCTCCAGAACAAACCATCAGACACGGGAGAACCAATGCTGATCACACTGTTTGCTCAGAAAGAGCTCAGAAATAACAAGCATATTCATACGTAAAATTCTGGAAGAAGTTTCCCTTCAAATACTGCAAACGCACACATTTCAGAAAGTCTGTGTGTGCTTCCTCTTGCCTGACCCTGTACATCCTGATCCAGGGATCCTCCATAACCTGCAGATAACGCTGGTGAAAACCACTGCGTCAGACCAGTTCCCTGGGCAGCCTGACAAGCTGGGTGAGCTCTGCTGTCTTTAATTACACCTCGCTGAGCCCATGCAACAGTTAAATGAAGCAACCTACAGACTTTGTGTAAGACCTTGTGCACAGAGGCACTTCCCACTTGAGCTTTCTAAGGTACAGAAGCACTGGAGAACAGGACTGCGTTAGCAGTGCCCCTGTGTGAGCAGCCTTCACACACACCTTCCACAACACTCACAGGAGCGGCACTGGAAACGAGGAGCAATCTCTGAACCAGACCACTGGGATTAGCATGCAGGAAAGACATAAGGCTATAAACTGTAATTTACCAAGCCTAAACCTGCCCAAAGCCTACATTTTCATCACTCCTGTTAACACGAAGATGAATAATACATCTTTTATGGCTATCTCAAAAGTTACAAGTTAATCACAAGCAAAAGTTTTAACAGTGGACTACATTTAACCCACCCAACTGTGGTAACCATACAATTACAAACTCGGGAAAAACAACTACATAACTGGAGATAAAGTTTAAATATATTTTTAGTTACAAACCCTTTAGTACAGGCAAAAACACTTATATGCAATATTTGCTATTTCATTATCTTTATTTGCACACGTTAGGAACAAGTTTCTGAGCAACAGGGACAAACGAAAATGACACCGTAGTGTTCCTTAAAGAGTATTAGGTCCTTAAACGCCAATTACCAAGAACACTGTACGTATTTAAAAAGATTTACCCAACAGTAAGAGTGAAAAGGGGAAAACGCATCTGAAGATTTCCTAGCTCTAAATCAAGAAAAGCTGCTCCTGGTACCATCTAGAACGCACCGACCTGTTGCTAAAAGCATTCTCGACACTGTTCTGGGAAAGGTGACATGCACAGGCTACAGAGACCTCCCGCGGGACGCAACTCAACAGCTCCTACAAGCCCAGCTTTGAATACTGCGCGTAAGGCAATGTAAACGGCGCTACCTTTCCCCTTGCAGGTTTTAGTCCCCGGCAAGCACGCAGACCAGACGCCCTTCCAGGAGTACGGCCCGCTGGAGGCGGATCTGCCCGTCATGGGGCGCGGAGGAGCTCATGGCGCGTCCGCGCAGCACAGGCGGGCTCGGGCCGCGGGCCGGGCGGTGACGGCGGCCAAAGCCCCCGCGACACCCGGGGGGCCCCGCGCGGCGCCCGGATGTCACCGCCCCGGGCGGGGCCCGCCGCCCCCATGTGCGGCCGCGCTCCGGCCCCGCGCCCCAAAATGGTTCCCCGAGCTTCCCCCGGCACTGCCGGCCCGGGACGGCCCCGCCCCGCCCCGCCCTTCCCGCCGCTGCCTCCGGGGTGGACGCGGCTCGGCCCCGCCCGCTGAACCGGGAACCGGCCCCGCCCTTCCCGCGGAACCGAGAGCCGGCCCCGCCCCGCCATGGGACCGAGATCCGGCCCCGCCCGCCCGGCCCCGCAGGCCCGCGGCCCGGCCGTGCCTCACACGTGCGCACGGAGAAAGCCCTCCGCCTCCCCCGAAATAACTGCTTGAAAAAGCTACAGCCTCCATTCAAAACTCTTCTAAGACATGAAAATCACTTCCTCTTATTTCAAGGATATTCCTCGGATAAGCATTTTTCACTGTGGATCTGTAAAGTCCTATTCAACGGGAATTTTCTCCATTTGTATAAATATTATTCAATGAAACAAAAGCATAATCTCAAGGAAAAGAGATGACCAACAGAACTAAAACAATGTGGCATATCTGATTATCTACTTGGACTGTTAAAAAAATTAGAAAAGGTAAAAGGATAAAGCAGTTGGAAGCCAAGTCAACACGCTTGTGATGCACACACTTTGCTCAGAAAAGCTTAGACATTATGGAACGCTGATGTAATAATGGTAAGATCACGGAAGTAATGAATTTCAGTGGAGGCAACACAACAGATACACGGAGATAAACTGTTGTCACATAAAAAGTAAGGCTACAAAATCTCAGTAAAGATAATTATCTTTAAAAATGCTTTCCTACTATCTGAAATCCAAGTCTTTTTAAAGAAGACTTTCGAAAGCACTGCAAATAATGCCCAATTGCTACAAAGAAAACCTGCCCACTCGATACAAGGCTTCCTTCAGTCTCACCCACAAATGTGCAGTATACAGCATCCCTCCAACTAAGAGTCAAGAAAGTTTACAAGCAGAACAGAAAAGCTGAAGAAAAACTGCATAGAAACAGCTTTTGAGGAACTAAGAGCATGTGGTGAGGAGGCACCCCTCGTGTGGCAGTGTCCCCAGAGCACAGCCACCGGCCCCCGGCCCGGCTGCAGCTGCTGCTGCCCGTGCTTGGCTGGCTGCACTGCGCCTCGGGACAAAGCCTTTGGGCCAGACACAGAACCAAAATCCTGGGGGAATGGAAGGCACAGCCAAACCACTGGTTTAAAAGCTCTGCTGAGGCATGGAAAGTAGTCTGCAGAAGTTAAAAAAGATCATGTGCCTCATGTGCCAGGGAATTATCAATGATAAACAGGACTAGACTGATACTCTTCCACCTTCTCACCTTACCAAGGTGTTAGCTCCAGACACATTCTAAAAATCACATCTGTGCTTCACTGGAATACAGGGCACCTCTGACATATTCAACTTAGCGTCATCCACTTCTCTCACATCTTCTCTCACATCCTCACCCATATCAAATAGCTTAGACTTGAGTTTAGCATTTTAGCTAGCTTTTGAAAGGGTAACAATATTAGTTGGGGGGGGAAACACACAAAAATTCTGTGTAGTCATCTTAATGGCTGGAAGGGAAAAAGTCTTATATAAGAGTAATAAAAGGACAGAACAAAATTTATCACAACTGTCTGTATGTGATGCAACAACATAATTTTCTCTACAACATTTCAAAACTTACTCAGTTCAGGAACTCCCATTCAAAATGCACTTAATGCATTACAGCCACCAACAAAGTAATAGAAAATCTTTCATCTTTTTCAACAGTACATTCATATTTGAGAATAAGACTTTTTTACACACAATACTGCTAGAGAGCACTGGAAATGAGAATAGGATGAAGTTCTGAAAAACACTGACAACTTACTGTTTTCAAGATGTGACACAAGCCAAAGAATGTAAAAACCCAAAAGCTAAATGAAAGGTTGAAAATACTCATTAAACATAAAACATATCAGAGAAAATCTTGCCAATATTTTTGAAGAAACTAGTATTTTTAATTTTATTTAATTTCAAAGACATTTTAGGGCCCAAGGCTTTGCCTTTTGCAGTGCATCAGTTTCCCAGCTCTCAGGAGATGTTGAATCTCAAGGTCCTGGCATGGTTAGGGTAATGCAGGCCTGGACAGACATGGGCACCCCTGCTCAGACACAGCCTCTGGACCTGCTGGCCTACTTCAGAATTTTTAGAAGACAGTTCATGACATAAATTATTAATCAACTATATAATACAATTTAGTCTCTATACACTCTAGTTTTGACTAATGAATCAGGATTTTTTTCAACCCTTGCAGACACTCTTTTCTTTGGTGCCCTTAACTATGCTATTTGTTATTTCAGACACCTCAGGGCTTCTCTTTTCCTGCATAACAAGCAAAGCTAGATCAATCCAATGTAACAGAATATTATAAAATGAGACCAAAATAAATATACAACATTGAGTCAAGACTCAATTTCCTTTGCCAAAATGTCATCTGTCCAGTTAATCTCTTTTTCATACACAATTAGACCATTTCCCTCTACCTTGCAGTGACCCAGTCTGCCTGAAACTGCAAGCAGCTTTCTTCTTGCACCTCAAGACATTCCAATTTTCCAACCACCAGGAAGGGAAATCCCAACAGATTTATATAACCATGGAATTGTCTTTGGGGCCAGCACTGCAGTGAGTCCCCAGTCCCTAACACCCCACGTTTCTGATGTGTCCCACAGCGCCTGTCCTGACCCTCTCTGAGTTCAGCACCCCCCACGTGGCAGATGCAGACACAAACACAACACAAACACAGCCACGGAAACACCAACAGCATTGTTACACCCACCAAATCAGAGTGACCTATTTCTCACTCAGTGCAAACACCTGACTTAGGTCAGTGCTGTTTGACTTCAGCCTCATCGCTGTTGCTCACTATTTCTCCTGTGGAAATCTGCTGGAATAGTCAACATCAGCCCAGGAGAGATTTCTCCCTAGCTGTTAAACATTTTCTTTCCAACAACTTTATAAGGAAAAATTAGGAAGGAACAATATCCTGTAGAAGACACAGAACAACCACATCAAAATCACATTAGTAACCAACTACTATGACTGAAGTGTTCCATTTTAAATGCAACAAAGAACTTCATCAATTCCAACAAGTGAATAACCTGTTCTCCATTCAAACAGAGCCTCAACATCCATCTTTGCACACAATACTGGAGCCCACACTGCTATGGTACTCCAACCTTGTGAAGGAAGACAAGCTGAGCAACAATGCTCTGCAAAAAAACCTGATAAACCCCCAAATTTCATTCCGAAATTCACTAGCTAGCAAACTAGCTAGTGAAACTATATGCAGCTAAACAAAAATACAAGGAAAACCCACTTTAAATACAAATCAAAACCAAACACCTGCATTAAAAGGATCATGGACCACTTCCATATTGGACTTGACCAACCATATTTTTCCTTTCTAAAAACAAGCAGATAACTTGTCTTGCTGTGACACTGCCAAATCCCACCTAGCAGAGAGGTATGAAGCTGGTGGTAGAGAAACAGTGCTCCAGGCTGTGTCCTGCACTGCACCTGGTGGTGCTGTCTGACAAGAGCCTTCTCTTCCCTCCTTCCCCAGCTCAGTATCCCCAGTGCCAGGATCAGCAAGCAGCCAATGGCCAGAGCTCTCCTTGCCACAGGACACCCAGAGCTGCCCCCACAGGGACCCCACAGCACCATAACCATGGGACAGACCCAACCTGGCACTTGTGCCCCAGGAGCCCTCTGAGAAACCCAATGGAGCATGCCTGTCTGCAGCCTGCTGTCTCAAAATAAAGATGGCAAAAACCAGGGAATCTAAGAAACTAAAGAAAGCTTCATATGAAAATACAGATAACTCTATGCAAACTAAGTAACAGGGAAAAGATTTTTATTTTATTTTTAGTAGTATCTAGATTCTGTTCACTGTGCACAGAACACACTGAATTGAGCTGTATCAGAATCATCCTTCAACAGTTCAGCCCAGTAATAAACACAGGGAGACAGCTACCTTTTTAAAAGTTCTGGACATACAATGCTGCAATAGAAAGTAAGGCAGGCACACAGAAGGATCAGCTACAGAGTGAACTAGTAAGAGCAACAGAAAAGAGGAAAGCAAGGTATTTTTCATGCTCTAACACATACTGCCATTCAGAAGTCCCTAAACAGGAAGCACTCAATTGTTCTACAAGGCATCATAGATGGGCTCTGTATACAATTACAATCTATTACAAGTTTTTTTAAAAGGAAAGAAGAAAAATAACCAACCCCCTCTATAAACAGTAACAGCAAATCCTACCATGTGTGACAGTTTGGGGGCTGTGTTTCTTTCCTCAGTCTGATTTTGCAAACCCTATACTCTTCAGTGCATGCTGTAATTGCCACGCAATATTGCATCACCATTCCTGTGTCTGTGGCAGACACGGGCAGGAGGGTGTGGCATGGAAGCTCTCACCTGAATTCAGTAAGGCTCAGCTAAACTGAAGTACCTGGACTTTGATGTGTCTCCACTTACCAAGTCTTTCTGTGATAACTATTCCAATTCAAACTCAAGACCTATTTTATGCTCAATATTTTTCCTGCATAACTCAACAGTAATAGGGAGCAGACCATCTAAATAACTAGACCTAATCAAAGAGACCTACAAATAAAGACTGTCCTACAGGAGACTGACCCATGACACAGAAAGCCCCTCTGTAGAAGGTCAGGACAGGATGACATACATTGACTGCTTTTATAAAGATGCCTCCATCTTGTTCGTTCCTTAGGTCTGTACATACTTCCAATTTAAATAATCACTTCTTCTTGGGATTCTTCACTTGTTCTGTATTCCTGTATGCAGCCCTGATGAGAGTAGAGCCTGTGTAAAGTATGGCAATCTAAACTCAGGAGGGCAAATATGTAGGGGAGGGCTTGGAGAATCAAGATACTTATTGCAGAGTACAGACCTTGGTGCCACAAGGTATGTCAAGTATGGATCCTACATAAACACATCCAGCATCACAGAACACATTCTAGTGGCATTGAAGCCTAACTTTTAACACCTCAGAAATTACTCATTTTTCAGAATCTCTGGTACTAAACTACAGAATCCCTAGTCTGAGTGACAGTTTTTACAAATCTATTTTTTTAAATAATCTTCAAAAGCAAGAACTTTTAGAAGAATGTCTGATAAAGATAATGCATTTATTTTATCACAGACACACACCACAAGGAGAATAAAACACACAACATTTAAAAGTAAAGGATCAAGTCTGTATTTTTAAAACGGACATTTCCAAATTTTGGAACTAAAATTCTCCTCCTATGCATACTAATTCAAAAGGAAAGCTGTGGCAATCTAAGGTGGGCCAAAGGTTTTTGTACTTTGTTGATATACCATAGGTAGAAAACAGAAAGCACTGAGCTTAAGACTGTATAAGACCTTAGTAAAAGAAGTACAAAACTACAGTGAGACTTTTGCATTTCTGATGGTTCCACACTTTTCAGTACTTCATTTCTTTAAACTCCCATTTTCTGCATGCCTTGTGTTTCTGGAACTTATTCTTTGAAGCCCATATGCCTCCATTAGAACCAATTCCGTTTTATTGCAGTGACTTAGCTTTTCCCCACTCATCAATTCTGAATCAACTATTTCTTGTAGTATTATTGCATGAAAATTCAATTGCCACAATAATTAATATTTTTAAATCATTATTAAAATGTTAATCAAATTCTCAAACTCGGCTACTGACAACTCTGCAGCCAAGGCTGGTTACAGTGCTGCAGAGAGAAACAGCTCTACAGCTTCTCCTCAGACCCTCAGCTTTAAAATGCAGCTTTAACTCCCAAATAAGAGCATTATCCCAGGAAATGTCCAGCCTGAGCACAGAGCAGAGCTGGGTGGAGCTGCTGATGTCACAGCCCACCATGTTGCACGAAAAGACGGAGCATTCCTTGAAACCTTTAAAAAAAGGCCAAGCAAACCCACGATTAGTGGTGCAGAGCACAAGTCTGTGGCAAGGGAGACCTGGGGCTGGTTCCTGTTTTGTCACGAGTTTCTGAGTCACCACAGGCAAGTACTTCCCTGCCTTTTACAGGTTTTTAACTACCACAAGTAGCTGTGAGTCTGACACATTAATGCAAAAAGGAACGAAATTATTTGATAAGAATACCAAGTTAACCCTGTTAGACCCTATTCAAATTTACTTCGGTAATAACTGAATGTCATTACACACTAAAAGACACTGCTAAATTATTTAACATCTCAGTTTTTGTAGTCCACCATCACCAGACTTCAATCGCTGTTTACTTTCAAACTCCTGCTCACATATGGATAACTGCTCCCTACTCATTCCAGTATTTTGTACATCAAAGACACAAATTATGGAAACATTGGCAACACCCTTCTCACCACTTCTATTGTATCTAATCTGAAAGCCCTCCTGATTTTATGAAAAGTAAAGTAACCTTTCTTTAGAGGGATCCTTGAATTATCAAAAAAAACATTCCTTTAACCTCTTTTGTGAAGCTCCAAGTACCCAGATTGTCAAGCAAGTTATTTAAATTCAGAAGAAAAAAAAGCTCTTGGGCAAGAGAATTACATGTTCTTTTACTGCCCTTAAATTCTGATCAGGTACATCTCAAATGCCAAGTAAAATGTACACACTATCTCACTTATTTGTATTGCTTGGGAATTGCTTCATGGCATACAAAATTAAAATTCTGTCATAATCACTCTGAAGTCAGGCCTGAGTCTGCACCAGAAGTTAAACCACAAGATATTCTAAATGGTTTGGAAATGACAGGAGTAGACATATTTTTCTGCTACTTCATGTTCTCTTTATCTGCACTTTCTAAATTGAAGACCTATCACTGTCTTTCTCTACAAAAAATTGTCCTCTCTTCTGTTATGTATTCAACATCAAAACTTGAGTCTGTTGCAGTGCTGAATCTCTAACATCAACTCTTAGACATGAACCACTGTCTAAAGCAGAATTGAAAATTCTGTCTAAAGACAGAACAGGCTGGAAGACCAAGCATTCAAGAAAATGGGAAATAAAAAATTAAAGTTTCACAGACAACCTTATATCTACTTCCCCAATATGCACATTATAGAACAGCTTTCAATGAAATCTTTTTCCCTACACTCAACTCCATAAGTAGATGAGCACCTTTACATCCATGGAAGAATTATGACTGTACACAGAACAACAACTTTTGTTTAAGCAGAATACATTATTTTTAAACAAAACTGTTTAGGTCAGCAGCTGTTTTTAATATGAGCAAAAGTGCTCTTAAAATTACTGTTTTACAGGTGCTGTTTTGGAAGAACGTCCATCTTAGCTTCTGCTGTGGAATGCATATTTTTTATCTGTAAAATTTCCTTTCTAAACCATTAGACTTGACCCAGCACAAAGCCACACTAAAATTTCATAGTACACCATCAACATCTGCCAGCCAAATGATTCCCTAGTCACACCTGTGCAACCAGTCTCCAAATTACATCCTTAGGGCACTTGTGCAATCACACAGATATCGACCATGGAGAGATGAACCCTACACAAATTAACTCCCAACTGCGTTGATGCCTTCATGCACAAAAAGGGGGAAAATTCCTGTGAATGAAGGCGGTTTTATGACTCTAAAGACTTTTACATAAATACATGTGCATATATATTTCAAAATAAACAGTCATTCGGAAACCAAAATGTTAGTTGAGCAGAGCATTTTTACAGCTTTTACAAGAAGACAATTGCACATGCACCTTGTGAGACAGAAAGGCGCAAGACTTAAGGCTCAAATATAGGCAAAAGTGGTCAGCTTTAAACATGAGAAGTTTCTCTTTTAGATCTTAAACTGAGATCATACAGGTATCAACACAAAAATGCAAATCAAAGCATGTTTACCATATGATTTTTGAAACATTAGGTAATTTAATAAAATTAAAATATAAAACTGTAGCAGACCCCTGTTGGTAAAAAAAAAGAAAAGGCCAGAAGGTAATGAGGTTTCAAAAAAAAAATCAAGAGTCCATTTTTACAGAAAGGAGTTAACAGTCACTACCTTTCAAAGTAGCAACATGCCATATTTTAAAGGTTCTTAAATATTTTAATAGCACTTCTAAGAAAACTGCTCAGTTACAACATTGCTTAAGAGCTTTCACACAGCACTACAAGAAAATGGTTTATCTATAGCACAAAGAATGTCCCACCAGATACAGGCTCCATGACACCAGGCACACACACAGAGGATGCTGGAGTGTAGTTCCACCATTTCCACAACAAACAAAAGCAGGCTGCCACCAAACCGAGTGGTTGTGCTGCCTGCTTTTTACCCACTGGTTCTCTTTCTCTTCAAGGTAATGTATTCAACAAGACCAGTCTTGCACAAGCACCCGGGCAGTTGCCCTGGCAGCCCAGGAAGCACCAAACCATGTGGCAATGGAGGGCCCAGCCATCCTTTCTCAGCTCTGAGCCTGCCCTGACAGGGACCCGAGTGCAGCCAGAGTGACAGAGGGTGGCACCTCCTGCAGCAGGGACAAACTCACGGTCCCACTGTGCCAGCTGCCCCGGGAGGGGCACAGGGGACAGTCACCCTCTCCTCACAGGTTCACTTTTCAACTGAACCTGGGACTGGAACTGCTCCATTTCACATTCCCACGGGAGCAGCAACACTGCAAGGTAACTCTGGCAGCCCAGCAGGAACTGCCCCGGATGTGCCACAGCCTGTGCAGTGCTACATCTTCTATTTCTCCTTCCTAACACTCACGTGTTAACAACAACCACATTTTTTAGGAATAACAGTGACTTTTGAAAAAATCATAGGAAAAAAACCCTTTTAAACCCCACTTCAAACTAATACCTACATCACACTTCAGCATAAAGCAACTTGTAACAAGATTTACAAAACAGATGCCTTGTATTGCAGTTGTCACCCCTTGTAAAATATATGACATATAACTTTCCCTCATGAAAGATCTGTAACACAGAGCAAACAAACAACAAAGATAAGCCTTTTAACACATGCACATTTTTAAGCTAGACACCAATTCTAGAAATTTTTATGCAATTTATTTTCAAGCTTCCCTTCTTGCAGTTTAACACCAAATTGCTTTAAAATACTCCTACTCCAGTTAAAACCTTTGCACAATCCATACATTAGCAAAATTTTAAGAATAATTTTCTTTCAACATACTTCATCTGAACGTGTATTTGAAAGTAACTCATACAAGTGTGGCATTCTAATGCTCCTCCTTGACAGCATTAAAAACAAATCTTGAAAAGTGACTGTTGTCGTTCTTCAAAGACTAAATTACTTTTTGCTCTGTTCAATACTATGTGCAGGAATTTTAGAAAAGAACCTTAGAATATTTTAAGATTTCATGCCACTGTGCTGCTTTTGCTTTGGGTAGAGTTCATTTTCTTTGCAGTGGCTGGGACGGGGCTGTTTTGGGTTTGTGCTGGAAGCAGTGCTGATAAATACAGATGGTTTTGCTATTGCTGAGCAGCTCCTGCACACAGTCAAGGCCTTTCCTGCTTCTCACACCAGCCCAGCAGTGGGGAGGCTGGGGGGGCACAACACCTTGGGAGGGACACAGCAGGACAGGTGACCCCAGCTGAGCAGAGGATGCTCCAGACCATCTGGCATCACACCCAGCAGATAAAGCTGGGGGAAGAAGAGGAAGGGGGATGTCTGGAGTGATGGCATCTGTCTCCCCAGGTAACCACCAAGTATGATGGAGCCCTGCTCTACTGGGGATGGCTGAACACCTGCCTTGCTCTTGGGCAGTGGTGAAAGAATTCCTTGATTTGATCTGTCAGTGTGTGCAGCTCTTCCTTTACCTATTACACTGTCTTTATCTCAATCCAAGAGGGTTTTTTGCTTTTACTCTTGCAATTCTCTCCTTGATTCTGCAGGTGGGGAAGTGAAGAGAGAGGCCGTGTGGTACTGAGCTGCCAGCTGGGGTTAAACCACCCAGCCACACAAACCACACTTCAAAGAACTTCTCTTTCACTTTTAAGGAGTGGATGAGTAATTTTTTAAGCAGCCAAGTTATCACTACACTCTCCTTGTTTTTCTTCACATCCAGCAAGGTCATCAATTGCTATGAGAAGAGATAAAAATGTGTTTCTGGATAAGGCAGACCAAAAAAAGGGAAAAGGTCATCAACTGCCTATAGAGCAATTTACCACTCTTCTTATATCAATTGCCCTGGAATACATCCATGGTAATTTTATAATTAATTTTCCCAGGTGCAAGAAGACAAATACAGATTTTATCATTTAAGTAACATTTTACTTCCTCCCTGAAAACACAGACAACCTCACTTTTCATATTCAGCTTCTATAAAAAAAACAAGTTAAAATCAGGAGTGGACCATTTGGTTAGCTGTAATTATGTAGCACTTTATCTGATTAAAGTATTGTGGAATTACTAACCAAATCTCTCATTATTCCTATGATAACACAAGGAATCATCATTTTATACAGTCACTCAAACAGGCATATATGTATAACAGTTGTCCTGGCCATCACAGAAACATGGCATGCAGTTTGGATCAGTTACAATCTCTCTCTCTCTCTAGTAGTACAAAACTTAAACACTATTAAAAGGGGCATTAACGCTGGCTTTTGTGTTCCTTATTTCCACTGTAAAGTTAACAGCTGAATGTACCCTGGCATATCAAACAACCTCAGGTCACTGACTTAGGAAGATTTTTGCTTACATGCATTTAAGTGCTAACAGCAAAATCTCAGGTACACCTGCAGTAACAGCTCACGACAACACAGTACTTACGTATATCTCCCAATTGCTAGCCCACAATGTGATACTGTACACAGAAAACACACATCAAAATTACATTTTTACCATGCCATTGAACATTTAGGAAAGGAACAGTATGTACACTTTCAAAAAGAGTAACCTGCTTACAACAAATTTTTCTTACTAATGAAACATTCTTATTAATGAAAGCATTTTACTAAGGCATCAATTTGTCTCTGTTGTGTATTTTGTCAAAGTAAAAAAAACAGAAAAAACCCCAAATACCTCTTACTATTTTTTAAATTACAACTAGTTTTCCCTTTTTAAAATGCTGATTCCATTCAAAAGCCAAAGCAACAGAAAAGAAAAAAAATCTGCATCTACAACGTTCATGACATTTAAGACTGCAAACTCTGGAGCTGAGATCCTGAGCTTCAGGCACCACGTGATGGCTGAGGTGAACTCGAGCCTGCCAACATCCTCACTCCAGTGCGGCTGCTTTCTGCAGCAGGTAGCACCGACAGCACCGAGCGGGAATTCAGGTAACCACAGGCAGCAGCTGCAAACACAGAGCACACTCTGGCCTTCTGCACACTGCCCACATGCACTACAACTGCAGAACTGAGTTCTTTATGTGTCAAGTATTTCAAATATCATTCATTTACCTTGACTATTCGGCTTCAGTTTAGTTCCTGAAAATAAGACAATCATTAAAGCAAAAAAGACACTAATAATCCATTTGGCAAAACTCAGTCCAGCTTTTAGAGCTGACAGTTACAAGACTAAAAGCACAACTACAGAAGAAAAATAAAGCAAAGTGATTCTAACTTAAAATTAAGAAACCCTATTTCTAATAGCAGTTGCATGCACAGTCCTCCAGAATGTTTCATCTGAAGACCACAGTTCATAAAACTGTCCTATTTGATTTCTCTGAATTTTCTGACCAAAGAGTTGCTTCTCACATGAACATGGGCACATGTTCCCTTTTCCACATCACAGGCAGGTGTCTGACATTTGAGCAGGATTTCTTTCTCAATTCACACAAAGCAAAGAGCAGCAACTCTACTGAAACCTAAGTATGAAAAGTACTCTTGTTATTTAAAGTATTCACTTTCCTTAGTTCACAGCTACTTAGCTGGAGCCGCTGAATTTCTGAGCTAACTCCTCTACTACAGCCTAATTGGACTATGGCATTAAAACCTAAGCAATAGAAATGGCACAGTAACAGTTCAGCTACTTCAGCTGGACATGCACTTTCAGGTCAAAAACGCCCATCATTTCATCAGGTCCAGAATTCTTAGGTGACAACAGATTTCTAAAACTGTATTACTGATGGATAAATCTTATTCTTGTGCTTTCCTCTATGATTTTTCACTGCTGTGAAAAGAGCAAAGGCTATTTAAGAACATTAGTTTCCATTGAAAAGAACTTAATTTTCAGCATTTGATTTTTACTTCAGGTATACTCCTCAAATTAATTTTGTGCAACGAATCCAGAGATCCAGCTTTATCCTCAAAACCTCTGTATTAGTGTACCTGCACTCCAATAACTCAAATCTTCTTGCAGACCAGCTTGAGAAAATCAGGGTTGAGAAGAGTCCCTTCCATTTTCCCTCCCCCTCTGGAATGCACCGTGCTAGTCTCAGTTTAGAAGGGAGATAAACAGACAACTGAAACTATGTCCCGAGCGTGGAATATCCCATGTCCTTCACGACCTAGCCCAATTAGCTATGAGCTTCCTAACAGACACCCATGTGCCACCTTAAACAAATTAAATCATTTTATCTATTTATTTAGACTATGAGTAGACTGCTCATTATAGAGACAAGGCAATATTCACCCAGACTGGTTGAAAGGAGGGCGCAAGGAGAATACTGGAGAAATATTGTATTAATGTAATCATAAAATAAAAGTGCCACCAGCTCACCACTGGAAAAGCAACTTGGTTCTTCTCCCGAAGAAATACTTAAGATGCTTTGCCTTTCATTACAAACGCTGTTGTCTCCCGTCCTTTTAAAACCGTGGAGAAGGGGAAGGCACGAAGGTCCCCAGCCTTTTCATCTTTAAGGGGAAGCCGCAGGATGGGCAAAAAATCTCCCTCCCTCGTTGCTCTCACCGGATTAGATAAGAGCGAGCAGCCCTGTCGGTAATGCCAGCGAGGGGCAACCAGAGGCACATTTACCCCGCCAGCCAGCCCGTTCCTGCGGGGCCGGGCCCGCCGGGAGCTCGCAGGGGCCAGGCCGCCTCCCCGGGCCGCGCCGAGCCCGCGGCGCTCCCCGAGCACAAAGCGCGGCGGGGCCGGGGCCGAGGCCGAGCCCACAAAGGGGCAGCCCCGGCCCGGGCGGCGCAGGCCCGGCCCGGGCCGCCGCCTCCGCCTGCGCACAATGGCCCGGCGGAAGGGCTCGGGGCCGCCGCTCCCGCAGGCCCCGCCGCGCCCCGCTCCCCCCGAGCCGCGGCCGCCACACAGCACCGCCCGCCCGGGCCGCGCCCGGGCCGCGCTGGGGCCTTGTCCCGAGGCAGCCCCGCGGCCGCGCCGGGGCCTCCCGCGGGCGGCGGCGGGGCCCGGGCGGGGCTGAGGGCCGCGCGGGGCCGGCCGCTCCCGCCGCCCCTCGCTCTCCCCACGCCGCTCACCTGTGGGCGCCGGGCAGGGCGGGACCCGCTGAGGCGGCCTTGGCTCCCCCGATGGCGGCTCCGTGCGGGCCGACTGCGCTGCGCCGCTCCGGCCGAGACGCTCCGTGCGCGGCCCGAGCCCACCGCGCGCTCCCCGCCTCCCTCACTCGCTCGCTCCCTGCGCCGCGGGCACGCGCCGGCTGCGCCCGAGCGATCTCTGCCGCCGCCTCCGCGCGCGCGCGCTCCGCCGGCGCGCTCCCGCCGGCGCCCCCCCTTCCCGCGCACGCGCGGGCCGCGCTGCCCCCCGCGCCCGGCTGGGAACAAAGGCCGCGCTGCCCTCCGCGGCCCCCGCACCGCCGCCTGCCCCGGCCCGGCACCGCCGCCTCTCACCTGCGCCGCCCCGGGGCCGCTCGGGCCCCCCTCAGCCCCCACGGTCGCGGCGGCCCCGCCGTGCCCCGGGCAGCGAGGGTCGGGCACCGCGGGCTCCGCGCCGCCCGGGCCACGCGGGGACTGTCACAAGGGCTCGGGATTGTGTGGTAGAAAATGAACGAGTCCGCAAAGGGGCCTCTCGCAGAGAGGCCGGGAACGTCCGGCACGGGGGCATTCTGGTGCTTTTAATGGACTGCTAAAAACAAACCCCTCCTCCAGTCTCTGTTCAAAGACTTTGCATAATTCAGGTTAGGTCCCCATCCAGCAATGCCCTAAATACAAATGTAACTTTCAACAGGTAAACTGGATGAAATAAATGTAATCACCATTGTGCTTGCATATGCTTTGTTGGATTAGGACCATGCTCATTTACTGAAGCTATTCAGTGGTTTGCCAGAGGAGAGACACTGTTTATTTTATTTTAAGTAAAATATTTAAAAATATGTATTTGCTATCTTATTTCCATTTTCTGAATGACTGAAGCATTTTCTTGGCCAGTTTAATTGATTATCCAGATGGTTCTCGCTATCATCCTCTTTCCTTTTGATGACCAGTAAAGCACTTCTTTTTGTATAACATTCCCATGTTGAATCTGCCAAGTCTGCTCCTATTCACAGAATTTTGTGATTAATTTTAAGGCATATTCTCAGAAATACATCACTGTAGTGATGCAGTGCAATATGTACCCAATGCACTTTTCAAGAATCCTCCCAAGTAAAGATAATATCAATTATTTATTGTCAAAGGATGGCCAACTACAAGAATTTAACTTTTTTGCACATAATTTCTCCCTGCACACCTTGTAGCTATGCAGTGGTTATTAAGCCTTTTGCTTTAAGTATTCATGAGGGGTGATACACATGGCAGTGAGTGCCTACTCATAGTTGGGCTGACTTATTGAATACTTAAAGAGATATGATTAAGTAAAATATTATTTTTGTCCTGGATAGAAAGGATACAATCCTGAAGCAACATATTGTCAATATTAAAGCTTTTTTCCCCACCTTCAATTTTAGTACAGAATAGGGCTAATCATTTGATGTATTTTTAAACATATGGAGGTCTATTCACCAGTGGAAGCTTCTAAAAAAGGTACCATCCTATAGAGATCAAGGAGAAAAGCAGCTATAATAGTAGCAGTTGGTATTTTTAGAGATGAGAACCACAATGCTTATCAGTTCCGGTAATCTGTGTGGTTTGTACAAAGTATCTGTGTGGTTAACACTTTGATCCTGGAAACACACACTTTTGCTAAAAAAAGACAAGTCCTGTATCAGATCGATGCATTGCTGGTTGGTCACTATGAAACAACGGCATCCAAACAAACACTTGCTTTTCCCTGAGTGAAGCTAGTTTCTTGAGCAGTGAAGGTAATTAAACCCCATTTCTAATGGGATTTTCTTCTCTGACTTTGCCACAGGAACCCCCCAATTCCTTCCCCTGCTCCTGCAGTGCCTGCAGCTTGCCCACCTGCCCCAACCCGGGTGGCACCAGGGCTCACGGTGCCTGTGGCTGCAGGTGCTCCAGAGGGACAGCCACGGCAGCTGCTGTGTCACAGCACTGCTCCCTCACCCAGCCCTCACTTCCAGCCCTTCCAGCACACCAGAGTCAGCCGCAGCACCACCACTTAGCTCAGCTTTCCCTCCACGTTTTGCAAGGAAGCTCCAGGAACTTCAGAGTGTTTGAGACTCATTCCTCCCTGGAACTGGGCCGTCATTGCCCACAGGGTCAGAGTGAGTAGTGAGGGAAGGCTGGAACAGACCCCATGGCAAGGTGGCACAGCCTTCATCACTGTAGGAAAGGAGGGCTAAAAGGGCTCAAAGATGCATCATCCACTCCATGCTCGTGCTGCAAGGTAGGATCAGCCATGCCTTTGTTGTTCCTACTAGGTGTTTGTTTAAGCAGCTCATAAAAGTCCTCCCACAGCAGAAATGTTTAAACTTCTTCTGATCTTTGCCTGTCCTTACCATTACTTGGTTCTCCCTGTGATATACAATCTAAATCTCCCATTATAATTTCAGCTCATTCTTGAAGCACTTCTGTGAACACTGAAGTTTTATTTTTCACTTTCCTGTTTTCGAATACTTTCCTCTTCAGTACATTACATCAATTCCTTTCCATCTATAGATGACCACTGCAAGGTCTCAGATCATTCTTGGTTTTGCTCTCTGCATACTCTGTAACTGCTTCTTTCATTATTTTTGACCATAGTTCTGGCAACTGGGCACAGCACTCCATCTGAGGCCCTTCTAAATGCTGACTAATAAAGGCTGACTCTATGGGGAAGCCATTACATTAGCAGTATCTGTTAATATAATAATTTCAAACTGAAGTCAGTAGTTTTAACATCAAATTTTACTGATTTATTGACATTACTTTTGTGTGCATTGTTTACTAGAAATGTACCTACTGTCAGAGTGGAAATGTGTAATACCACCGTCCTTGAGGTTCTGGGGGTATGCTGTCCCATAGTTGAATGGCCTTACTGTGTTTTCTTATTTGACAATAATGTCTGTAAGTCTTCATTTCATTTTAGGTAATAAAATACTATTTTCTCCTTTAAATTTTAGACAGTGTCATTCTTAAAAGCCCTATTATTTCACATCCATTTAGTAAAAGGGATAAACTTGTTCACACTACTTATATGAGTTACTGTACCATTTTACTAAGTTCATACATTATTATAGGAGACAAGAATTTTTATGTGAAAAGTCATTGCTGATTATTTTGTGTTTCTTTAAAACCCATTTTTGCTTCACGAATGAAGAAAGTAAGATCAACACATAGCAGCTTTCTGTTGAGATGAAACATGATTATCAGAGGATAAATTGGCTACCCAAATGTTTGTCTGGATTTGATTTCTTAGGCAGAAACATTGTTTCTGACCAGTCAGAGCAGCACTCAGTCCTGGGAGCTAAATGCCTACATCCTAAACAAAGCACCCAAACATAAACTCAATTCTAAGCTGGTCTGTAACAACACTGAAGCAAGGAAAAATACACATGCTGAAGTGATTTTCTACTTACAGCTTTTCAAAGTCTCTAAAAGTAATAAATTCATTTTTACGCAGTGTCCTATCCTAACTGCTTTTTTATTACATATCAAAATAAGAACACTGGAGCCATTAAGAAAACTGAGTACAGAGTGTCCAACAAAACACACTTATTTTTGAGGCTCGCCTAATTGAAGTACCCAAAAGTAACAGTACACTAATTAAAAATTAGTAATTACACATATTACAAAAGGACATCTAAGATCTCTACTGATCTCTTCATTCTGCAGTGGGATGAGTTTGGGAGTGTTAATTTATATTTTTCACTGCCCTGCCTGCTAAACATCAGTATTCCCAAACACTTTATTCAGGGACCTTCTGGCAGCAAGAAAGTGAAAGAATGGCATGACTACTTAAAGCAGCTAATTAGAAAGAAACTTATTTTTACAGAGAAGCATTGATAGCTGTTTCATATGTGTGCTTGAACTGCACATTTTGCATAGCAATAAAATTCTGAGCTAAGAAGAACTCCACAAAAAAGCAATTTTGGATACATTGAATACCATCTGGTATAAACTGTTGAACTAAACCTAGTTTGTAAGAAGGTAATGAACATCTCTGAAACACTGTGATATCCCACTCTTGACCTGCCCAGCCTTAGACATGCACAGGACTGTTATCATCTTTAATTTTATTGATAAATGCTCATGTGACGGAAGTCTTGGGGATTTTTTTCCTCCAACGCTGCCTCTAACATCTGCAGTATAAAAGCAATTCCCTCAAATTTGGTTTCCCCTAAAATAAGGGAACAAACAAAACTTTGCGAAGACCTAAAGTTTCAGAAGATAAATAGAATCCAATTCTTAGTATCTTAAATAATAAATGTTTCATTTGGAAGCTCATGTTATGTTAGACTTGTTGGATTTGATGGTCCTGATGTACCAGCTGAGGTCATCGAGCTCCACAGAAATATCTGTGATCAGCTCATTTCTAGGCAATTATTACCTTCCAGCTTTAGGAGGGAAGCAAGTGACTGTGTGCCAGTATGGGTGACATAATTAATCTAAATCCTGTTTTAAAACAAGCTCTGATTTTCAAGGCAGCAGGAGTACACTCTTAGCCACACAAAGAGCCAGCCCTCCTGAGGATCAGTATGAATCCAAGGAGAGACTGAGGACCATCAAGTTATTTTGCAAAAATCTATAACTAGTCATTAGAAAAAATAAAATTCCAATCAGCCCTGACCTATTTTAGATTCCAGATAACTAAATTTAAAAGCCTCTAAAACCAATTAAAATCTCCTGAATCATCCAGGTCTTACTATGTAAATATGCAGGCTTCATTTAAATTCTTCTGAGAGAAAAATGAGATGTGTAATTATATAGCATTAAATAGCATTGGAGAAATTCTGTGGTCACACAATGCTATGTAGAAATTGGTTCAGAACTACATGTCAATTCATTAAGTCTACTATAAGATAAAAAAATATTATAAAATAGTGAAAAACATATATGATAACTTTTCCACTTTTGAAATTTCCATGTCTGTAAGACTGAACAAGGGTTTTTTGAGGATTTTCTATTGGTAAGCTTCTTAGGAGGTTATGGCTGGGTGGAAGAAATTAGTCTTGCGCCATGACATGGAGAACAACAATACTGGCAAGTCATATGTAATTAGAAACAATAGAAAGTAATAAGTCATCCATTAAACAGGTTGTTTTTTTTGTGGATATTTTTTGTTGTTTTGTTTTAAATCTGGGACTATTACCAGATGTGAATTACTTTGACAGATGATCTCTACATGCAAATAATCAGGTGCCAGCTAAAGCTAAACATTTTTTAGCTAAACATTTAGCTAAAGCTAAACTTTTTTTAATATAAAAAAAGTCCTCTACCAGACTCAACACATCTTTAGTTTGATACAGAAACAAACAGCAAACAGTGTATGGAAACACCTGTAGCTGGCACAAATAAGTTAATTTGCTGAGGTATAGTTCCATACACATTGAAGGCAGTTTTTCTCTAAATTCATAAAGGTTGTTTCATTATACTGTTGCTCATTGCTCAGGCAAAGAGCCAACATTTTGAGCCTTCCTAAAATGAGAGACCTGTATAGGATTTAGGTATGTCTTTGTCATAAGCCTATTTATGAAATATGCAATGAACATATTAGACATAAAAAGAAAGTGGCATCACTTTCCTTGCTTGCAGATCCCATTTTTGCTTTCGTGAAATGCCTCTGACAGAGGCCAATGGCTTCTCTTCGAGTTTTCTGATGAGAAAACAGGCACTAATCCCCATTTCTGTGCTTGCAACCAGTCTCCCAAGGCACATGATTAACACCTTGCTCAGATCCTGCCACGTCTACCAGCTCCTGCTGGTTCCAGCTCCCTCAGTACACATAAATGTTTCATTGTTCTCCTGTTCAGCCTTTACTCATTGACTGCACTCAGGCCCATGACTGAGCACAGGCTCAGTCACAAACATTTGCCAGAAAAGGAGCATTTTGAGAACACCTCCAAAGAAAATGGTCATGCTTCCACTCTTTTTCCCTCTTTTCTTCCTCTATCCATACAAACAGGGACAAAAAGTCTCCTGGTTTTCATTTTCTGCATGAATCAGTAAGAATGGGAGCACTACCATGGGAAGCCTGGACAAAGAAGAAAGGTTTGCTTTCAGCTTTCATTGATGGGTGACTGGAGAGTTCTGAATTTTCCTCTTGTTAGTAATTTTTCAGCAGAGTTCTCATGGTCACCAAGGTGCAAATCCAGCAAGATCATACAGTTCAGTAAGGGTCAACTTTATTCCCATTCCTATTTCCATTTAAAATAGGTTTTAAAAACATTATCAATGTCAATGAAGACTTATCACCAGAAATACACCAGCAAATCATGTATTGTATAAATATAACACTTTACATCAGGTGTTTTGGGAACAGTGCAAGGTAAGGATATTTATTTCCAGGTATCCTTTGTCATTCAACATCCCTGTTAATTTTACTGGGAGATAGTCCAAGCAGACACCACAGAGTGTAATGAGGATTATAAAATCAGAGTGGGTGAAGCACTGAGGAAGCTGTCAGCCTCAAAGAAATCTGATTACATGCATTATCCCTGACACTTCTGATTTACCAGAGAAGGGGGAAAATTACAAGAGATAACATTCTGTTTTTCACACCTGAGTACAGAGGAAGCTCGAGGCATTATAATGTTCTTTGATATAAATGCCTAATTCATACTGCACACATCTTTTTTCCTTCCTACTGTCATATCATTTACCATTGTGGCACCTCTGTTTCCAGCCTCCCCATGGATTCCTGGTGCTGCACATGAAAGATTTTGAGGCACAGGCTTCTTTTTATTCAACAGGGCTGTTTTAACCGTGTTGTAAGAAAAAGGGAAAAAATAATTAAAACAGTCTGGTTTGCAACAGAACGATTAAAAAAATGTCATATGACAAGAAAAGGTTCACCATCCTAATTAGAATGGTGACACTAACCATCAATAATGTCACCATAGTCTTCCCTACTGAAAATATTGGGTTTTAAATTCCTGTTACTGCTTGTTGGTTTGGGTTTTGGGGGTGGGTTTTTTTCTCTCAGTTGTATGGAGAGGACAGCTCCCTGGCTAAAGTGAAAGGCTTTTATAGAATTATTAGACTTGATTCATTAAAAATTAGGCATTTACACCAAAGTAAGCCTAAAATTGAGTGTAAAATCTCTTAGGTAGTTATAAATAAATCCATACTTCTTTTGATTATTTTGCACATTTGCTTAAAATGAAAAGCTCTTGGGAAGATCACACATTTGCAGAGCTGCCTGAGAGAAAATTTATAGCTTGTCAGCTGCAGAAAGATATCATCTTCCAAAGTATTTTTGGGTGACATGGTAACAACATTCAATAAGATATTAAACAGAAATCCTTTGCAAGCTGTGCCTGTGTTCACTGTGATACTGCTAAAAAGTTTCTTTCTCTCTAAATGGAAGAAAGCAAGTGCATCATTTGAACATCTGCACAGTGAAACACACATCCTTTTTCATAATTATGGAGCAAACTCTGTCCTGGCTGGCCCAGTGGGGATAAGGAGAAGCACTGCACAGTGCATTTGTTACCACAGGGATCCTGCAGACAGGATTGCATTCCAGCAGGCCCACCCCAGGGAGGCACTTGGAGACATGATAAAATACTACAGCCCTGGCTGCCTGCTCAGCCTGATATACAGCACCTGGGAAACCTGCAGCAACACCATCTCCTTATTTTGAATAATATGCCACTGGAGCTGTATCATATCAAGCAGAGATCTGCGCAGTCTCAATCTTCCCATTTCTTAATTTATTATTGTAACACATGCTTCCTTGAAAATTCTGAAAAGAGTGCTAATGCAAAAATCCCTGATTTGTTTAGAAGAGCTTAAGCTCGAGGACATGGGAATTTCTTGCTGCAGAGCTGTTCTTGCTGTTAGCCATCCTACACATCCAGGAAGTTTGGATGGGTGGTAGGGAAATCTACTGCCATAAAATAAATGGCAATAAAATCAATTCTCTCTGTATGTGTTCTAAACTACACTATTCAGGGACAAATCTCAAACAAAGTGACTCCAATAGTTTCAGCAAACATGTCCCTCCAGTCATCACATTACAGACAATAATTTTCACAATCAATAAATTTCATCCATGGGCTTCCAATAAATGGTCCTTAGAAGAGTATTACAATGGGAGGGTCTGGAATGTGACCTATCCTGGTAACTAACCACAACAGACTCTTCTCCAGCTGCACATCAAAGCAGCTGTAAAACTGCTTTTAGCAAGGAACCAGACTTCATTCAGAAAATCCAACTATTTTACCCTATCAAATTTCTCATCATTGTTAACTGTAGAGTTCCTGCAGGCTGCATTCAAAGTTTTGGGGTTTTGTTGTGGAGGTTTTTTTGAGGCAGAGATAAATTTCAGCATATTCCTGGAAAACAGGAATGAACTTCTTGATTCCAACTACTTAATCTGCCACCTCTCCTCCTTTCTGATTTTACTTTGACAATTTCTGGTATCTTTTACAATGGCTGCTCTCTCTGCAATTGTTTTATTCCATTATCCAGGTTCAAATTTTTGAGTTGGGCATTGTGTTTTCCACAGTTTCAAATCATCCTTTTTCATTTTAGTTGTGCAGTCCATTATGAGACTACTTTAAGCCACGTCCACTGCAACTCTTTCCTCCTTTTTTAACTGGTCTCTACCATAAGCTGAGTTTTATTGTCACCTTCTTGATTGCTGTCTACCAATTAGACACTGAAAAGCAAAAGGGTATCTGGAGTTTCCATCAAGGAGAAAGTACCCCCTGGGAATGAAAAACAACCCCTGGCTGCTGCATCTGCTGAATTCTAATGGAAATGAATTTAATCTAGTTAGAGGATAGACACTGGGGTTTATTAGTGCCAGAGGCCTTCTGAACTGTGTACATGCTTACATAAATCCTCACAAACTATTTTAAATTTCATTTATCTCTGTAGCTTTCTAGTTCTGTAGCTTTGTTATAACATGGTGCTTAATGAAACCAAAACAAAACCCTTCTTACTATGCAAAACCTTTTCCAACATGATTTTACACAATATAAACTAAAACAAACACAAACAGGGACAGGGTGGTAGGGAGGTACCTGTTTATGTCAGTACCACTAAATACATGGTCCCAGCAGCCTAAGCTTGTGCGTCAAGCCCATAGCTATATTTAAAATACTGTCCCCAAAGCCACTTGCCCCAAAGAGCCTGGTGGCAGGACTGATCCTAGGAAGGAGGTAAATCTCTGCACGTTATCAATACAAATTAAGCACAGAGGTTATCAATTGCATCTCTTGTGCTGATGGAGGAAAAAGCAACCAATTCTCAGTCTGAGACACTTTTCTAAGCCATTCCCAGTTTTTCATGTTTTTGCCTTGAGTTTTGAACTACCATTGCAGTGACATCAAGATGTAAAGATGTGATCTGTCTTAATACAGTTAAAACACTAAACAACTAACTAATTTCAGCCAGGAGACAAAGAAATGCTGTTTCTGTGCCTTTTAAATGAGTTCCCATGTGATGGGGTTTTTTTGGTTCAACAGCAGAGACTAGCTTAGACCAAGTGCTGTAATACACATTATTACTCATACAGACAAGATACAAGGCTAATCTAAAAAAAATATCATTTGCTGTTTTGGAGATCTGACAGATGTTATTTCCTACATCAAAAGGATTATGTTATCTACAACATAAACTATGAGTAATGTATGCATTACACTGTTTTAGCAGTCTGAAAAACCAAGTTTCACCTAGACAAGCATAACCTGTGAATGCTCTGATTCCTTTTGCACATATTTAATAAAACATTACCAATCTTCCATATTCTACGATAGCCCAAATTCAGACCATTAACAAGAAAAGCAAAATAGGACTTGAAATCCTGCATCTCTATTTCCATCAGCAGATTCTGTGTTGGCCTGGGGGATGTTGGAATAGCCACTGCACTTCTGAATTACAATTTTTGTCTTCATGAGTGCATAAAAAAAAAGACTGGTTTGTTTGATTTGTACTCCATAGCAGTTCCCACTATGAAAAATCCAAGTCCTCGTGACCATAATTCATGGAGTAACCCTTTTGAACCACCAGGACATTAGAATGCTGATGGATATTTACCCTTCTGATGTCACAGAAATTACAAACAAACCCCCTGACTAAGATGTACATGCTAAGCCCACACCACCCTCAGTTTTTTGATGAAAGACTCTTCTACTATTTTTTCTACTATCCAGACTGCCACTGGACACTTCTTCAAATTACAAGACAAGAAAATGTATCAGGTAAAAATATGAAATCTGATTTTCAGATGTCTTTAGTCAAAGATCTCTTTACAGACCCTTAACAGTATCAATTCCAGTTTTGCACCAGCCTAAACTATATAGGTTTTTAATTTTTTAAAATTTATTTTGTTCATTTTTTTTTCCTTTTTTTTTTACAGGCACCATGCCTATGAACCTAATCACAAACCAGGGCTTCAGTGTGCTAGTTGTTCAATGAATATAAAGTTAGGACGACACTCCTGCCCCACACATACTTTTGTATAAGTGAAAAGATGGGAAAGTGAAAAGATAATTCAGACAAAAGAAAGTGGCAGGACCACAAAAGCAAGCAATATAGGAAGTAGCACAGTATGTGACATCCTGATATTTATCTTTTGTTTGTAGGTATGACAAAAAAAAAGAGGGACAAAATGTTTGCTGGTATTTGAATGAAAACAACTGTTTTGCAGGTTTGCAAAACCTCTAATTCGAAGCATGAGGAGAGGCATAAGAAAGACATGAACATTGGAATTAAGTAACTAAAAAGGCATTGATCCTACTGTGTTGAGGTTATTGGAAAAAGGATTTAACCATTCAGGACCATTGAGAGTTGACAGACACTGACAGAGGGGCTGTGAATGGATCTGAGAAGGAGCATGGTTTGTTTGCTTGGTGCAATGAGCAGATCAGAAGCCGATGATCTCAGAAAGGGATCATGTTCTCCAAGTTATTGCCCAGGGAGAAAATCCCAATTTTAGCAAGACAGGCATCAGCAGAGGGAAGTATCAGAATGTTTATATATATGAACATTTACTCTGTGCATACATGTTCCTTTACTACCAAGCACAGATATAGAATCTTAGAAATACAGCTTTTTTTTTTCCTTTTTCTTCCTTTGTGTATTTGTTGAGAAGTCAGCACTAATTACAGTGCTAAGAATCAATCCTCAGTGTGGTTTTGGAAAACATTTCACATTTGACAAGTTCAAACAGAAGAATCTCCTGTCATCACCACTGGCTTACACACAGATTCACTTACACACTCTCCATTTTTCATGAGGTGCCCACATCAGCCATATAACATCTTTACAGAGAAACCCTACTGGATCTTCTTCACTATTTTTTACTAAGATAAGGCTTCCGTTTCCTCTGGGTTCTACCACTTCCTCTTTGTTACTTTCTATCCAGAGGCACAGAAAAATATCTGCTGCCTTTGTTGTATTCCTCTGCTGAAAAGGAGTAATTTTCATGATTGGTGTCTGAAAGACTTTCCCTAAGAAAGGCCTATTTTATCAGGAAGATCTCTGTCTGTTTTGGAAAAGATTAGGGTATTTCTTCTGCTTGATCTCTGGTCTCATGGAGAAACTGTGAGGCCTTGTCCATTCCCTGAGTGTCTTAGGCCAAGTTCCATCTTCCAAAGAAGCAGAACTTCATGTGCCTCATGCTTCTTTATAAACAGAATCAAATGCATGAAGAATGTATGTAACTTATAAAAGCTTATAAAAGTATAAAAGTATACTTGTAAAAGTACAAAACTTATAACAGGCCCCAAATCCCCATGCTATCAGAACTATGTGAATGGCAGGAAAGATTTGTACCCTGTTTGTGCTGTGGGAGCACAGCCCTTTACTGTCTACACACCAGATAAACAGAAAGATTTGGGGACTGAGCATGAAGAGCTGAGCTATAGCTAGCTGGATCTCCCAGGCTAATTCATACAATGCATTTAAAATTAATAGTTTTGTCCCTCTCATGGTAGTGCATTGGTAGAGAAAAAACTGCATGGATATTCTGCATCCTATTAATAATTTCATGGAGGGAGTGGAAACTGCTGCCATAATTATTTTGCACATATCTGCCAGCATTCTGAGCTATAATTCATGAAAAATCTCCCATAAGTTTCAACAGTTGCAAGAGGAGGGCTGAAAGTGTGAGGCTATTTTACAATTTTCCTCAGTAGTTTTGGGCACTGACCCTGTTTGTCCTCCATCAACACAGGTGCAATTTCCCAGGCCTCAGATCTTCAAGGAACTCCCCTGGTACTTGTTGACAGTCCTCAGAAAAAATTGAATTGTATTATATTCCTTCAGAAACATGGGCAAGGTGACTGCTTCAAACCTTTTCCATTTGCAGGAGAATTTGTAACAAAGCCTGTGTTAGTGTCTCCCTAGCTTGAGTGATTTGAGCCTAACAGGCAGACTAATTGTTCAAGCCTTCAAATTTCTCAGCTGGAAAGAGATTGCTACCTGTAATTTAATTGATTAACTGTGCACCTACTCTTAATTCTCTACAGGAATGAAGTAAAGGATAAGAAAGGGAATAATATAATTTAAAGGTATGCATTTAAGTGGCCATGAATTAACTTGCTCAGTTACTGCATAATCCATCATATTTTTATTTTCTTTTCCTCAGCATTTTACTGAAGAGCCTGACTAAATAAAAGGGAAACAAAGAGAACTTGTGAAGAGGTAGAAAGGACTATTAACACATATATCTGGATATCACAGCAGGAATTGAAATTCATCATCAACATCCAGGTATTCACTTTACCTGACTAACCTTAATATGACAAGTTCCAGTTTGGACAATTGTGTATGAGAGTCTGCACAACCAGAAGAGATTTTCTAAACTGAAGCAAGACATGGTACAGAGCAGAATAGAGAGAGTGCCTTGTCTAAGACCTCTGTTCAGGGCAATGCAAATCTGCATTAGGTTCATCTCTTGAGCAACAGAGAGCAGTGAAAGCATCTGCACCTCTTGCTTAGGGGATAACTTAAACAGGAAAGTAATGACCTTAAAAACACAACTGAAGAACTTGCAAATGATTAAATAATAAGCTTTTGGACTTCATATGACCAGAATGTGGTCTCCTTTCCACTGACCACAATCTAATTTCATCCACAGTAAGATCTGAAATAATTTCATTATTAGAGACATAAAATATACTGCACATCTGCAAATTAATCATGGGGGATGGAGGGAATGTTTTTATATAGCTCACACAGGAAGATGAGATTATGGTAAATGTAATAACTTCCCACTCTAGTGAATAGATTCTCCACTTTAACAGATCCAGAGCTTTCTGATTCCATCGTGGAACAATGGAACAGCTCACAGTACAAATTAGTAACTTCTTGGGTAGCAGCTCAGTGATGTTTCAAAGAACATGTCTGTCATACCAACAAATTCATCCCACACACGATGACCATAACATGAATCTTTAAATATAAGTCAGAGTTTTCCTGTACAAGAACAAAATCCTCTCTTAAGCCTTCAAGGGAACATGGGGGCAGCATCTATCCTGACAAAGACTTTGTGAGCATTATATTCCTTGCTGTCCTCTTTATTTATCTGTCTGTATTGATTTGTTATAATCAACATCCCTCTCTTTCTCTCTCAGTAGCTGAGTGATGTGTGAACATTTTATGTTCTGTAATTAATATACTGCTCCATAGTAAAAATTTATAAGATTGCCAATGGTTGTATTACAATCCAGAGTACAAAAAATGCCTACAAGTGAACTTGCTCTGCCCATCTCTCATCAAAATCTCTGGATCACTTATCATAGTTCTGATTTTCCCCCAAAATACAACTTGTACATATCCTGTATTTTTCCAGTATTCTTTTCTAATGGGGCAGGGGGTGTCAAGGGCTCAAATTGTAAGCCAGGATAGATTCAAGTCTGCCATGCAGGAACACCTAATCTCACGGCATTGTGCAAAGCAGAAATATTCAGCTGTGTTATGATACAGATAACCTTTCCCATTGTTTCCCACAGAAAGTACAAGGGCTTGATTAACCCAAATATAACAATATCAAAACCATATTTCTACATTTTACATGAAGACTACTGAATGAAGACTACTGAAATAATAACAATTAAAATGTTCAAGATAAAAGGTAATTTAATTTTAAAATGTATTTCATGTACTTTGACATGATCTGGGAAACTACCCATAATAAAAGAACTAAACAGGTTTATTTACACAGTGATATGCTGCCAAAAAGTGTTGGATAGGAAGGCCAGAAGTCAAGTTCCAATCTTCTGAGTCAAATCCACAATGGAAAACAATGTCACCACTTCACATTTTCTGGAAACATTGCCTGTCATTTTTGCAACCCGTTTGTCAGCACTCCATCAAACTCCTGCCATGCCATAATGAACTGCTAGCTACCTCAGATTATTCACTATTATTTATGTAAGATCTTGCACTATTTGGCTAGGTATTTTTGAAGCCTTATTAGCAAAGATTACATCATTAGTGAAGATTTAGCCCTGGCAAGGCTAAGTCCATTAAGAAAGAAAGGCTGAGCTGTAACACCACATAGTAACTTGCAACTCATATTAGCCATACTTTACACTTAGTACACTAAGATTGGCTATTTCAGTGGTATGACAAGAAAACATGATTACCAACAAATATGTACTCTATGTGCAGTGAGACCAATCAGCTCCAGCCTCTGGACTGGAGTGGAATTTAAGCACTTGTGCCATCTGATCACTTATGTCACAAATACAATAAGAAAACATCCTACCCTCACCACTTTGCTATAAACTGGACAGTGGTGGGAAAGCTGACAATTTGAGCAGCTGGTGAAAGAGGGCAGGATCTTATCAAACCCCTTTAACTGTAAAGAGAACCAGAATAAATACCAGGTCCTAATGTAAGTTATTATACCATCAAGATATTGTATTGTGAATCAGGATTTAAGAAGAGCAATATTTATCTATCTGGATATTAAATGCTTTCTAGCAAGTATGAAGACAATACGAGCTAAAAGTTAGTGATGAGATCGAACATTTTAACATTAAATGCTTCATAAATAAATGTATTCAATATATTCTGCTCATATCACCAACTGCAGACAGCTGTATAATGTGATACACACAGGATAAAAATGAGAACGATGAGAATGCCTGCTATCTTTAACACACTGTACTTCTACAGGCCACTGCAGAGGAAGCTTAAAGCCTACAGTTTACTTAGATTTATTTTTCAGAGATTTTAGGACTTCCAGGTGTTGCCAGAGCACCTTTAATTTCTCTTGAAAAATATGTGCCAGCTGTGCTTCAGTTTTTCACCATTCTTCCCCTGCTGGCCTTGCACCCCCCTCAGAGAACCTGAGCTTAGCCTGCTGCAGCCATTAAACTGATCTTCACCCATGCCAGGGGCCAGAAAAGCTGAAAACACAGCCTAGTTTAATTTCTTTATACCCAGTTTGTGCAAAGGTCAGGATGCAGAGTGTGGGTGGGTCAAAGCCCAGTGACACAGACAGAAATGTTGTGCAGGTGCACGGGGATGGAGCTGTGCACAGGAAGTTGCAATTCCAGTTTGTGTATCAGGAAAAGGTCACACACAGCAGTCCCTCCCATTGGTTTGGTTGACCCTAAGGAGTGGACTGGTTTAAAGATGGTGGAACCACACCTGCTTTCTTCTTCCACTTTGCTTTCAAGAGCAGCACAGTGCTGGAACGAACAGAGAGACCCTGGGCATTGGGATCACTTGTGTGTCAGCATGGCCACACCGCCAAGCTGCCTCCTGCTTTAAGCTAAATTGTCCCAAATCACAGCAAAGCTCTGTCCATCCCACTTACCATCTTGTCTGAATAGATCCTACTCTGTACATTTTACCTTCAGAATTTTAAAATTGTTTATTTCAGCCACATTCCTTCTCCTCAGCATTTGTTCCAGGGAATATCAGTACAGTTTGCTTCAAAGAAGGGGTACTTATATAATGCCTAATAAATGGCATATAACATTATTCCCAATACATTCTTTCTCAGGTACTGATAGATCTCCCTTTATTTCTCATTTTGCAGAACTGCAGAATATGTCCTCCCCTCTCAGTATACATATTTATTAATATTTCCTTTTGAACTCACATACTCAGGAGGGAGTTTCCCAAAGGAAGACCTTCCAAATAATGCTCCACATCAACTTATGACCCTGAAGCAAAGTAGTTGACATGCCAATATCTTCCAAGGGTGACATATCTATTCCCCTGATATATGAGCACCTTGAACTCAATGTCATGTAGTCCAAATTGCAGAGGTAACTAGATCATGATGCAATTCTGCTGATTTACTGGGATTGCATAGAGGGGCATTTGGTTTATGGAGCTCAGTGATGTGTTCATCTCTATTTTGAAATTGTACAGAAGAAAGACAAGTCCCCCAAGACTGCTTGATTATTTCCCTGTCTTTTTTTCCCCCATTCTCAGTACTCAGAGATGTTAGTTTCAAAACCAAAAACCTGCAGCATGCCATGTAGATGCTACCCCTTCAAAGGGATATGTTTCTTGTACTCTCATTTTTAAAACTACTGCCATCTCCTAAATACCTGCCTTACTCAGAAATGATGACCCTTTCCTCCTCCTTCTGTTTCTACCCCGTACTGACTTGCTATGTTACATAGATAAGGACAGAGAATAATTACAGTACAGGTGTTAGAATCCAGCCTTTTATATATAGAGCACTTATGGATAACACCAATATTCAGTATTCAGGAGCTCAGTAGCACACTGGCAGCCCCACCAAGGTCAGTGAACATGCAGGAAAACCGTATTTGTCCCATAACAGAAATGTCCCCAATATGCATAATCAATCATTCTTACAAGAGCCACTCAGTTTTCTTCAAATAAACTTCAGTAGGATTTGCTGATTGTCCAGAAGTCTTACAGATACTGTACAAAACTTTGCCTCCTGACAAGTGGTAGAAAAAGTGAAGAAAATTCTTTTACCAGAGAAGAATTAAAAGGAGTGCTTTATAGCAAGGGAGTAGGAGCCATTAATCTTTCATTTCAGAAAGCAAAAGCTATAATGGTTTAGACTCTTGAAGAATTTTTTCCCCTCTAGCATGAGTTGAAAACATAATGCAGTCAGTGGGGAAGGACCATCAGTATCCCAGCTTTGCTTCTCACAGCAGCAGAGGAAATAACTGATTTTGACTGGTGAGTGGATAAAACTAGGAGCACAGGGATCAGAATGTTGAATTTCATTTCCTTTGTGTTCACTTTCATTTTTTGAATTAAGCCTCTGCTGCAGCAAAAATTTAAAACATTGTTGAGATTAAATTTAGCAAAATAAGTGTGTATGTGCATATTTATATTTCTGAGGCATTTTTATGGGGTAATATAAAACAGCTGAAAATAGGAATTTCTGTGTGAGGCACACATTCCTACCATTGGTGGTTAAAAATTCAAATCTCATTGGAGCTTTCCTCTGCTGAGTTCAAAACACTGTCACTCATGACCCCACTGTTCCTCAGCATGGACCAAAAGTCACACACAAATAGGGTTTTAACACGCTCTGCTGGCCAGGTCAAACCCTTTACAAAGGCATTATGGCATGAGCCTGTTGATTGTTCCTGTATTATTTGTCCAATTTCTGTTAATGCTGCATGAGTACAGAGAAGGGGGAGGACAAGAAAGTGTGACCAGAGCTGGTGCATCTGGATCTCCCCATTTTCACAGCAACTCTAAAAATATTTAAGCTTTTTTATGAAAGACATGCTGCTTTATTCTTGTGATAAAACCAGCACCCAAATGCTTTGCTCAGTCGTAGAAAGAAAACAACTTGGGTCCAATTCCCTTTTCAAAGCAGGTGCAATTAGATCTGGTGGAACTGGGTTTTATCCCATGCAGCTCTCCAAGGACAAAGATCCCATGACGTCTCTGATCCCTTGTTCCAGTGTTTGAGCACCCTCACAATAAGAACATTTCCTGTGTGACTGAAATTTACTGTGATCCAGTTTACCTGCTTTGTCTCTCATCCTACAGCTCTGCACCCCTGGGAAGAGTCACCCTCTGCACTTTCTCATTAAACAGATGAAGAGAACAGTAAGGTTTCCCCTTCACTTTTTCTCCTTCAGGCTCAAATAACCAAATTTTCTCAGCCTCTCTTTGTGTACCACGTACTTCAATCCCCTGGTTATCTTCGTGATCTTTTGCTGAATTAACTCCAGTATGAAAATATCTTTCTGGTGCTAGAGAGCCATTCAGAAGTGCTCACGTACCAGACAGTTGCATCTCAGTTAAACTATTGTGAAGGTTTGAAACTCTTACAAAAGTAGCCATAAAATATTTTACAAGTGATCATAAACTGTCATGGTTTTGCATTTCATCTGCTCCATATTGCATAAAGCTTTTACACACCACAATATACATGATTTAATATACAGCAATACCAGAAGCTGTCAAACTTCTGTTTTCTAAAGTTTTTCTGCTGGAATTAGGAACTGGAAACTAGGACACTTCCTGCATAAGCTTTACCTTCACTCACAGCACAAAGAAATATTAACAAGGACATTGGGACTTTGAAAAGTGTCACAGCTTCACTGTCCTAGATTTGAAAAGGAAATAGCAGTGAAGTGTCTGCTACATCGAGACTGGCTCCTGGGAGCCAGGGGGAAAGAGATGAAAAGCAACCTTTTTTTTTTTTTAATGACAGCACAGGTTTCTAAATTTAAACCTCCAAACAGGGAGATCTTGCAAAGATCTTAAAGTGATACCTTAACCCACTTTTAGAAACAACGATTCTTTCAAAGTGCTACTCATTTATAGAAAAATAACAGCATAGGGATTACGTCACCTCAAAACTACATAAGAGGAGAGAGGATAATTGAGGATTCTGTGCTTGAAAAAGAAAGTTGGTGCAAAGATCAGCCTTCTCTGGGTTAATATTGACAGAAGACAAATGAACCAAACTTTCCCCTGCTCCCAGCAAACCTGGAAAAGCACAGTTCCCAAAGAGGAACGTGCCAACAGAGAGGAGAGGCTGCACCAGCCTCACGTGAGCAGGTGGCTGGAGCAACCACTGCTGCATCCCAGGAAAGCAGCGCACAGATCCCTGTGTAATCCTGCACCTGCATCTGTCTGAGACAAGCAGAATGCCTGACATTTTCTGCAGCTGATTTCCTACAGCACTCAGAGTATCTCCATAGCTCCAGCAGCCAGCCAGGTCAAACACAATAAATAAATCAGGAGCCTGCTAAAATGTGCACTCAGCCAGAAATAGAGCTTTCAAACAGTTTTGTGGCCTTTTTTTTTTTTTTTAACCAGTGGACACCTGGAGGTAAAATGGGGACTGAAGACCTCTCCTAAATCCCTTATCAAATTGATGACTGGATTACTGAGATATATTAGCCTGCATTGTACAAAAGGCACAAAGACTTTGACCTCATTTAAGCTACTGAAAAACAGAGACACAAAAATGGCAGTGAAAAACATATTTAAAATTAGACACTGAGCTATTCAGACATGGTGTGCTAAATACTGTTTTATTCACTGTCAGGGAGGGAGTGCTGCAGTCAGGAAGTTCCATAGGACCTGAAAATGACAGTGGCTTGTGGAGTGAGAAGGAAGTGAGAACTAATCCAGTGAGCTCCTCAGTATGTCTGCAGGCAACAAAATGTTTTGTTTGATTTTTGCAAGGTTCTGTACAGAGTTTCAGCTCACACATCAGAGTCCCAGCCCCTGGCAGAGCACCAAGGCTACAAGTTCACAGTGACAAGACTCAGAACTCCTGCAAACTCCTTGCATGAAAAGGTACAGCTTGGTGGGAGCAACTGACCTTAGCTGAAAGTCAAAGCAGTGTAAACAGAAGTGTTGTCTTTCCATAACAAGTACTTGCATGACTCGGGCAATCCCCTGAACTGAGGAATTCAAGTACCTTTACAAAACACAGGGAAGCAAGACTATAGCTGGAAATGACTTGACTTGCAAAGAATCTCTGACCGTTTGTTCTTTTTCCATTTGTACTTAAGGAAACATCAGAAAGGTTCTAATTTCCACCATTTTGTGCAGTGGTTCAAGAACAACCAGCACTCCTGATTTTCTTTGTCACCAGTAATGTTGTAGAGTTTTCTGCCATGGTATTGCCAGGCAGCTGTCACATTCAAATCTCACCATTATTGCAGTTGGTGTTGTTTCCTTTAGCTTATATTTAGTGCTTGTTTGCATTCTTATTTTCTGCCCTTAACTTTTGGGGAATAAAATGTTAGTGGCACGTGTAATACTCCAGACTTTTGCTATGGATGCTGATCAATATGATTGGTGGAGCTTCTGTACCATATAATTGGAAAATCAGTGAAAAAATGGTTGTACTACTTTGGAAACTTAGCCCATTATACCTCTGAATAACCTGAAAAAGGCTTAGAAATAAAAATACCAAAATGAATTCATAGGAGGAAATGGGCAGGGAAGAATCTGTTCCTTTTCAATACAACATTTAGGAAGAGACAAAATAAATACAGCACAATCTCAGTCATTTAGATGCCAAGAAAAAGGACCAACTATGTTTAAAATAAGTGATTTATTATGGTTTATATAGTCTGTGTATGCACCCACATCCCCCCCAAGGATCTGGATACCAAAGTTTCATGGACCTTCACCTACTGCAAACTGGGAAGGAAGCCAAGAACAACCTTTCCACTTGCTTTGATGGCTGTGTTTTCTATCAAGCCATGGAAAATTGCAGAGGGACAGTCAAAAAGTGAGTGTATTTCTATGCTTCAAAAATCTGGACTGATCATTTTTGTAAACAGAATCTCAAGGAAAACCCCTCATAAGATCTATGGCAAGGAATGTTCAGACAGTTGATGCACATGGAATGAATATTGTATCCATGTTCTGCACATCCCTATTGCTATACCATAAAATTGTAAAAGATATTGTAAAAACCCCAATACCAAGCCCTTTGCATTAATATTTACTGTTTGATTTCTGAACATTTTTATATTTTCCCTTTCTTGCCAGTTGGCAAATATTCTACAATTCCCCCTAATGTTGGAATTTTGAAGTGAAAGTCCTAGAGCACATCTGAGCCAATATGTCAGGGGTTGGACTGATCCACCAGCTGGCTCTGAAGGACCCCCTGGCCCTCTGAGATAGGGTCTTAGGACCACACTTACAGCATTTAGTGTTTAGAAAGATTGTGAAACATATACTGCTTCAAATTATTTTAAAAACTTATTTCGATCTAACAGAGAACATCTCTGAGAATATCTGTGCATTATGAATGGGAAGCCAGAGCAGAAGTGAAATATCTTGAATCATCACAATGATAATGGATATTTATATTTTGACAACTGATGAATGCCAAAAATGCAGTTCCAAAACCCAGGGGAAGTAGGTGAGAGCATGCAGGATTTGTGCCCCAAGCCAAAGAAGCTGCACAGTAGGAACTGCACACCTTACAAGGATGTAACAGTGCTTAATCAAACCTGAGGTAACACCTTCCACACGTGGAAAATTTACTGAGTTGATCTTTAAAACCTGTAAGATATTGGCATGTGGTAATTTTACAAATTGAAATGAAATTATTTGATTTTCTTAACACCAACTACTGCAAAATTGCAAGGAATCCAGGACAGAAAATTTCTGCTGGAAAGCCAGAGAAGGTGAATGCAGACTGGAGTGCATGTGCTCAGTTCAAACTCTCCCCACCCAGCTCCTTGCTCCCCAAAAGGTTTTATTGCATCTGGGAACAGCCTACCAGGTTGTTATAAATTGCAAAATAAATGTGACTTGACCATGGAACTTAAATTCAATCAAGAAGGCCCATCACTTTGAAGTTACAGCTATATCTCAGGAATTAAATTTGCTCACTAACTAATCAACAATATTGATGTCTTTTATGGTTACTGGTGCTCATAGCCAAACCAATAAATATTATGGTTATCAAGGGATGTTTTTCTTCGTGGATTCATGACAATGTTGATGTGGTATTTGGTACCTCAAAAGGGGGTCCTTGGTACTTCCTTGGCTTGGTCATAAGGACCCAAATTCATTTACTCTTGAAGAAAATAAATCAGACATTTGTGAAAGGGTAGCAAAGCAACTTAACATTTTTTGTTATGATATCAAATGGCAAAACCCAAAAATCAATTCAGAGTGAAAACTTCCACTAGTGTGAATTAGAAATTATTTTACTGCCATATCTGTGCAAAGTAATTCCTGAAAAGGTTTTGTACACCTCTCTTGCAAATCCTATGATTATTACACTGCAGCAGCATTCTGCACGTGAACGGGAATTAAATTTTCAATTTTTTCTTATGATTCTTAGTATTAAAGGGCACTTACTGGGTCTCAATTAGTTGGATTGATGGTAATTTTTATCTCATAAGAGTAATGCAAACGAAGTATTCAAACCTCCAGACACCTATTGCAGTGCATTGGAGAGAGGCCAGCTTTCACTCACAATGTCCTTTGACTAAATTGAATCCATATGTTTACATGGAATAAAATATTACAAATGTCTCCCAGGGGCAGCCAATCATTATTGAGTGCTTTAATAACCTAAACCAAAAATTCTTTAAGGTGACAACTAACCTTTAGCCAGAAAGATACTTTTGTTTATTTTACTTTTTTTTTTTTTTTAATAATGCAGGGTGTATTATCCTAATTTAATTCCAACTTGTCATCAACAGAATACTTATCTGGGATAATTCTGAAAAAGTTGTACAAAAAACCATTTGTGAAAGGAGTAATAACTTAGTTCTGAACATATGGTTCCAATTTTGTTTTTCCTCCCCCCCCATAAATGTAACTTAGCTGTTGTAGTTTTATTTTTGCAACACATAAATCTGATATCTTTGAGAGAGAGATCTGGACATAAAAGAAAAGCTACATTTACATTTTAAAGCTGCTTCAGTTGCCCACCATTTTGTCCCCATAACAATACAGCCCTATTCAACAGGGTACCAGCTCTCAAAGTTTAAATTCATAGAGAGGCTACTATTTAACAGGAAATTCCTGGAAAGGCATTTCATCTTTACCTTTCTTGGCAAAATTACCTGACGCTGTCTAAACAGAGTTTGCTTGTGACTGCAGCTTGTACACATCCAAATGTAAATTTGAGATTTCATAGAAATCACTGTGAAGTTGACCTGTGAGAACTCAACAGCAGGTCAAGAAACCATATTAATTTTCAATAAATTCAAGCATACAGCAGGGTAGTGTGAGATTCCCACCTGGGTTTCAGCTTCCTTCTTGATTTACTTTATTAGGAACTTGCAACATGCAGAAAGTAAACTTATTGTCCATTTTAGTACTAGAAAGTATTTTGGTGATTAAAAACGTGCATTAAATTCTTATTTGCTTTTATTTCCATTTCTTAAATGCACTTACCAACTTGTATCTGCCCTGGTCCAAATACAGGCCTGGTTCCTGTTCTTGCAGGCTGAAAATGCCCATTCCTCTCCCAGGCAGAAGTCTTATCCTGAAGTGCCACTGGGTGTTTAGTGAGGAAAACTACTTCATTACTAAATTCCATGCACAAATTTCTTTCTTCCTCAAAACTTCTCTCTGACAAAACTCATTTCCCTTCTCTGTCTCAGTTGTTTCAACCATTTTGCATGCAATGAATCTCCTGCCTCCTGATTTACCAGGCATATTTACCAAATAAAATGGTTAAATGTGGCTTTATCATAGAATAGAAGCGTGTCCCGAGACTTCAAGAGAAGTTTGTAACCAGGACACCTGGTTTTGTACAGTTTTATAACCAGGAAAACTGTTTATGTTACATATCTGTTAAAATGCAATATATAGATAGAAAAGCTGAAATTCTACATAAGGCACATATGGTTCTGGAGCATTTTCTCTGTCCATAAATGCTGTGTGGAGTTACTACTAAGTTCAAAGAATGCTCAGCAACATCAGATAGACTGGAGAGTTTTACCATCCTGTTTTAGACTTCCCTAAAACAAGAGATGGAAATATCTGGGACTTGTTAAAGGCTTTCAGTGCATTTGCCATGTGAAGAGACAATGGAACATGCAAAAATGCATCAGCTAATGCTCTTAAGTAAAATCCACAGAGAAATACTTGTGGGACTAACCCACCAGACATGCAAAGACCAAGCCAACACAAACACAGATGGTGAAGCCCTTTTCAGGCCCTATCTGGTGTCAAAGGCAGCAGAAGGTATCAAATTAATTTTGCAACCTAAAAGTACGTGAGGAATCCAAATTCCTCGATCTCCTTTGCAGCAGCACTTGAGCACTCTAAAACAGGCACTGATGGAAGAGGGAGAGTTTCTAGTCTTGCTTTTGGGTTTGCTAGCAGGGACTTCCCTCAGAACTCCTCAGGGAAAGAGGCTGACAAACCTGCTGGCCCGCAGACACACACATGGCTGCTCCCTTCCCTTCTCCTTGAATTTCGTATCAGTTACTGAAACGAGATCCTGAGCATGTCAGTACAAAAATGTCCAGAGCTGGACTAACACATGGAAGAGATGGCACAGAGAGGATTCTTCCCTGCCCTCCACTGACAGAAGGAGCCACTCAAAATATTGCACCTTTATTCCATTTGGAGAACAAGATTTAGCCCCATGTATTATTTTGAAGGCAGACTTGTGCCACTCCCTGCTGACAGAAAAGCAGCAGCTTCCAGGAGGGTATTCTGGCACTACAGAGGGAACTGCAGTAACAAATCTATAAAAACTGGATTACAGTTCACCCCCTCCAGGCCCCTCTCCTCCCTTGAGGACCCTAGCCCATTAGTTTAACGGGGTTATGCACTCAGGTTCCCAATGTATTTCCATGGAAGCTGCTAGTTATTTTAGATCTGTTGCAAAACTGTAGTAATAGATAATACCACTCCTTTTAAATTGCAGCTATTGCTTGCTTCCAAATTATCAAATCTGGTTTCAAATGCCATCTTTTAAATAAAGTAACAGGATGTGTCCTATCATTTTTTTTCCCCAATAGCTTCACATCATAAAGCAATCCAAGAAAGGATGCTTAAAGCATGAGATAGCCATGCCAAACCTTGGTGTTTAGATAATTTTCATTCATATTTTGTTTCAGAGAATAATTTATAGCATCTTTGAAATGTTTCACTTTGGTACGTAGATAATGGACTGAGAATTGCAGAGAAACAAGGTACTGACTATACTTAAGGTCTGCAAGAGGTACAGAATAAAAGGAACAGGATTGTAGCACACACATTCCCACATGAAAAGTTTTTACAGCTACTCACAACTGAACTGAAAATATGTAATAAATAGTAAAAAAGGGCAAAGCAGACGATTTCTGACTTTGCTAGTAATGACACTTGTCTATATGACAGACAAAAAGTATTTAGAATTAAAGTATTCACCTATGATCTGACATCTGTGCTTTTGCTGAGTCACATCATTTAACATTTATATCATCTGTTGAGTCTGGATTTGGCTGTATTTATGCAGGTGCTTTAGTAGGAAAAAGAGCTTAATCTTTTTAGACCAAAATATCTTATCCTGACCATTAATTCTTGGTACCTTTCATGCTGAGGGAGACAAGAGAAGAGAGCTTATTTTAGCTTTTCAGTCTAGATAAGCACTTGCAGCCTGTAAACAAAACAGTAAATGACCCAGTAATTTTAAATTATTCTTTAAGGAACAGACATTAAACAAAAATCCTGACCACTTCAGAGGTTCTTGATCTGTCCAAATAGGAAAAAAGGAGCTCCCAGCCATCCCTTCACTCTGGGCTCAGGCCACAATTAACCAGCAAGGATGACCCAGGGCCAGCCCCTGAATCTGTGCCCTGCTCTGCCTTAGATTGGTTTTTAGTCTGTCCAAGCAAACTATTTTCTTTCCTCCTGTAGCCTATATTTTCTTTTACATATTTTAGGACATTTTCAATAACTCAGACATCCTCCTTCTGCCATGGAAATTTACTTCACAAAAAAAGCAACAGTTGGTAGCCTCCTACTTAGATTGCACTTGAAAACATGCTTGTAGCTGTGAACTTCTACATTCCTTTTAGCTGGAGCTCTTTTGGGTTATTGTTATGCCTAGTACTTCTTGGAGAGCATATTTTCCAGCTGTCACTAAGGAAAAATATCTGGAGGTTAGACCAGCTAGCAGTGTTTTCATTACCACACAGAAACTAGGGGGAAAAGCAAATAATTTATGTTAAAGAAAAAGATGGCAGATTTGGGCACACACTTGCAGGCAAATTAAATATGAAAATGCTGATACCACCAGAAAATCAGCTTTACCACTAGGACCCTTAGGCTAAGATAAAAATTAAAAATATCAGATTGATTTGACTGTAAAACCCAAAGTTCTGATTTCCTGAATTGTTTGCAATCTTTGGTGGATCAGATTCTGAAACAACGAACCAGCTGTGATTTTCTTAGGACCTCTGAGCATATTTGCTCTGCTTTCATCTACCATGGCAGTGTCTGAATATTTTCTATGTCAGAATTAGTAAAGTCCAAAGCATAGTCCATAAAAATCTTTGCCATGTGTCTGTCTTGAGAAATCAAGTGTTTGAGACACCTTTATTTTAAAAACATAATTTTCCCCCTTAAAATAATTATTTGGTGCTGTCTGGGTTTCCTTGGGCTGAAGCTGGTATCCAGATGTAATTCCAACAGTAAGAAGAGTTTTTCCATAAAGATAATTTGCAGAAGTTCCCAAAGATGTTCAGTGTCTGGGTTTAATCAGCCCTGGAAGCATGTTTCTAAGCCAGAACCACTTAAATGAAAAAACTTTATCCAGGACTTTGTGATCTACACTGTCCCATGGGAGCACAGCTGTTGTCTTAGCATTTCAGAGACTGAAATTCCATCCTCAGTGTAGCTGTGGTTTGATCTATTAACTACTGTGCCTTGTCACCAAATGAATGAAAAAACCTTGGAAGACAAGATGTTATGTAAATTTAATCCATGTAACAGCAAGATATTTAGCCAAGCATTACCAGAGGAGAAAGCTGTATTTCACTAAGCATGGCTCCCACAATATACGGGGCTGTGGACTTGGCTCAGACACAATCTGAAAAGCCCCATCAGTTACATAAGACACGATAAAGAACAATTCAAGCACAGGACTGATGACAGAAGACGCATCTAGAGAAGATGTTTAGTGTGCACAGTCCTCTTGAGAAGGAAATCATGCTGGTGGGTAACAACCACACAAGAGGCGAACTTCCTGTTGGTAAAGAGCAGAGCTGCCACCAGGGAGGAATCAATGTCACAGCCAGTTTGAACTTCAAATAACAAAGTGTGTTAAAAAGAGGAGGAAACGAGCTCAGATGCAATTACCCCTACCCAGTGAGTGCTGAACAAAGAGCATTGCTTCAGGGCCCCTCCCAGTCCCTAACCAAAGCACTGGAGGCATCTGCAGAGCTCTCCCAGATGCTCCTTCCTGGCCTGGCAGGCAGTGGCTGCTCAGTGACAGCACTGATAAGGCTCAGCCGCCGTGTTCAGATCACTGGGCAGCTAAGGGAGCATGTCACCCAGCTGGGAATCCCCTGGAGGATTCCCTGAGCCAGTTCCATGTCAGACACTATCAGCGTGCAGAAAGGACCGGCACACTCTCTTGCAGATGTGCTGGGATAGGGATAGGGCCTTCCTGGGAGACACAGGCACTGGAACTCCTCCTGGTGCCCCAAACAAAGGAGAAGCAGGCAGGTACAGAAAAGGCATTATTTTCACAATCTGCATCCTTATTTGTGGTCCTTTATGTAAAGCCTTATGAACAAAACCAGAGACTCAATCAGTGTGAGAATAGCTCAAGTAAAACATACACTCTACATCCTCTCTTTTCAGAGAGGAAACAAAAAATCCCCCTAAACTTGGGCCAGTAAATAACACCCTGTTTCCCTAAACTAAGCACTTGAAATGGCTATAAAAAGTTTATGAGTATCATTTTTTAGTGATGAAAGACATCAGACTTTCCTCAGAACCTCCTCTTCTGCCTGTTACCACTTCTCCGGGCATTAATTTTGTGTTAGGCTCCTTGAAGGCATGTTCTGTCCCTATCACACACTGTTTAGCTCCCAGTGGGCTGCTGTGGATCAGTGCTGGCACACTCCTGAAACAGCCCAAAAATCTCATCCCCATAGTGATCACATGAGGATTTCCTACTCATGAATAGACTGTTCATAAATATAAACTTTATCCAACCATCTGGTAAGAATCTGAGAGTCAAATCCAAATGAATATTGGCTTTTACAGAATTTCAGAGACAGAATTATGCAATTTTAAAGTTTCATTCAAATGAGGTAGTGATTACTGAAATGAGGAAATGGTGTAAATGCATGTTGGGGGAAAACTAATGCCTAACACCAAGATTGTGTGGTAGAAGCAGAAACTCCAGAACTTTCATCTATCCAAATCAAAATGTTTAGCAATAGCATAATTGTAATCTTGTATTTGCTACTACCACATCATTTAATATGTTGGATTTTGAATTTCAAAACTTGGAGCTAAACTGAAGCTACTTCATCATTAAAACCAAAACTGAATTTGCCCAAGTGAAAGTAAGTTTTAGAATTTAACCCATGAAGAATAACGTGTTTGATAGCATAAGGGGAAAAAAATCTCAGTAAATTTAATACATCTTGCAGAAAGATTCTTTCAAAGGCTTCCTAATTGAACTGGCTTCAGCTTACAAGTACTTTTTTTTAATAGCATGCAAACATTTGAAAGGCAATAGGAACAAGGTGTCTCTGTACATTTTACTTCACAATTAACAACAATACCTATTGAAAAGACAGGTTTTTTTCTGATTTAGAAGTAGGTCCTTTTTAAATAGTACTCTTACAAAAGCTAAACCAAAACACAACTTGATTTCTTGTTCAACCACTTTCAGAAAGCCTGCAGAGCCAATATAGAAAAGGTTCTAAGTCGTAAGAGAAGGTGGTTTTAATCCTTTTAATGAGGCAGCAGTAATTGCCTTCGGGGCTCTCTTCACATCAGCAATATGCTGCCAGGCTCGCTGCTCTGCTGGGAGGCTGTGAAGTGCATCCCTCCCTCTCCCAGGGCCTTCGTTATTGCTTCCTCCGGCGGGCACAGCCCCTGTGATCTGCATGAGAGAGCCCTGCAGGCTGGGTCCTGTTCCACACACAGCAGCTGCAGTGCCAGGCTGTGCTGGGAGAGGGCTTGGAGCCTTCCCTGGGCACTTGGAGCTGTGCAAGACAGTGACTGCTGCTGCCCACTAAAGCTTGAACCAGCCCCTGCAAATTCAGCAACAGGTTTTACACACCCAAAGCGAAACAATCGCTAACTATTCAGAGAACACAAATATATTCAGAGCCTGTAAATCAATGCTAAAGGTCTACGTTCCCTGGTGTTTTCTCTGCCCTGGCTCCACAAGCACAGAATTAGAAAGACAGGAGGTCAGTTTTGAGTGAGTCAACACTTGCTGCAGCTTTTTCTCACTCAAAACTAGGCCATCTACTTGCTCTGGATGGGAATTTTTAAAATAAGCCCATTCCTGTGCAACTCCCTCTAGACACTTGTGTTGAGTCCCAAACATTTCTAAACAGTAAGAACTGCATCCTAAATCCTGTTTCAAAATAAAGGAGGTCAGTGTGACCCCCTGAACTGACAACGCTGTGCACAGTGTCAACTAAATCTGAACTTTCAGATCTTTGAAATCTTGAAACTTTTGGCATTTGTCTCAGAAATTTGCATGAACATGTACAGTTGCCTCTGCAATGTATTAACTGGAGAAACTGCTCTTACCATATCCGACTCTGCAACCCTTCACAGTGACCTCTCCAGCACAGAAATAATACAGAAAGTATAAACCCAGACGGAGCTGGCCAAGAGCTGCACAGGAAGTGTATTCAGAAACTCACAACTTCTGTTATCTCTGACAACCAAGTACTGTGCAAGTTAGCTGAGCAGACTCAAAACCTGATGTACTTGTGCAGTCCAGCCCTCTCAGGGAGTTTTTTCCCTTCCTCAGGCTAGGAATGTGACTTTAAACAAAACTACATAGCTGAGTTATGCTCCCCCATCACCATTTAAAAATAAACTTATAACTGACTTTTGGTTAACTAATTTTCAAAACTTTTCTGTTGGTTGGTATGTATTAATCTCTCAGATAAGTACTATTCTGAGATTATAACCATTTACGTAATTATTCATAATTAGCTGGGCTATCTGTGTACTACTTGTTATCTAGGACTTTCTGTTGATTACATGTATGCTACAAAGCAGACCTCAGAAATAGAAGCTTCCATTTAATCTCTTCTGCATTACACAGAAATATTTGGCACTTGTTCATAATACATTAGCTTCTAAGTAACATAATAATAGAGCTAGCTGTCTGACTCAGGGCTATTTCTGAAGCTGCTAATTTGATTTTTTTCCAATAAACAGAAAACTTTCCCCATTATGTTGCTTTTCTGCTTGCAATGAATTATCCCAGATTGCTACATAACTAGATAACCCGATAAGACAAATTTTGTTTGTTTCATAGAACCTTCATTCAAAGCATCCACTACATACCATGAGAAATGTAAAGGATTTTTTAATAAACATAGTTTATGTTTTTGACTGATTTATACAGCAGTAATACATCTTAGGTAGCAAAGGAGGAGGTGTGTGTGCTCAGGGGGCTGCGCTGACACAAATCTACAGACAGGGCACGCTGACAGCTGGGCAACTGAACACTCAGGACATGATGTGAGCTCCTTGTAAGGCTGTAGCTGTTCTAGATTAATATTACTGTCACAGATATATTTACTGAGTCTACAAAAGGGTTTTACTCCATAGCTAAAGAAAAAAAACCCTGTTTTGCAGTTATTAATATTGGTGTCCATAAAAAATGCTGGTATAGAGTATAAATATTGTAATATCAATAACATGTTTCTAGCTTAATTCACAGTTCTAATTCTAGAGCTGCACACACTCTCTTCCCCTCTGGCCTTGCTCCTGAGCTCAATGGAACAGTTTCAAGGAGAGATGAGTGGAAATTTTTTCATTTTGTGCCTAAAATGCCAGACAAACAGAGCTGAAGGCTTTTAAAGGAGAAAAACTGAAAGCTCTCTTGTTCATTAAGTCTTGTCCATTGAAACTTATCTGATATTTCACAGTTTCAAATATAGGTTTTGCTTTCATCATTAGCTTTTCCAGACTTTCAGAACATGAAAATTGAATTGAATACATATTGAATTGATATAACTTTACTTGTTTTTACTGTAAGAACTGGACTAGCAATCATACACAATTCAGTGAATGTGTTGCTATACAGCAGTCTAGACCCCACATTCCTCTCAGTTAAAAACTCCAAAATTAATGTGGATTTTTCCAGTGAGAATGCAACTTTACCTCCCATCCCCACCCCTAAACTGCCAAAGATCAAATAACTCCAGAGTGAGTAGCTCATGAAATAACATAGATTGCATAAACAGAATGTTTGATTGGTTCCAGTTTCTCACAGATTTAACTCTAGGGCTGCTTAGTGGAGAGCAGCCAGGTTGTGTGCAGGGACTCATATTTTGCCTTTTAGGTAGCCCCAAATTATAAATGGGCAGTTCCTCATAAAAGATTTAACTGTCATGAATAACCTCTAAACATACTTCCTGATTTATATACAGCTGATATTACAAATGTATTTCAATAATAAAATCCAAAATAATCTCAGAATTTACTTCAATTTTCCCATGCCACATCTCAGAGGTTTTCTTTTGCTACAACTAAACTGACTTTTCAAAATATGTGTCTGAGCACTTCCTGCTGGAGATTTAGTGTTATTTTCAACTCCTTAGGGAGTTGAAAGAAGTGAACACCGAAGGATAGTTTTCCTGCCATTCACATCCAAACTGACCATGCTTAGTGAATCCAAGAGACGTAAATGAAAATATCCTGGTACAGTGATTGATCCAATAATCATCTCCTTGGGTGTCAGAGAATCCACTAAACAAAACCAGCAGCCCCTCTGATTACCACCTCACTGGGGACAACCCAGATACTGGGAAAGGAAACTCATTTGTGTGATGAAACAGCAGAATAATGGCGACAATGGCAGTGGCAGCAGACGAACAATGAGGAGTTGAGAAACAATTTTCCTGCAGTGGATGCTTTCCAGTAAAAACCTTTCCCTGCTAATATTGTTGGCAAAATCCAGTTCCTGAGGACAGTGGGTTAAAAATGCACAAATATATGACAACCCATATTTGTGCAACAGTTATAAAGAGCTTCCAGTTCTGCTGTCCATACTGCTCCTCTGGTGAATAAGGACTTCAGCAACCAGATCTAGAATTCTCAGTAATTTCATCCAAAAACTTAAACTAGTAATATTTAAATAAACACCTTTCTCAGTTTCATCTTTCATATCTGCTTTCATGGAAGGAAAGCAAGTAGATGACTGCTGCAGACATCTTAATAACAGATTTCATGAGATGTCATGTAAGTCCTTCTGATTGCTGTTGTCTGAAATAGCAGTACCACATCTCCATCCCCAAAGTTATTTTCAGCAAGACCAGTCATCTGCAATTACAGCTGACAATGATGTGAGCTGTAACTTCAGCTCTTTCCAAGGCACCAGTTCATAGCTGATGAGTACCCTGAGAACCTCCACGTTTGTAACAAGCTGAGAACATTTCTCTTGCTGGGCATGAGGATTCAGTGGGGCAGTTCAGTGTCAGAAGGGAAATGATATTAGATTTCCCACTTCCAATTCCCAAAGACTTCATTTACACATTTTTCCCTACATTTCTGCTTTTTGTCCTGCAAGACAGAGTAGCAATATAAATGTTTAGGTCAATTTATGCTGCATGGGTCCTCATACTGACACATAAAGTTGCCCAGGCAGGCCATGAAGCAGGGAGGACCTAGGTGGTGACGCACAAGCACCCATCAGCTGCCCTGGAATTCTCACCAGGCTAGCAGGGAGATCCATACATTCCTGTGAGGACAGAAACATGCACACAGCAACCAAGCATCTGGAGATGGGCAGTGCATGTTATGAAGGAAGGAGAAGAATAATAGATGGAAGTTTCTTGTTAGAAGAAGAAGAATGTGTGCCCCTAGGCTGCAATAAAGAACAAGGCATCCCAATTCCCATTGTCCTTAAGTAACCACTGCAGCCATCTCCACAGACAGCATCTTCGTGGCATTAACGTCATGCTATGCAGGCCATTCACATCCAAACTGACCATGCTTAGTGAATCCAAGAGACGTAAATGAAAATATCCTGGTACAGTGATTGATCCAATAATCATCTCCTTGGGTGTCAGAGAATCCACTAAACAAAACCAGCAGCCCCTCTGATTACCACCTCACTGGGGACAACCCAGATACTGGGAAAGGAAACTCATTTGTGTGATGAAACAGCAGAATAATGGCGAATATGGCAGTGGCAGCAGACGAACAATGAGGAGTTGAGAAACAATTTTCCTGCAGTGGATGCTTTCCAGTAAAAACCTTTCCCTGCTAATATTGTTGGCAAAATCCAGTTCCTGAGGACAGTGGGTTAAAAATGCATAAATATATGACAACCCATATTTGTGCAACAGTTATAAAGAGCTTCCAGTTCTGCTGTCCATACTGCTCCTCTGGTGAATAAGGACTTCAGCAACCAGATCTAGAATTCTCAGTAATTTCATCCAAAAACTTAAACTAGTAATATTTAAATAAACACCTTTCTCAGTTTCATCTTTCATATCTGCTTTCATGGAAGGAAAGCAAGTAGATGACTGCTGCAGACATCTTAATAACAGATTTCATGAGATGTCATGTAAGTCATTCTGATTGCTGTTGTCTGAAATAGCAGTACCACATCTCCATCCCCAAAGTTATTTTCAGCAAGACCAGTCATCTGCAATTACAGCTGACAATGATGTGAGCTGTAACTTCAGCTCTTTCCAAGGCACCAGTTCATAGCTGATGAGTACCCTGAGAACCTCCACGTTTGTAACAAGCTGAGAACATTTCTCTTGCTGGGCATGAGGATTCAGTGGGGCAGTTCAGTGTCAGAAGGGAAATGATATTAGATTTCCCACTTCCAATTCCCAAAGACTTCATTTACACATTTTTCCCTACATTTCTGCTTTTTGTCCTGCAAGACAGAGTAGCACTATAAATGTTTAGGTCAGTTTATGCTGCATGGGTCCTCATACTGACACAAAGTTGCCCAGGCAGGCCATGAAGCAGGGAGGACCTAGGTGGTGACACACAAGCACCCATCAGCTGCCCTGGAATTCTCACCAGGCTAGCAGGGAGATCCATACATTCCTGTGAGGACAGAAACATGCACACAGCAACCAAGCATCTGGAGATGGGCAGTGCATGTTATGAAGGAAGGAGAAGAATAATAGATGGAAGTTTCTTGTTAGAAGAAGAAGAATGTGTGCCCCTAGGCTGCAATAAAGAACAAGGCATCCCAATTCCCATTGTCCTTAAGTAACCACTGCAGCCATCTCCACAGACAGCATCTTCGTGGCATTAACGTCATGCTATGCAGGCCTCTCTCTCCCAGCTACACAGACAGAACCTTCTAGTTGCAGGTTTGGTCACCTATGATTTCAAATGTAGGTCATGTAAGAAAAATGAAGCTCTCAGAAACCAGCCTCCAAGAAGTGCTTAGTCCGCATAATTCAATTTCTTCAGTGTTGTATCAACAAGAATTCTGCTAATAAAATACAAAGTAGCCTTCATGGTTGGAAAAAATAGTAGAACTTATAAAAGATTCATTATTTTTTAAAAGTGCCTATATACAAAGAGATTAAGTAAAAAAAAATCTCTTGTAGAAGGTTTGTTTTTTTTTTTTAAGAGTCAGGGTACCATTATTTCAGTAATTGTGTAGAAATGTGGAAGAAGTTTTTTTGTTGTAGAAAATGTTTTATGAAAAAGGTCCTTTCAGGCTGGGAAGGGAGTGCTGGATTATAAGCCCTGTTATGCAAGCCTGCTGCTCCAGGAGCCAAAACCCTGCCCCATCAATTGCATAACCAGCTCCAAGGGAGATCTTTACGGAGGAGCCTCGATGGAAAGTCAGCAAGTTACCAGCCTTCCCCAGGCAATAAACAAGGCATTTACTGTCTCTTGGCATTTACTGGAGCCAATTGTGCACAATTTGATTTTTTCCCCCCTTCTCATTTCACAGCGTAAACAAAGAAACAACTTACAAAAAACCTGACACTGGGCAGACTGTCTCCTGTTGACACCATTCTGGGCTGGAATCATATTGCCCCTTTGAAATGCTGAACAAGCCTGTAGGCTGCTGGTACAATTCTGAAAGGAAGTGGGAGAGGCAAAAGCAAAACAAGATGCTCTGCAATGGAATGCACTAAAGAAAACGGAATATTTCAACCAATATTTAAATTCCTCAAATGTGGGACAAAACCTACTGATCTCACTCCTAACAACTGAAGCCACTAGAAAAAAATTAGGGCTGATCTAGACAGACATGAAAAATTGTTGTGGTCCCCTAGAGATCAAGAGACACCTTACACATTTATTTACCATGTTTCTGCTGTATTCTCTCTAGATTGTAGCTCAGTCCTCTTATGGGGCATGCCAAAGTTTTGCCAGGTTACACAGAATAATAGAGCTGAAAAAACGGCACAGCTTCCATTTCCCATGTTAACCTGCTTTGTCTTGAGTATTAATGTTTTTCTTCCTCATTTGTCAGCGCTGCACTCCCACAGCCTTCTGCATGTGTATTGTTCTCAGCTTTACTGGTCTGTGCACTGATTTAACATGCAGCATGTTGCACTGTTGCTTTTCCTCATAGTAAAAGGCAAAAGGAGAAGGAAAGATCCAAAGTCTAAGTTTTGAGAGCCCATTGGACAAGTCTGGTCAGGGAATTACATTTTCCATAGCCAAAACCATGCAAAGGACACATATAAATATTGTAGCTTCTGAGCACTTCCCCCTCTTCCTTATTTCTTTTTGTTTGTCCTTTCAGTATCATTCAGCTTGGAAAGGATTGGAGGTTTCACTCAGACCTCAGGCTGAGGCTATTCTTAAGAAATACACTTTTGTCAATAATTTTCCTTCAAATCATTCAGCAGAGCTGAAACAGCTCAAAAAAGACCTGAGCTATATTTCCTTTATAAAAAGCCTAAAGCAAAATATCACACCCATATCTGAAGAAAGCAGCTGCAGTATTCCAAAAGAAAAATTTACTCAGCATTCTCACATTATTATGTGTCACATTTGACATGACAAATCAGCCACCATCCAAAAGACCCTACCCAGGTACTTCTAAGTCTCTGTAAGCAACTGTAAAAAGCAAGGCAAAGTTGCAGTTTGTAATATTGAATCCGGCAATCAAAGACCCGTGCATTAACAGGAAAAACTAAAAAAAAGTCCTCTATGTTTTTGGTTTCTAGGATTCCTTAGATGTATAACATTAAAACTGATGAAGTTCACAATCAGCACAAATCTCCTTTTCTCCCTTCAGTCAGATTGCACAACAAAAGTGATTGAGCAACCCATCATAGATATCTGCAAGATTCCTTCAATTATCCTGGTCATAGCTCAGTGTGGTTTTTATTACAAACAACTAGATAACAAAATACAAAGATAAAAATGATGAGATAAATGATGAATTAGAAGAAACAATATTACATGTTATACACAAGGCACAAGCCAGCTGTAGGAACTGTCATTTCTGACTGTCTAGAATGCAAACCAGCTCTGGGTAAATAGCTTTTCCCCCTTCACAATTAGTTTTCCTATTAAATTAATAATTATTAGTCACAGCATTGTGGTCTTACCTTGGGCACACAGAGAATTCCCTTTACTTTGCGATTTTATTAAGTTGACTACTCTCATTTCTTCCCAGTTCCTTCAAATCCAGCTGCTTTGTTTTGAGATGCTAAAATTCCCCCTGAAAAACCATTTTGACCACACATGTTCCCATAGTGCTCTAAAAGCTTCTTTAAACACTGACAAAATCAAGTAATGCGTGATGGAGCTCAGCAAAGTAAGGCCTTTTCAGCCATCACCTTGGCCCTCACATTGTTTTCTAATTAGTGCCTGTTTGAACCTGTGCCAAACAACACACCCTTTGCTAAGCACCCGTTAAAACAGTGAATTACTCAGGTTGTGCAATCCCTTTTAACTCTGTCAAGCCAAATAAATATTGTCTGGACATTATGGAGACACTTCGGGAAGCCAAACTGAAATGTGCTCATAATATATAACCTGAGCTGTTTTCAATTAATAATAAAAACTTCTGGCAGAAGGGTAGTGCTCCAAAAGCACTTGTTTTCCTTTGACATCAATGGGAAGGAGCCAGTTAGGCACTTCTGAAAATTCCATTAGGTATATATCTGAATATTCAGTTGCCAGAAATATATTTATAGCCAGAATTTTCAGTGAGCTAGAGTGGTCTGGATAAATTGCATATTTACAATCCATTGTGGTAGCTAATGCTGTGGATTGTACTTTTAAGAAGAGACACAGATCTTCTGAAGCAAAGGATCTCCAGATGTATTCTCTGCATGACTTTAAAGAAGTCAATAGAGATTGTGTTGGTGTAACATATAAATTACTCATGTTTTTGATAAAAAGGATTGTATTCCCAGGAAACAAAAATACATTAGGGCAGGTGTATACAGATACAGCAAGGCTACATTAGACATAAGGAACCTATGGGTCTTATTTTTAATCTGTAATATGACTTTCAACCTAATTATCTCCACAAGCTCAACTACATAGGCTGAGTTTATTTTCCATCCAAGCACTTTCAGTGAAACAAAAGAAGTTACAGCTGCATCTACTTACAGACAGGATTCTTTTAATGGTTACAGTCCAGGTCAACTCCCAAGGTTTAGTTATTTATTATTAAATAGAGATTAATAAATTATTGCAGATACAGGATTTTTTTAAGCTTAAGTATGTTTTTAATGAACTCTGGCAGTGATTAAGGAGCAATTTGAATTAGGTAGATTAATCATAGTTATAAACTCCTAAGAGCAGATAGCAGGTAGATTTGTGAGAGAACATTGAGTGCTTGTCACCAACTACTACTTATTTTGTTGCAAGTACTGCCAGTCTTCACACCCTGACAGTGTCAGATTTCCATTCAGTTAGAAAGATTAGATCATGACAAATAAGTTTGTGTAATTCACAGGGGACAATACCAGTGGTTAAGGCAACTGTATTTTACCCTGTGTGTAGAAGAGCATTTCATTTATTATATATACAAATACATATGCCATATCTAGATGTGAGATATATGTATATAGCATATTCTGTTTGGAATAGGGACAATACTATTAAATACTAATAAAAGGACTAAAAGCAGGCTGACAGTAAATTTTAAACATAACTCCCAACACCTGCAGGTTGCCAGGTGATCCATTCTTGCACCCTGCTGTTTATACTCATGTAGACCATCTAAGGAGTTGTGCAAAATCTTTACTGCCAATAATTTCACAGGATGGCAAGTTCCAATGGTGATGTTAAATACGTGGTTTGGTGGTCACATGAAATATTTGTATCACTGACTGCATTATAAGATATGTAGGAAGGAAGGAGGAAGGAAGGACACAAAAATGTATGGTTAAGACAGAAGCCATCCTGAAAACCAGCAAGTGGCAGGAAGACCTGAGGGTCACTGCAACGAGCACAGCTCAGCTCTTTGTGCAGCCTTGTAATACAAAGGGTCTGCAACACCCACATGAATAATTGGATTACTTCAGCAGGTCTTTACAATGGTTTTTTGCATATTTCTACACAAATACATCAAGTAGAAACAACACTCAACATCTGCAAATGTTTGGAAAGACAGCTTCTCTTCAACTATAAAAATATTTTGGAAAGCTTATGGCACAACAGTGACACAGCAGAAAAGTTAACAAACCTCAGTTTTGTCAAAGAAAATTTTGATAGGTGACAATTTCCAAGCATAGGTGTTTACAAATTAGAAAAAGTGCTTTTCAGTTCTGCTGAAAACCAGAAATGGATGCAAGAAAAAGTCAGTATTTCCTACCAGTGGGGTTCCACTGGTTTTGATAAACATTTTTATCAGCATGGGTGGCAGCCTAGCCACTCATGCCACTTACTCATCACCTAGCCACTTACTCATCATTAGATGGGTCATCATGGCATCCTCACTCCTAATTCTCTATCTGCAGCATTTAATCTCCCAGGATGCAAAAAGCTGAACCCTAGGGCAGCCATCCAGATTATTAGGTGAACTAAAATTGCCTGTCATCCACGTGTCAGGCTATACAATCTACTGCTTGCCTATAAACTCTATTGAAGTGGAATATAATTCTATTTATTAACAACACAACAGCATGAGACTAATCATGAACATGGTAGGATGCTCATGGCTTCTGCAGGAGCAGGCACAGGGATTCCTTGAATAGTAAACATTAAGTATTTCAAAATGTATTTCTGATTTACAATTAAGTACATGTAATGAAGAGGCCAGAGTTATGAATAAGTCAGAAATTTGCTTGGGATTCAATACTAACAATTACAGTTCAAAGCTGCAAAATTCAAGCCCATTCATGCTTTCAGTGGGATTATTTAAATTTCTTAACATGATCTACATAGAAAGACTGGTGTGATTAAGATTATTCTGTTAAATTTAATGTTTTGCATAATGAATGCACAGCATACCATTTCCTATAAATCTTAAATGTGGAGAACCATAGATAAAATAGGTTAAGATATGTTGATATCATCTGCACAATAAGGACATTTTCAATATATATTCACCTTAAATTCTCTTTGTTTTGACCAACAGTAGCACATTCTAGCACAATTTTTAAATAAAGCAGCTCATTACATTATTAAACTGCCAGACCAGACTTTCAGCAGATGGAGTTAATTAACAAATGTAGTGCACTTCAACAGGCAAAGAACATCTAAAAAAAGTCGGAGTTAAAAGCAAAATGGTAACACACAGAACATTGATCAATTCCATACCATTTGCTAATTGTGTTAGTGTTAAGAGATCTTGTCTTCCCCAGATTTACCTTGGTTACTAAACAAGCGTATAATCTGTGAAATTTGTGCTCACTCTGCTAAGAAACCCCAATGGCTTTCTGCTGGAAACCTTTCATGGGCTATTTCCTGTTGACTTGTTCTGCTTAGGTATCTAGCTAGTTTTCCTTGGCAGGATTTTCTGTTGCCAAAAGGCTGGAATGTTGAGGCTCTTACACTGACATGCAGGTTTTCTATGTGTGTGATCTCCCCGTTTTACACGTCCTGGCCGTTCTGAAAACGCCAGATGAAATTGAAATGCTGCAGAGGGAGATTATTTCCTTCCCACAAAATATATGAGAGATGTTTTGTGTCTGCAACTCTGTGTACCAACTAATGCACACACAGAAAAACAACATGCAAAGATGATCCTACCAAAACTTGCTGTGGTTTAATTGTTCCTGCACAGAAACATGTCACAATTCTCAACCCCAGTTTTGCTGCACTAACTTTAACTTCCTTTCCATAAGACCCTGGACTAGGTAATGTCCTGAGGTCCCTTCTGACTCAAATTGATCTGGGGTTATATTGCCTTAGTAAGCAAATTTGGGCCTAACTTTGCACTAGTTGTTAACCAAATGTAACAGCAGGGACAATAAAAGAAATTTAAGATCTTTTATTAAACATGCTTAGAATTCACAAAAGCATTCACTGCAGAGCATGTAAGGAACATGAGTACAGATAAAGCCAAATAAAATGAAAAATCCTCCCACTAATATTCATATTCATGGAAACAAGAATTTTCACATCAAAATTCTCATATCTACACATGAAGAATTCCTTTTCTTCTACACCTCGTATCAAAAGAATGTTCTGGAAAATTATCTTGGGGTCTGCCACACAAGCTTGGAGCCTTATTTTTGCTTCAATAACAGTAGATTTTCACAGTTACTGTGTTTATGGGGAATCTTGAATCCTAATTTGCATATATACAGCTATAAAATCTACCAATACAGAAGGATCTCTAAAGCCACAGTGCATTTTGTTTACATAGATACATCACTATTCATGGACTCTGCATAAGCATTTGAAGTTAGGACATATAAGTTACTGTGGATGGGGACAAAAAATATCCAAGTAATTTGTGTTTATGCTTAGAACTTTACAAGCACTGAAAAACCATGGATCTTTAGATTGCTGCCTTGATTCTACAAATGAAATTCTATTCTATTTTCTTATTCAAAACCTTATGTGGGCCAAGCAGAACTAATGTAGACAATCACAGCAAACATCATCAGCCTCTTCAATAACACATTTAGTGGAAAAAGTTCAGCCATGGAGACAATTTTCTCCAAACTTTAAAAAACCAAACATGTAATCCTGTTAAGGTCAGCTGAATAACATCTGTGGAACTGGAAAGATGGTCTATGATATTCAAGTATAATTTTAGAGTATTTAATAGACAATGTTAATGAAATTCATGAGGTTATAATCTTCCTAAATAGCAATTTCACTGTTACATGGATTATTTCCAAAGATGGTCTCTGTGCCAAGATTTTTCTTTAATTCCTGAGCTATTTTTTGAGGGAAAACAGTTCCAGTAAATAGATTACAATGGGAACTGTGCATCCTGGCTCAAATAATGAAATCTGATCGTGCCTCCCCAGGTAATGTGCAGTTTCCCCCAGTGAACACTTCAGTTACCCCGTGGACAAAGCAGCCGGGAAGGTTCTGGGGCACTACAATGGATGAGTTCTTCCACACCATATGCTCCCTGTGAGACCATATGCCCTTTATGGCAGGCCCAGATTAACCCACTTTGTGTGAACTCAAACCCCACACATGGCACTTTTGTAGGCAACAGCAATAACTAAGAGTCCCTTCTCTCTCAAAGAAGCTCCCCATTATGATAACAAAAATCAGCCCCCCAAAAAACCCCAAACCTACTTTCTCCAAAATACACCTTCCACCAAAAAATAAGATGTGCCCACCCAAAAAACAAGCTCAAACAAAAATTTTTTTTTGAAGTTTAGCTTACTTCCATTGCAAAGAGAAAGGGAGAGATTTGTATTTTTTTTTGGTCCAGCTGAAGCAAAGTCAAGAGTGGATTTACTAGAAGGATTTGATTTATTAAACTAGTTAACACACAAACCCCCACTTTAGGGCATTCAAAAATTAAACTCAAACTGTAGACCAGTTATGATACCTCTGGAATTCAGAGAAACATGCCTGCCTGCAAGTCTTTTCATTTTCAGATCCACAAGCAATTTTGTTCCATGAATGAAATAAGTGGTATGTTCAATATTCCATTTGTGAGTGCATTGGCTCTTGCAACTTAATTAAATGCCTCACTAACTTCACACATCCGAGCATTTCTGCATGGCTGCCTCATCTTAAACAATTCACAAGAAACAGAAAATATCACAGAACACTTGTGTAATCAGATATGGCATTGTACTATAAATTATTCTCGTGTTATAGAATCTGTGCTAATAAATACAGAGGCAGCTGGTAGAGAGGCCTTTATGGTTAAATGGACCATCATCTCTTTATCACTGGTTAAGCAGAGGGGAATTCCTAAGGAGACAAACACTTGTAAGAAGCTTACCTCCCCCTGCCAGGCCAGGCAGATTGACAGCACTGTCAGGCACCACGGCTGCTCCCCTGCTGGCCATTGAGGAGACAGGGGCTCCGTGACTTTTGCGTGCATGCAGCCATTTATTGATCCACACAGCTCAGTTTTTATACCTTTTCAGGTGTAGCTAAAAATGGCACAGCCATAACATTTATGTGACTAAGTTACATTGCTTAATCCAAGGCTCCCACAGACCCGTGCAGGCATGTGTGGTCCTGCATGGTTCCTGCATGCCAAGCACATCAGACCAAGCACACCACTGACTTCATTCCTCCTTCAGGGCTCTGCTGTCCTTTGCCAAGGCTTATGGCTACCGTGGCTAACACATCCACCCTGTCACAAGTTGAGCAGTGCTCTCAGTCCTGCTCTCAAGCTGTATTTCCACATTCCCTCAGTTTGATGCAAGCTTTCTGTTTCTTGCTGGTTTTGTATTTTAAACCCACAACAGTTGATTTTAATGGAAGAGGTTCCCATCCATGGCAGGGGGCTGGAAGTGGATGATCTTTGTGGCCTTTCCAACCCTAACCATTCTATGATATATTAAAAAAAAACCCAAACAAAACAAAACCAGAAACTCAAAAAAAACCACACCAAAAAAGCTGCTTGTGTACCAATACTTCAAGTAAGCAATGTAAACATTTATGCTAACTGTTGTATTGAAGAACAGGTGCATGAGTTATGGTGGAGGATGAACTATGAGCCTGGAAACCACCAGCAAAAAAACCAACAAACTCATGAGGGAGAGGAAGATGGAGCTTTTTGACAAGCTCCCTTTCAGGCCAAGAGGATTCTGACTTCACATTAATGTGAGATCAAAGCATCAATACATTTAATGTGCCAAAGACATTCAGAATGGCTCTGGAATACTTCAGATGAAAATGCACCTTCTGCTTTGGAAAAGTAACAACCTGTGCCAGGTTTTGGACAAAAGCAGACACTTTGAGGGACATTGAAGTTCCTATGAAACTGTTTCAAGGTTGGTCTCTGCACCAAGATCCTGGGCTCACTGCCTTTAATGCCAGCAAGTGACAACTACTGGTCCTGATGCTCAGCATCTCAGGACTCACAACTTTCTTAGGTGCTCCTTTGTTTAAGCACCAAACACAGGATGGATGGTCTAAACACGATCTCTGCCTGCACCAACAGTTGTAATGAAACCAGTGCAGCCTTCCCACATACTCCAAAATTCCAACTGCTCACTCCCATGCAGCTGCTTCATGTTTATACCTCTAGCTTTGAGCCTCTCTCCTGAGAACCTTTCCAGCTTCATGGAAGCAATGATCAGAACTGGAGCTGCACCCAGCTTAGCAAGTCCACAGTTTCAGTGGTGTTTTCCTCCCTCTCAGAGTTCCATGGATCTTGCAATAAACTCTAGCCACTTTTGGGGCATGGAAATGCTGCACAGCCACATGGCTGCAGTTGTGCATTTCCTGACACACTGCTCCAGATGGTGCTAATGACATGGGATCTAAAATACATTTACCTCCCACTGCAAATCTACATCTGATTTCCTTTCTGGGGATATCACATTTTAGTGATATTCTATGAAGACAAAATATGAGCTTTTCAAAAATGTAAGTGCTTAAGTGCTGAAGTAACACTTCACCTGAAGCACTGTGGTCCTTCAGAAGTATTTATGTACCTATGCATTTCTGAAAATGCCAGAGTTCCTTTCTGTATCCTTAGGCCCCTAAGTGCCATGAGCTCTGAATACCTTCTTGAACTAAACCTGCCCTGTTAAAATAAGAAAAAACCCCAAAACATTACTTTCTTTCACTGTGGATTTGCAGATCATGTGGCATAGAAGAACCTTAATTCAGATGGCTGTGTCAGGTGTTTCCATACTATCAGTTACCCATCATTCCAGTGTCTATTCTGTTCACCTGGGAGTTAAATTACCTTGTTGCAGAGCCTTGCTTGGGAGTCCAGGGGGAGTGGGCTATCACAGATCTCTTCAATGTGTTTGCTGAGAGCTTCAGGGAGCAACCTGGTCAAAAAGGAACACAGGGAAGGCTGCAGCCACCACAGTGTGTGCCCTAAACACACACACATAAACATACATATAGCTTGTTTCTACCAAGATACACTTAACAGAAAATGTGCACCTGTTTCCAAGACTGTTCAGTAGCCTAGAGTGTGAAATCACTTAGTAGAACACAGAACACTCAGAAAGGCTCTTAATTCAGATAAAAAGTTAGAAAATGTAAAATTTTATGCCTGTTGAACTTGTACTTTGCAGTAGGATATGACTCAATACCCAGCCCTTTCCACAGCTGCAGTCTGTGCAGTGAGACAGTAACACTGCCGGTGGTACTTTAATAAGTTGTTACCGAGTATTTTTTGAAGTATAAACACAGTTTTCAAACAGACTGTCAGATATTTGCTGGTGGTATAGAACTTGCTCCCTACACCCACCCAGTGTGTTTCAGAGGCTCTGAATGTTTCTGATCATAGTCCCCACCCTTCTGCGCATTGATATCTGATCAGCCCTCCTGCATTCACTAACAATGAGATAGCCTGAAACAAGATTCTAATGGACAGATTTTGTGCTTGTTTCACCCAGCAAGAAACTGGAAACCAGTGTTCATAACTTCACTTTTTCATATTTAGAAAAAGCCGCACTTTCATAGCAGGGTGTAGGACTATTGACTTTATTGTGTCACAAGAGCACACAGCCTCTGTTTGTTTGATACCAAACAAGGCTCCTCCTTGCCCACTGGCCTGCTGGCTTTAATTTAGCTGAGTTCCTCTTGCCTGTGTTTCTTAATGTTTACAGCATTAGGAGATATCATGCTAATGAAACTTTTGCAATGTACACCTACCCCTTATTTTATGGGAGAAAGAGAATATATGCATGTAGCACTAGTATTTAATCCAAAACCACCACAGCTGAACAGCAGTCCTAAGAACAAGAAGGTGTCACATATAGCTTAGCTGGGGGAAAAAAGAAGCAGACTATTTCTGTCTCTGCCCCTGCAGCACTGACTAAACACTGATCAGGTACTTCAGTTTAAGGCAGAGTCCCATTAAATCCTTTTCACAATGCATCACTCACCATTGGTGCATTATGAGACAAATAAGAGACAAGCAAGAGCCCATGAGTGAGGAAAGAAAGAAAGAAAGGGTTATAATAGTTCTACAGAAACATTACAATCTTACTTAAGCTGCTTTATTATTTGTATATAATTAAATATTATATTAAAAGAAATCATAGCCTCCCTTCCCAAATAGCTCCTCAAGCAGCAATTACATTCACCTCCTACCAGAAACATCTGAATAATGTCCCTGAAAGGCCCTGAGACTAAATCCACCAGATGGGATAGATGAGATATCCTGGGCTTTTGCATGAATTATTTCAATCCATCATCATTTGGAAGACTCATAGCTGCTGTAATATTGGAAAGCTTAATTTGATTTCCATTTACAAAGTAGGGCTTTGATGGATGCTGTAAAACAAAGGATAACAATCTAGCTACTATATCTTTATCTTCTCTGCATTTTTGTTGACAGCAGAGAACAGAGGGCTCAGACTCATGACCGGCCAGAGTTTGAACCACTGTGCCAGCTGTGCCAGCAGAGAAACCAGCACACACACCCAGCAAGGGCAGCTGCAGTCAACCTCCTGCAACTGCCCCAACACCATTTTAGGCCACTATAACATCTACTGCTTATGAATCAGAGCCCTAAATAATTTTTAGTCAAAATTAATGCATTGAAGGGTTTTATACAAAAAATAATCATATGCACACACTGAGTTGATACAGACTTTGCAAATTAATTTCATGATCACCCTGATCACCAATGATCCTTGTCTCAAAATGTTTCATTTCTAGTGCTATCTTCTTATTAATTTACTCAAAAGTCTTTTTCTGGCTCAAGTGTGGAAGGGAAACCAGTTTGGACACTGGGAAGCTGTGTGTTGATGGCATATGTTTCACAATAAGTTATATTCAGCCCAAGAAATTTCTCTTCAGATTAAGTGTCAGCAGCTGATAGGCACACAGGCCAAGAGAATAAAAATTTGGTTAAAAGTTAAAATACAGCAAGTTTTGTTTTCCTAATGTAGAGAATCCTTGGATAGCTACAATTGTGGCAGAAAACATTAATTTATTCCCAATGAATGCCAAATATTACTATTTTAATGCCCCTTCACTTCACAATGTCAAGAATGCCCTTATCCATATTCTTGGTGTTCTGCCAGTAGATCTGGCAAAAGACTCTGATGTGCCTCTTTTAATTCAAGGCCCTCTGCTGTGAAGATCTCCCACACAAAGTATTTATAAACCACAGTGTACCTCCTCCTTCTTCTCTCAGAAAATAATCCCAGACGTTCACGCTCTGCCTTTTAGATATTCCCCATTTCCCTGTCTGCAGAAGCCCTCGCTGAGCTGGGCGTGTTTGGGGTCGGGTTGCAGGGATGCTGCTCACAGAGGGGAGGAGGAATCCCCCCGCCAGTGCCTCCAGCCCGGCCCAGGGCTGTGTGCTCCAGGTCACTGCCCCGGCAAAGGGCGGCTCCGGCCTCTGGCTCCTGCTCTGCCCCTCACCAGCGCTGGCACCCAGCTCTGCCCTCACGATGCTGTCTCTGATTTTTAATGCAATACTTCTGAATCTCGGAATTTACCTTTTTCTTTTTTTTTTCCCCCTTAATTTAAGAATATAATATCTCATGCGCCGGTATCTTAAACTCCCAGCAATCAGAATTGTTCAAACAGCAGACTTCTGGCCGCACTTCTGAATTCAAGGAACTCGTATCAAAGGTAAATATATTAAATATATTACCACTAATTTCATGTGCCTGTCAAACATAAACCATCAGCAAACCAGAGCACGGTCCCTGAGCCGAGAGGCAGACGGAGCCTACCCCGCAGCAGCAGTGAGGACACCGCGAAAGCGCCGGGATGCCAAAATCCGCTCCCAGCGCTGCCCTCAGGCGGGGCCCCGGCCTCCCCGGGCGGGGCGGGCGAGGCGCGGGCAGGCGGCGCCACCTCCTGTCCCTCCTGTCCCTCCTGTCCCCTCCTGTCCGCTCCTGTCCCCTTCTGTCCACTCCTGTCCCCTCCTGTCCGCTCCTGTCCCCTTCTGTCCCCTCCTGTCCCTCCTGTCCGCTCCTGTCCCCTCCTGTCCGCTCCTGTCCCCTTCTGTCCTCTCCTGTCCCCTCTTGTCCCCTCCTGTCCCCTTCTGTCCGCTCCTGTCCCTCCTTGTCCCCTCCTGTCCGCTCCTGTCCCCTTCTGTCTGCTCCTGTCCCTCCTGTCCCCTCGGGACACCCGGCCGGACACCGCACAACCCCCGCAGCTGGAGCGCCCGCCTTGGATTCACCTTCTTACTGAGAAGGGCGTGTGTTTCTGTACAAAACACAGAGCCAGCCTTTTATTTTTGATGAATAGACTCTTAATATTTTGCTCAGTAAAGATTTATCTTAAAATGATCAATACTAAGACTCAATACTTTGAATATCGCATGTTCATTCAATAACCAGGGAGAAAAATTATACTTGGCTTTGGATTTGAATCACAGTGAAAAATGATAATAAAATAAAACTCAATTGATATATTTCAGAATTCTGATGTCTTTGGACTGTTGTCTCTGTTTAATTAAAAATATGTGATATTTTATTTCTCTTATGTACACTTAAAATATCATTCCTGAAACAGTTAAAAATACTCAAGTGGAGACTGAAAAGGGGACCCAGTGCATTTAAACCCAGTTTCTTCTTTAAAAAATGCTTCCTTTGAATTAGCCATTTAAAATTATATCATGCAATCAGACAGAACTTTGTGAGCCACAAGGCAGACAGCAAAAACTTGGGATTGTCATATGCACCTCAGCAGAGTTTGAACAGTGCAATGGAACCACATTCTAAACATAAATGAATACAATACACAGGTAAAAAATGTACAAATGTAAAATCCATCTGCTTTTTAAAAGTCATCATCTACACCATCTACTTGAGCACTGCAGTATTTCCACTGTATGCACAGAGTTACATACCAACATATACAAAACTGGTAGATTTATGTACAAAATCGAGCACAAACAGTAGCAGTCAGGAAGGCTAGGAATAGTCTGAACACAATGAGTTACACTGCTGTAAGGCACTTGGGTTTCCATTCTGCGATAAAAAAGAGAAACTGAACACATCAGAGAAACACCTGCTTATATAACCAGACTCCTCCAAATACCAGACAGCAGATTAGGTCTCAGAATCTGCAAAGTCATTATTATTCCAAACTGTATTTGTGAAAATAACAGGTCTTATACATGAATTATAGCAGAGCTACTCCTTTCCAATAAAACAGAGCCATCCAGAACATAATCCAGCCCCAGATTTAAAAATAGCATTTTAATGCAGCTACACAAAATGCTAGCAGGAAAGGCATTCATATCAAACATAGCCTGCAAGCTTGCAAAACAGAAGGAAACACTGCCAGTGTTAGAAAGACACTGTGAGTCACTGTTTGTCATGGAACTTTCACAGGCACTCTCTCTGGTTCAGAAATGCTCTTCCAAAACACGAGCTACCCCAAAAAGGCACTGAGACAGGAAGGAAAACAGCAGCACTAGCACCGACTACTGGGACTCATCTGAACTTTGCTTGTTGACAACTGCAATGAAATTGTTTACATTGCACGCTCTTAAGACGTAAGAGAAAACACTCCTTTTGACAGTAAACTCTTGTATTTGTCACAGAAATCCTGCACTTGGCCCCACACCAGGAATCAGTCTCAGGACTTTACCCCTTTAAAGGGAGGGAGGGGAAATGCCAGGTCACTCACACGTAAGGGAAAGTCCCTGGTATTTTCCACTCCAAACACTGCTTCTAGCTGAGTTTTTGCAGCAACCCAGGTTGAACAGCACGAGACATGCTTCAGAAACAGACTTTGGAGAAAGAAACAGAGAAAGGAGAAAGAGAACCAATCTCTTTGCTCTCGTGACAGGACTTGAGGCATGAAGCTGAGTGGAGGGATTTAGGTTAGATCAGCAAAGAGCTCTTCACCCAGAGGGTGGCTGGGCACTGAACAGCGTCCCCAGGGAAGTGGGAACAACCCCAAGCCTGACAGAACTTGAGAAGTAATTGGACAATGCTCTCAGGCATGGGGTAGGAATGCTGAAGTGTGGGGAGCCAGGAGTTGAACTGGATGATCCTTGTGGGTCCTTTCCAATTCCATGAAGCAATTCTCTATGAAATAAAGATTACAGTATATTTATATCCCCACACTAGCACCTATAAAGTGGAAGCAACATATGCAATCAGGGATATACCTAATGAAAAGAAGACAAGTTCTTCAAGCAGCATGTTCACACATGTATGCAGGCCCCCCAAGCAGTGTGAGGGAGCTAATGATTATTCTCTTACTATTTATTAAAATTATACCAACTATAATCAGTGAAACAGGCTTTAAGAACCTGCCTAAGTTTTTATGGGGTTAGAACTCAGAGATTACATAACACTTCACAGGTAAGAACTAGTTCTTGGCAAACATGTACTGGTCACAAGGACTCTGCCCACCTGAATAGCAAATCTCCCACTCACTTATAAAGAATAATTTAGATTTGTCTGTTTGGATGCAGAAACATTAAAGCCTTTCTTCATCACCACCTGTATTTTTGAGACCAACTGCAAAAAGTCTTGCTGCAATTCCCCCAATTCGGAAGAGCAAGACCACCTTCAAAACGTGAAAGGGCCATGCAAAAAAGTCTTTCAAAACCCCCAACTTCCTGAAGTATATTTCTGCTCTTTTGCATATAAACATAGAGTGATTTCAGACCCCATGGAACTGGAGAGAAAGCCACTACTGCTTTAGGGTAAGGCTCAGTACATCAGAAGTTGAATGTGGGCTCTGGAGCCCAAGTTGTCTTTACAGTCTAATTTGATTTTACTCATGGTTAAAAGGAAGGAGTAACAGACTTTTAACTGTGTACAGAGATACAGACAATCTTAATTTTGCTCTGCTCTAGAAAGCAGTCCTATTGGTCAGCTTTTATAAATTATCTTCCTTTTTGCCCCTTACTTTTTGGGCTAGATCCCAGAACAGATCTAAAGGGGTGGAGCTGACTACAGCTGTAGCTCTGCACAAAAAAACCATTTCTATACAGACAGTGTCTCATTCTGTTAACATCACATCATTCACACTTAGGACAGACAAGGAATCAGTGCAATTGTTAAAGATATTAAAACCATCCTGAAAGAATACTGATAGTCAAGATAATTTCCAATTTAAAAACAAGTGTAGATTTCCGATCTTTTAAAGAATTCAGAACACTTTCTCCCCGATGAGAGCTGTGAATTTACACTTTCTCTTCTAACTACCCCGCACAGCACTCCCAGCCTGAAGGAGCAAATGGATTTTCTTGGATTTTCACGCCCTTCCCAGGAATCCTCACGGACCCACGGCCGCCACCTGCTGGCAGCTGCTCCCACACGCGGGTCTCCAACCGACAGGAATTCTGCCTTCCAGGAACGGGGTTCTGTAAAAAGTACTAACACACCGCTCAAAAGGGAGTACTGCCACTGCTTTAACAAGCAATTCAAGTGAAGCAGAAGACTTTTTTTTTTCCATAGAAAATATTACTAAAAATCTGTAGTAGCAGCAGTTTTTAATTTACCAAAACCTGGCATCTATTAGCAACAGAACATACACAAAAATATCTTTGTTTATACAAATAAAATTAGGTTTTTAATATTCACAAAGTAACATAAAAGAGCGACATTCTTCTTCACATTGATAATCGTTAGAGCAGTTGTGATATAAAAGCTGTGGAAGCATTCAGTCAAGCACCATGGCAGACAGTGCATTAAGATCTCTCATGAATGGATGATTAGATAGTATTTGATCAATCTTCTGCCTTTGATCATAGTCAGGAAAAATTTTGATCAGGGCTTCTCTTAGCTGGGCTGTTTCTGAGGGAGATCTCTGTGGTGGAATTGCTGGACAAGGCTCTGTGTTTTCTTCCCATGGAAGCAATGGGGATGAACGATCATTGTGCACTCTGCCTCCAGGCTGTTGACTGCTACTGCTCACTCTGGGGAGGAAAGAGGGTGTCTCAGAAGAATATTGTCCACTGCTCTGTAAAGCCTTGTGTGTTGACCAGGAATCTCTGTGGAACAAAATAAAAATTTCAATTAATTAAGCTAAAGGACATTTTAGCTGCAGGTCTCTGTACATGAGAGAGAAAAGACAAATGTGTATAATTTAAACATCCCTGCTACTCAGCCAGTTACTGACTGGAATCAAATGACAAGCATTCTTTCAAAGTGAAACAAAACAGGAGTTTAACAGTTCTCAATATGAATCTGGCACAATTAAAATCAATATCACCCAGGAACAGCCTCAGTATGCTGTGAGTCCTTTACTTGGCAGATTACAGCAAATTTTATGAAGGTATAGATAAAAAGATACAATGAATACATGTACACTGACATGGAGCATGTGAAAATGCTGACAGACCAGTTCCAAGACTGCTTCACAAGACTATTCCTCACGTACTTTTGCTCTGGACTGAGCTGTGCTCATATTTAGATCAGGGCCTTGTTTCCCTTGTATGGTATCCTTAACAGGGCAATGAAGTTGTTTTAGCAATCTCAGGAGTTGAATACACTTAATTATTCCAATTTCATTTCAGACTTTAAAAAGTTTTGCGACTGTATGCACTGCTAGCACTACAAAATATAAAGGTCAGTCTACTTCAGATGCCAGCAGATACCAGAGAAATGTGAAGTGGAACTCATGTTACAGTCTAGTTTCCTACCACCAAGGTAAACAGTACCTAAATTACAGAGCTCTATTTTAAATGCATTTGGGTTATGACACCTCCAGTTATTCAGTGTGGTAAGGTTTTCTAATTGCTGAAGATTCTGCCAGTTTCTGATCTTGTTCCTGGTGCCATTTATGTTTTCTGCATCATCTAAATCATGTAGAAAAGTCACAGGAAAGGAACAAAATTAACTCTTTGCACTGGCAGCTTTTCTCTGTTCTTCCTGGTCCCCCCCACCCCCTGCCAGCCCAACCCCAGAACAAACACCCAAGCCTAGTTCCAGTTCCAAATTTTCAGATAAGAAACCAAGCTTTTCTGTGCTCTTCTCAAAAGACTCTCTCCATTTCTACAATCATCACACTCACCTACCTCAGAACACTCTGTTTTCATTTTATTTCTCTCAGAGACAGGCAGGTAAAACAGTGTTCCAAACAACACCTCAAAGGTTTTGTACAAGAGCTTGAATACTTAGCATTTCCTTCTGGAGTTCTGGCACTGCACTTGCTTTTATAATGTCAATACAATTATTTTCAAATCAGCTTGTAATCTATGGTATAAAAATGTTCCACTTTCCTCAAATGTTTACAATATATGACATTCTTGCTTATTCTTTGTATTAATCCTTAAGAATAGCTTGCCTTTTCTATTGACAATTTTTAAGTTACCTCACTTGTTTTTAAAAGTCCTCTCACTACTCCTCAGAATTCTTAGCATTTCTAATTCCCAAACTGGTGAAAGAACAGAATACTTTCTTGTGCAAAAGAGCAAACTAATCCTCAAATCTTGGCAGTTCATGCGAAGCAAGTTCATACTTGAATACGTGCACCTTTAAAAAGTATATTAATCTTAAACGAACAATTTATGTTCATTAACATTTATAATTATTACTCAAATACCAACAGATTTAATAACAATGCCTCTAAAATTGTTTTGACAACAGTAAAGTACCCTTAGCCATGAGGTGAAGTGTCTCCCCACGAGAGAAAACCTGAGTGTTTGTAGCACCTATTGTCCCACTATGAAGTGACCAAGCAAGGTGTCTTAGGTAACACCAGAGTAATTAACACCACATACCCACATCTCTGGCACCTCTGGGTGCTGTTAGCACACCCGTGCATGAAAGCCACCAGAGCCAAGTCTCAGAAGAAGCTTTTGTCATACTTATCTCAGTTCTCAGAGAGCTCTCAGTAAGAGGTAAATGTCACCAGCAGTTTCTGAATGAACTGAAGTAACAGGAAAAATGCGTTTTGGGTTTGTTTTTTTTTTGCTAAACTGCTACGTGCTACAGTGTTCCTGCTTAACTTTATTGTGCTTTACAGGTGTGTGAGTGAAGCAGGAGAACAGTTTATTTCAAATGTGAAATAACTGTCAAACAAAAGTGAAAACAGTGTTTATACCTAGAACAGCCTTCACTTCGAAGGAAGTCATCTAATCTGGGTCCATTTCTTCCCAAAGGATCATCAGGAACCATAAATATGTCACCAGCAAAAGTGTACTGGAGCAACCTGCAAGAGAGTTCTTTTAAATAACAAGGTATTTCACCCTTGTTGTCCTTCACCTTTGTAGCACAGGACGAATTTCCTTAGAGTAGACACCACATCAGGAGTCCCTAAAGACTAATTAGTAAACCCAGCTAAGACACAACCAGCATTCCCTGTCAAAATAATTCCATGGGAGCTATGAACTCTCCCTATCACACTGCAGAACACAGCTTTCCCCCCCGCCTTTTTTTACAGCAACTGTTTTATGATTGAAGATTTGCAACAAGACTATGGTGGAATTTTCTAAGTGATCAGAGATTTTTTGGTTGTTCTAACTCCTTTTCCTTGCAAGGATCTTCAGTCATGTAGCTGAAATGCCTGTGTTAGCAGAAAGCCACACAACTAACAAATAGAGCATTAAATGCTTACAGTTAAGACACAAAACTTTTTTTTCTGGAAAAAATTCTACCTTTGAGACAGGTGGAAATCTGCATTAAAAAAACAACAAAAAACCCAGTTCAAGTGAAATTTGTCTGCAAGGAGAAAATTTGGTACAGTGGAATTTCCCCAGAAGTAAAACTAATAGCAGATGTTAACATAAGCTCTTAAAAAACCACAGACTCAAGATGCCACACCAAGTATTCTTTCTAAAGTTCTGTGGAAGAACAGAACCTGACTTGGGTAGAATTCACTCAAGAAATGATGTAAATGCCTACATGATTAGCCAGCATCAACTCCATGGTCTCGCAGCTATATTGTGAGAATCCAGGGCAAGTTTTTAGTTCCTTATTTCATTAGAGCTATACTGAGCCCAGCCACTGTAACAGATGTACCTTTAGAAAATGTCAGGGATACTGAGGGATTAGTGGGGAATTTTACTAACAGAAGATCACACTTCAGCAGTAAAATAACCTGATTTAACTGAAACTGGAAAAAAAAATCCCAAACACCCAAACCCAAACAAACAAGAAGAAACAAGCAGAAACAAAGTCCACAAGATGAAGCAGGGATATTTGATAATTAAGTGAACTCGTCTAAACCCAAAGAATAACACTTGCAGGGAAATGGCTACATGGATATGCTACAAGTGTTCATTCTGTTTAGCTATGACAGTCTGTCCCACTTGAGTAAAGAGTGATTGATTCTGAATAATTAAAAGTGACACTACAGCCTCATCAGCTATCATGTCTCCCTGAAAAAATGAGCTTTCAAACAAGAGAGGCTGGGAAAGTGGACTGCTCAAACAAGATCCAACACTGACCTTCAGAAGTCACACATGTGCTGTTACACCAAGCTCCTGCTTATGAGAGCAATTAACACTCATACATGACAGAATATATGAATAACAAGGATATTACACTACTCAACACATGACTGTAAGGCCATGAATCACCACGGTGAGTCACAGAGTATTTTATTTGGATCTACCAGAACTGCATGACAGATTATTTAAAGATAGCAAAATCCCACATGTAGGTAGAATGCCTACAACTGCTAGGACAGGCATCCTTTTAAGACTTCACAGAAATTCAATAATTACCTTTTTTGAATAATTTCTCTCCAGGCAAATGATTCTGTCACAAATTCTCTGAAGTTATCATTAGTCACAATAACACCTCCAGTTTTAGCAGCAAGGTGTAACAAAAATCTGTAGAATTAATTTCAATGATTACTAAGATAGTTTGTTTTGCTGAAAACAACCCAAAGACTTTAAAAACTAAACATTTCATCATCCCAAAGTAATTTACTTACATGAAAACAAGCACCTTGATTACCAGGAAATGACTCTGTTTTTACTTTGGGTAGCATGCACTTATTTAGTGCAGCAGTCTTCATGGGATGTTTTCTTCCCCATTAAAAACCCAAACAAACAAACCCACACAAGCAAAAGCCCCCAAACCCCATGATCTAAATACTTGCACAGGTAAATGGCATGCTTTATGCAGTACAGTATTTATTACACAATCCAACACAAACTCATTGCCATACACTTCTTTGGTTAGCATTAATGTCTGTGTTCTGCAAGTCAGTGTTCTGCATGTTAGTTGTTTGCTCTGTCAACACTTCTTAAAAAGCCTTCTGTTAAACTATGACAAAACAACTACTGATTTATTAAGAAAAAAATGTTTGCTTTCTTTTATGTCTCTGAAAATACATTTTTTTGCCATTTGAATCAATTTTAGCCACAAGATAATGGATGGTGTCCTTTCAAAGGAAAGTGCACGTTTTTAATGAAAGTGCAAATACATTGTTATTATAACACTTATTTCCACAGTAATCTCAACTGCACTGCCAGAGCATTTCTTATGAAAGGCTGGGTATATATAAAACATTAATGAAGTACTAGGAAACTCCCACAGACTCCTAAAGCTTACTGTGTCTTGTCCACTGACAGATGATCCCCACATTTTAAAGTTGATCTTTGGTGGTCAAATTAACTTGGAGGTTCACTGGCTTATGCATTGTTACAAATACACTGCTCCAAACACACAACAAGGTCTGTGTGCCAACATGGCATTAAGAAAAAAATGGAGCTAAATACTCTCTGTTCAGCAGCTGATTTATGCCCCAAGAATAAAAGGCAGTTCAGGGACAGAATGACAAACAGGAAAGCATAAAAACATTACTGGAGGATTAACTTCTTCAGACAGCCTTTTTTCTTAATTGCCATGAAAATTTGTAGCTCTCCATGACTTTCTGAATACATAATAGTGTTTCCTACAACAGTGAAATAATGTAACAGATTTAAAACTCAGTCTTAAGTTGGATGCATAGCTCTGTCGAGAAAGGTTGCAGAACTAGCTAACAGAACTGCTCATGAAATATTGAGCTTTTACAACCATTAGTCAGATGTTTAAAAAGACTTCAAAACTACATATATTCTGTACCTGTCATCATGAGCAGCAATTCTTGCTCCTAAAACCATCCTTGCAGGGGTTAAAGACAATATTCCAACATCCTCGAGCTGCGTTAAGAAATTCTGCTCTGTTAAAACATGATTTGACAATTAGTCTGAGATAAAATTACCAGAGAGAAGATGGGCTATTTTTGTACCAATTAAGCTAGAGAAATGTCATTGATAGGTGAAGAATTGCTCATATAAAAATGGAGAAAAGGGAGGTCAAAACTAGAAATTAAAGAGCAAACAAAAACCAACCCAAAAAGGCCTCCACTGATGGCACACTTGTTAGCCTAAAGAGCATTACAGGGTGTCTCACACTGGGTATGGAAACCCAATAACTCATGATAGGAGCCAGACTGCTCCTGCTCAACATTTGATGAAACATTCCTTCTCATTTTATTCTTCATAGAAGTCCCAAAGAAAAAGTTACAGTCTGGTTTAGTTAAGGAAACGTCCCTCACCTGTAATGGAAGGGTCACGTCTTGTTCTCCACTGTGGAACAAACACAGTAATATTTCTGTGGCCACGTTTCCAAAAGTAGTCAACAGCTATTGCAATTCCTCGACAGGAGAAGAATTTCCTCAGACCGTGACTAAGGGTGAAACAAAAAGAAGGGAGATTAAATTCACTAGGCTTTTACTACCAGGAAAACAAAGAAAATGGAACAAAACTTTGCAAAGTGAAGCTGAAAGTCCCACACAGAGCTTCAGGAAAAGAAAAGGCAGATGGGTGTTAAAGATAAGGAATCTTCTAAATGGAAAGAGCTCTTCAGCAGAAGAAGATAACAAATACATCACGTTGCAACTTCATAGCTCAGTCTCCTTTCAGTTTCCTGGGCACAACAACAATGGAGTAATCAGAAGCAGGTTTAGCTTTAAAAAAGAGGCCCACAGTGATGGTTTCTGAACTCTATCGAGTATAGATTAGAACTATAATAATCCAATATTGTAATAGTTTCAAATACAGTCCTACTACAAAATAGAACACCTTTGGTTGAACTGATTACCAAGGATTACATCTGAACAGCTCTCTCACAACTCTTAGGGCCTCCTCTCTCTTAATTTCAACAGTCTGAACAATTGCTCTGAAGCAAAATAATGAAATTTCTTTAGAGAAATATTTTCAAAACATTGTATTTTATCATTAATCTTTTCTCTCAATTAAAAAATTTAAGATATTCATTATCTGTTTTTACAACTCCCTTAAGTGACTTTCCAGAAAAATCAGCAACTGCCCAAAACGAGGGGACACAGAAGATTTGAATTGATGACCTTGTGAGGTCCTTCCCAACTGGAATTATCCCAGTGACCCTATTTGCCTGTTTAACACATAGCACAATTAACTGTCTAACCAGGCTCCAGCATTTCCATAGAGACTACACTTAGACAAAACAAAGATATGATTCCCTAGAAAAGACACACTGATTGAGCACTGATGGCATGAACAGCCAAAGCATTTCTTGCAAAATAATGTATAATCTATGTTTTGAATTAGATGTCAAATCACTACAAAGTATTTTTAACAATAAGTGAGCAAGTGGTATTCCTTTTTTAAATCAGTCTCCCAAATAATAGGCAAGTGCTTATTATTAACCCTAATAGTAAGCCCTGTTAGTTTTGAACAGAATCCTATCTTTAAACCCTAGTTTAATCTATCAAGAAATCTTCCCAACATAATGTCTTTAAAGGATTTCAATGGAAATATTTTACAGTGAAACTCAGCCTTTAGTAGCATTCATTTATCCTTTTCTAGTTTTGTAAATTCTGTAAAAATATACTTATCAAAATGTAAATCTATTAAAGTTCTCTGAATTTGGAGATGAATTCTTTATGTAGAAAGGCAGAAAAATGAATAAGCCATATCTGAAATACAAAAGGCAAAAAACCTGACTAACTCCTCTAATTTCCAGAGGAAAAAAAATACTATGCCACACTTGCCCTTAATAAAATTAAGCATTCTTGGTGTTAAGAACAGTTAAAAAAACGTAAGGCAATTTTCATAGAAGAGCTACTCTTTGTATACCTTCTGGGACATAAGCTTTAAGTGCAGTTATCATACCAATAATTTAAGTTAGGCATACTATTCATTAAATTGGAAAACTCATTTAAATATTTTCATTGAATTAATGGTTCTCAACTGAACTTCAAGAAATGCAGAGGTCTCAATATTCATGCCAAAATTTATGCCTTCTCTGCTTGTTCATCCTCCTGTTTTAGAGCTCCAAGCTGGCTGAACTACAGCGTACTGTTTTTTAAGTGTTTTGAAGTTTAGAAAACCAGCTCCCAATTTGTCCTGAATGATCACAAAATTTTGCTCTGCTACAACTTAAAAAAACATGCAAATAGAAGCAACTTTATCAAATAACATGTAGAATTAATGTAAGCTATAATATGAAAAAATGTCACTGCTAAACTAAATTAAATAAGAAATGCTTTAACTGAGTTAGGTAAAGACCTGAAGGGACAGCAAATCACCACAGCAAGATGGTCTTTCCAAGATATCCATCTCAAAGACTGCATCTGTTCTCCAAATGCCATTGCAAATACTGGCTTTGCCTGTCTCAGTTCTTTAAAATCCTCTGAAGACCCTACAAAGGTATTTCCTAAGTTAAACAAAAGATGATCACAAGCAGCACTAAGCAGCAAAGTGCAGGTTGCCTTCTGGGTCATGCAACACTTTCCCTTTGGTTTGTGACTAAAGTAAATACTGTCAAAAATGAGTGGTTTGGCTGCTTAAAGAAACACTGTCAAAGGTATTGCCAAAGGCACAGTTTGATATGAATTTGTGAAAATATGGCTTCACACAGTTTGGAGGCAACATTCACTCTTGTGAACTTGTGAAGACTAAGTTCATTATTTACTGCACAGGTTAAGGCATACAAAGATCAAATTAGAACCAGTTTGCACTGATTTACACAAAAGCCAGGAATGCAGAAGGGGTGAGGGTGCAAAGCATATGGATGCCAAGATAAGGGTGCAAAAGGGTTTAGCAGCACTTAATCATGGAGTACTTTGACATTGACAAAGCAATTCCATAGGGCTTAATGTAGTTGTAACAATGACTTAATGGTAGATTTGAGGGAGTACCATTCATGCCATGATCAGTACACACACACAGGTACACAATGTGAACACCTAATTCCCTGTACCTAAAGGAACTCATCAACAAATTCCACTCAGTGTCAGTGAAGTGCTCACAGCAAGTCCCTTTGCATTTCCCAACATGCAAGGGTCACACCTCAGGAAGAGTGGAGAGGTGTGTGGGAGCTTTGACACCAGGAACAGTCCTCTAAGTATGACTAAGGTGAGGATTTGGGAGCTCTGAGCAGTGTCCCCCACTCCAGGGAGGTGCTGGCACACCTGCTGAGCCCCAGGAGAGCTCAAAGGGCCTCAGTCAGGACTGCTGGCTACAGGGCCACAGCATGACTGACTTTGGCCAACAGGAAGGGTCCCCCTGGCCAGTAACTCCTGGGCTTTCTTCCCCAAAGTGTAGGAACAATGGTGCCCCTACACTTGGGCTATGGTTCAGGTAAATAATTTACCAAGGCCTCAAAGGACAATTGCTTACCCTTTGTTTCCCACCTTGTTTGGGCACCTGATGTTTCTGATTGGATGCACCACCACAAGTACATATTATTTCCAAACTATTCTAGGAAGGTATAATTCCATTCAATTATTCTTTCATTCTGAGCTTCTTCCACATTTTAATAAAATTTAAATGATCCAACAACTGGATATTGCAGTCTGCCCTCAAAAGGTCTGTTTTCAGCATACAAAACCAGGTAATTACTCGTTAGCAGCTAGGGCAAGCTCTGGGCATTCTCTCATTCCACAAGCACCCTGAGACAATGTGATAACAACAGATCAACGTGCTCCACGTGTCAAAAGAAAATATTCTACAGCTTTTGCAGCTTTGTAGACTTATGAGGCAAGCACTGATTCAGGAACCCATACAGCATTAGTCTAAGTGTGTGGGTGATGCATTAATACCCACACCCCCAACAAAAAAGGGGGCCAAAAGAGCCCTGAACCAGCACAGGCATGGAAGCAGTTCTCAAGGTATTGAGAAGTAAAACTGAGAACAATTCAAAGCAATTTTGCAAACAACTCTTCACTTTATGAAATGCAAGAAACAAATGAGGCATTACTTAGCCAGAGGGAAGCTGCAGAATACCTCCATGATCAAATCAACAGGCCCCCAAGCATTGATTATTTAGTAGGAATTTGAAAATCTCATTGGTTCTGCTGTTTTGAGGCAGCTCTGTCCTTTATGTCTCATAACCACTTTTCATTTGGTTGGTATAACCTTTCTGGGGACTCTATGTCAATAGCACCCAGCTACTATGCCTTACTCCAGTGTGGGGTGTGTGCAGCCAATCCATTGAGGTGCATGAAAGAAATACTGGAACCTCAGTAATGCACATTCAGAGTTGTTAAATATACATATATACATCTGCAAAGCATAACAGGATCCAAGCACTAATATGCAATGCTGTTGGATGAGAAATATGTCACTATTCGATGAGAATCTCCACTTTAAGATTACAAGATGTTAAAAGCACAAAAAATTCCCCCAAAACCAGACCACTTAAGTCCACAATAATTTAATCTCGTTGATAGGCACTGACAAAGCAAATTAAACTTCATGCATAACACTGATTGCAACAGAGCAAAGCTTGCCCTGAAATTACTTCTGACTGAAGTGTTACATTGAGCTGACCACTGGTGATTCAAATCAGGTTACCCTGAAACAGCACAGCTGTGTACATGCACACCAAAAACCTAGCTAGCAAAACCTTAACACATGCCACTGCACCTCTTAGCCCCCCTTTCATCTGAAAGTTCATTGAACTGTTAATAAAAGGACAGCTGAAAAGAACAATACTTACGAAATTGCAACATTGCTTCCATCAATAATTATATGTTTTAAATGTGGTTTTCCAGGTTCATTTATCAACTCCAGTTTGTATGGCTTCTTCAGAGAGTCCAAAAATCTTTGAACCCCAGTAACTGAATGATCTGGATGTGGTCCCACTGTGTCTCTGTCTGGGTTTGAAGGGTGTTTTTGTGAAGACAGTAACCAGTCTGGGACAGGACTGTCACAATGTGAGGGCTGGGAATGGCGCTGGTGAAGAGGCCTTGCTTGGGCAGAGCTGCAGTGTCCCAGCTGCTCCTCAGAACCAGGCTGGCTGTTCTGTACAGTGGAGGGCCCTGCACATTTTTGCTGAAAGGCGGTTTTACTCTTACTTGAGATATGCTGCACATCTGTGCTCCCTCTGGCTACAAAGCCAACATCTTTTGGAGCTCCGGTGCGCACGGCGCTGGAAGTCACTCCACCATCAGTTTCTATACTGCTTAACCTCGAGTTGTGATTCTTACCAGGGCCATAAACGTCTCTCTGTTTAGAGCACAGAACTGAATTTTTGCTGGGAGGGGAAGAAGATTTGCATACCAATCTATGCATTTTATCTTCTGCACCAACTTGTGTGTCTGGAGCACCTCTTACTTGGTGATATTCATTTTTTGTCTCCTTTGAAGTATGACTGAATTTTAGTGGACTTTTATTCCCAGAAATGCCTTTGTCTTCTAGCTTTTGTGAATTATTTACATTATTTCCTAAAGGAAGACTGACAGTTGTATGCTTTTGAGCTGACTGTTCATGTTCTTTTTTAAACTTTGAATTTTCCTTTTCAATTTCTTCTAGCAATATTAGCGGTTCCGCAGATTGTCCTAGGATACCAATAACCTTTTCTACAATATTTTGGGAATATCCCATTGTTCTGAAAAAGTTCACAAGAATCTTATATTCCATTTCCTCAGTGAGAGCATCACCTTCTTTAAGGCAGTAAGTAGGACCATCTGATTCAATGCAGTTATCCAAAACCAGATCAATAACTGCATCAGAGTCTGAAGGATTCTTGTGTAAAGCAGATTTCACTTGCAGATCATTTTCCAAAGAGAAATGCTTTTTAGGGAGCCTTTCCTCCTCATCAGAGGACCTTCTTTTACATGACTGCCTCTCTTTAGAGGCCACTGCCTCTAACAGAGGGTCCTTTATGGGAACAAACCTTGTTTCAGAAGAATCAGAAAACACAGTGTCCATTTGCTTAGAAAGCTCAGTTACAGGTGTGCCAGCATTGCTCCTTGCTTCCTCCCCATCTGCCCTTCCTTCTCTGTTTGCAGCAATGACTCTGGAGGTGCTCTTCTGTCCAAGTTGCTGTGGGCTTTCAGAGCCTGTGAGATCTATGATATCAGTCTTCCCTTCAGAAACAGCAGTCTGGGTGAGAGCTAGGAGCTCTCTTTTTAGTGCACTAGGCAAAATCAGTAAATCCATTGTATATTTATCTGCATGTGCTTCCACAAATTGTCTGAACTGCTTTTTAATCTCTGATTCATTGTCATTTAACAAACTTTCATTATTCTCAAAAAGCTTCACAAACTGCTGCACGTGACTTTGAGCCATAACAACAGCTTCTGCACCCCCCTTAATACTGAGCAATCCCATTTCCAGCACTGTTACATCAGCACAGGTATCCTGAATAAGGCTGTTGAGAAACAGGCTCTGTGCACCAACGAAGATGCAGTGCATGTCCTTTGGGTAGTACTCCTTTTCTTCTAGCTCAGGTTCACACAGTCCCTTGATGTACTCCTAAGAGGAGAAAGAGAACAGAGTGAACAGTTGTGAAATCCCAATATATCCAATTGGTTTTTACTAGGTCAGTAATGGACAGAAACATTGGAAAATAAAGCAAACTCAGCATAAGTCATGTCAGAAAGTAAACACTACCAGTAAACAGGACAATAGAAATAAACCATCAATATCTAAAATGATTTCTAAATAGATGTCATAGAAGGCTCTTTTATATTCTCTTGTTTATACCTGATAGTAACAAGTACCTTAATTTGACCAAATGGTTTCAAAGACTGTCAGAAAAGATTTATTTTCTTATCCTTATTCTTTGGTCAAAGAGAACTCTTCATGAACAAATACCTTTACTAAAGTTCTACCTAGTCCAGAAACCTGAACTTCCAAAAAGTTTCAAAGTACATTTACTAAGGTTATCACACCAGCAGCCATCCTATATTTTTGTTACTGACTGAGAAAGTTCCAGGCTCCAGATACTTCTGTGTTCCTGAAGTTCAAGATTTTCAAACACAAAACCCTCAAAACAAACAAAAAAACCCAAAACAAAACAAAACCCCAAATGCTATTTCTGCCATCTGTAAGCTAATACAGGTAAATTGGTAAATTCATTATACTACCTTGTTTTAAATGTGTCAAAAGTTCAAAACTCTGCCAACACAGTATACTAATAATTCTTTCACATAGTATTATTTTTCCCAAACTGCCTCGTTCTGTGCTTAAAATTCTTTAATGTAGTGAAATCAGCTTCTAAGCTGCAGTCATTGTATTTGCAGAATCCCAAGTATACCCCGTATATTTACTCTCAAACATTATTTTTTTTAAATGGAGCTGAGAACCAACACAAGGTAACGAACAGTGTAACCCATTTCCGATCACCTCGAGTTACATCATCGCGGGTACCAAGGCAGGCTGCCTCAGGAGCATATCAGCACAAAGTGCTTCCGCAGCAAAACCCACAGGGTTACTCTCCACGCCCTGCTCATCACATGACTGCTTATGCAGAGCAACAAGATAACGTAATTGGTCAAAAGGCTACTCTAAATCTAGGAACTTTTGTTTTTAACTAAGTAGCAATGGAGAACGCATACATTATCTGTGACTGATAATGTACTTTCTATAAAAGAATTCCTCCAGACAGTGTCTGAAAACTGGTTCTCATAAAGTATTAAGAGTAGAAAACATTTTTTTATCTTGTTAGGAAAAGCAGCAATTAGAAAGCGGAAATCTTGTGCTATTTATTTCTTGTGCTTTAATTTCCTGGAAAAAAGGGAAGTTGTGCTGCAGATGCCTGGAGAAGAACAGTTACCTGTAACAGTTACTGGATGCTCTGGGCACAGCCAAACTGATTTAGTGTAAATTTCAGAGTCAAATTATTCAACCCTCTATATAGTCATAGTATTTTCCTTACAGCTCATTGTAAGGAAGTGCACTACACGTTGAGGAACTCGTGCATGACACAGGTAAGGAATCAAGTTTTTGTCTGAAATCAGGCACAAAACACGTGCTCCGGATGGATCCGCCCAACGCCCACACATCGAGATTTTGGGTTGGAAAGGGGCCTTCAGCCTAGCTACTGCTCACACCAAACTTCTCATCACATGATTCGACAGCTGTACTTGCCAGGCTCATGATGAGTAATATCAATTTCAGCATCACTGCTGAGAAACTCCCCCCAAAGTTTAGTTGTGCAAGACATTTAAAACGCCTGAAGATACTCCACAGCAACTGCTGCCCCCTCTGAGACACAACTCGCACAGACAGTTCTCTTAACTCATCACGGCTGGGTTAAAAAGAGAACGATCTGCTCCAGCCTGGTGAGGCTGCTCAGGTCTGTCAACTTTTATATGAAGGAAATAATAGCTGCGTTAAGCTTTAGTGATAGCTTTGCCAACGAGCTGCTAAATGCCACGGAGAAACGAAGTCCGTAAGGCAAAACATGGCAACGCCCAAACAACTCCGAGGAATTTCTTGATTCCGGGAGGAAGGAGGAAAGCGAAACATTTTAATCTCGCTTTAAAACAAAGCTCGGCCCGTCCCCAGCGGTGCTCCCCCTCAGCTGCGGGCTGGGCTATTTCATAACGCGCTGCCCCGTGAACTTCGCTCTTCCCAGCTGAGTTGTTTCGCTTTATTCCCTGCGCTTATGTCAACACAGCGGGAGACTCCCTGGCACCGGGCACACACCCACCTGCCAAAGCAGGGCCGTTTCTGTTTCCTCCTGGAGCACTCGGCTTTTCCCCACCCTTTCTTCCTCCAAGCCGCGGTCCCGGCCGTGCCGGTCCGGCGGGCCCCTCCGCACGCCAGCCCCTCTGCCCCGGGCCCCAGCGCCCCGCCGGGCCCCGTACCTTGGCGCTGCTCACGGCCTTCGTGCAGCCCGCCAGCTGCACCCAGATCCTGGCGCTGGCGTTGGGCGGCTGCAGCGCGGGCCGCCAGTCCCCCTGCGCCCCCAGCACGGCCAGCCGCACCTCGAACAAGCCCTCGATGCGGTCCCGGCTGCGCTCCAGGAGGCGGCTCTTCTCGGCGGGGACGGTGAACTCATCCACCCTGGGCTCCGGCGCGGAGCCGCGCGGTGTCCGGCGGGCCGCCATCAGCGCGGGGAGCGCAATCCCATCGCACCGGGAACAGCGACACCGGGAAACGCCGCACCGACCGCTCGCGTCATCGGCCCGCGACGGCGCCGGGCAGCGCCCACCCGCACCCGCGCCGCCATGGTTAGCCCCGGCGACCTGGCCCCGCCCCTCCTCGCCCCGCCCCTCCGCGGTGTGGGCGGGGCCGGGCCGCCCCCTGAGGGCCGCGGGGCGGGGCCATGGCGGGTCAGCGGCGCCCGCCCCGGCCGGGCAGGGCCGTCCCGGGGCATACGGCACAGCACCGTGCTGAGGCTGGCCGGGCAGGGCTGCGCCGGGGCACACGGCACAGCACCGCGCACAGGCCGTGTTGGAGCTGGCCGGGCAGGGCCGTCCCGGGGCACACGGTGCTGCAGTATCGCGGCCAGGCCGTGCTGGGGCAAGCTCCACACTGCACAGCCTTTCTGGGCAACTGTTCCAGTGCGCAGCCACTGCACAGGAAAGAAATTCTTCCTCATATTCAGGCGGAACTTCCTGTGCATCAGTTTCACCACCGAGCAGAGCCTGGTCCATCCTCCTGGCACCCCCTCTTTAGATATTTATACACATTAATGATGTCCCCTCTCAGTCGTCTCTTCCCGAGGCTGAACAGGCCCAGCTCCCTCAGCTCTTCCCCGTAAGAGAGATGCTCCAGTCCTTTGTCCAGCTTTGTCACCCTCCGCGGCACTCGCTCCAGGAGCTGCATTGCTTCGGCCTTCATTCTCCACCAGCTCCCGCCTCTGCTGCTGAGGAGCCCGGAACTGCACAGGAGTCCTCCCGGCACGGCCTCCCTGTCCCCGCCTCCCGGACTCCCTGTCCCCGCCTCCCGGTCGTTCCCCTCCCCTCGGCTCCTCTCCTCCCTGTTTGTCTGTCCCGGGAGGATGCGAGCGCTCCCCGCAGCCCTTATCGCCCTTATCGCCCTTATCGCCCGGCACAGCCCCGCGGCCACAGCCAGAGGCTCCCGCCCGCCCGGCAGGGAAACCTTGGTGTGTCACACTCTTGGCACAGCCAGCTCTGGTATTGCCTACTTGGAATTCGTTTAAAAATGAATGCGAGCTTTATCCCTTTTGATGGCAGGGGACAGAAGTGTTGCTCCCATCCCCAAATCTTTAGCTCGGATAGCTCGGGAAATATAGAGAACACAGTTTTACTTAGCGCCCCCCACCCCATCCCCAAGCCGTAAACGAGATGTGAAGGATAAGATTAGGTCTTAAAAAGTATTTCTGGGACTGCTGCTGACTTTTGAGTGCCTGGAGTTGACAATGCAGACCAGCTGTTGTACAAAGGAGTGAATGTCTCCTTTCATACCATCCCAAACACAGGTTAGTGTCTTCCAAGTTCCCCTTGGAACTATATGATTCCTGCTTGTTTTGGCCATCTCTTTAGCATCACTGTGAACTTAGACTTTAGCAGCTGTTCATTAAAGAAATATTTTATTCTTGTGCATTTAAATGTACGTGTATTGTTTTAATCTACTTGTATGTTAAACCAGGAAAGGCTTAATACAGAAACATGAAACATCATTTTTATAAAGCCACTTGTATCCCTTTTAGAACTTTTTAAGCAAATGACAGTTTGCAGTTCTTAGCCCATAGGAAAATCTCACTAGAAGCTTATGTCTGGGTATTGCTATATACACTTTCCAATCTGAATTTGAAGTCATTCTTTGAGCCAAATAAAATATTTGTCTGTGAGAAATATTTTATTTACCACAAACAGTGGTAAAATGAAAAAAAAAAAAATCTGTGCACACAGACTGCATTTGCACACAAACATTCTGCAAAAGGACACGGTTTTGACAGAGAGTGTCATATTTAAGAAAGATGCTTCCCTGAAGTACTTTCCTGAAGACAATATTTTTTTTTCCTGTTTTTGTTGTTTAGACATTTGCATTTTGCTTTCCCGTTGAATTATGCTACAAGGTTCACACATAAGAATGTAGTCTACCATTTAGGGAGGCAATTTCTGAGGTGATTGGTGCCATCCACTGTTAAAATGCAGACACTGCAGCCAACGTTTCTTTTAGCTATTATTATTTACAAACGATATTTTAACCAGGGAACTTCATAATAAAAATGAAATTGCTAGCGTTTTGGGACACAAAATATCATTCAAAAGCAGAAAGAAAATTTATTTCTAACACATCAAAACAGTCTTTTGGAATCTCTCATATAAAAGAAGGCTTACTGACTTCTAAATGATGTGGATAATGCTTGGTGCTCTGGGTATTTTCTTGCCTGTTTTGCCATGCTGTATGTTATAAAACACAGTTTCACTGCTGAATTTATTCTATGAGTACAATTCTAGATATGTTCCTGATAAATCTGTATTCAAATGCATTATAGTGGTCTGAGGCTGCTCTCAGGGAGGTCACTGTGAGTGTGAGCAGTTGTGGTTCTGTGGCCCAGCCTGCTGAGATTAGGTGGCACCTGACATTGTGACATTCAAGACAAACTAAAGCCCTTTTGAGGTGGAAAAAAAAAAGATGCTATGGGAAAAGGTTTACTAATGATTATATACACAGGACAATTATTAAAACAATTTGGAACTTTCTCCCTGCATTGTTGTGATGCAGACTAGAAAAAAAAATCATATTTTTACCTATTTTTTTGTTTTGGAACTGCAGCCTCAACTTAATCTTCCTCATACTTATGAGAAATTACAAGCCTCTTGCCATAAGCACAAATGCAGGTGGTCAAACCCTAAATGTGAGCTAGGCTGAGAACACTGGAAATTCTCTGACATCTTACAATAGGCTGCTTACAAAGTGGATTTGTTGACAAAGAATGATTTTGTTTTCCTCCTATGGAAGGAATTTATTTTGCAGTAAAATATCCAAAGTGACAGGCTCTTTTTAGTTGCAGGGGAAGTTTCACTTTCCTGGATCTTTGGTTGTATCTTGTAAGTTTATTTTAGAGATGGAAAAGTGCAATATTTTGCTGGTAGCAGTTGAAGGAATTTGACACACCCAGTGCCTGGTCTTGCTTTTCTGCTTGGCACACCTGCAGGATATATTAGAGATTTTCCTGAATGTGAGCTGATGCTAAGTTTATTATTTGCATTACTGTTGGGGAAATACAGTAATGGTGATGTGTCAATAGGTGTGGGGTTTTTTGGTGTTTCACAATAGCTTGCTTCAGCTGCCTGGTGCAACAGCTTGCTCTTTATTAGAATTTCTGCAATTGAAAATTTGTTGTGTGAGTGATTTTATGAAACTGGGCCTTCCTGAGTGGTTTGGGTTTGGGCTGCATGCATGAAACAGGAGCTGGACTGGTTGAAACAATGAGGAAAACAAATTTCCAAACTGTTTTTCAGACCCATGCTGGGTAAATGAGCTATGGAATCTATGAATGCACTTTACAGATGATGCTCTGATCCTCAGTATTATGGTCTTCAGTGGGATTATTTGCATGCATAAATTTAAATATTTGTTTGCAGGATGTGGACTTCATATACTAGGGTATAGGAAGTATCCTGCATTAATATGAATAGCAAAAACTTGAATTTGCAGTCTTAGCACAAATAGTAGCATATTCCAAGAGCGATACTTCAAATCAATTCTATGTCTTGCAGAAGGAAATATATAGAAATAATGTGACTAGAGCCCTCAAGTTTTGTGTGTAATATAGTCTTAAAACTTAAGGCAACCCCAAATTCTCATTAGGTAATGTTGGCATATTTTTAACTAAAAATTTTTTGGTTGTTTTTGTTGTTTACAGAACTACAGAGAAAAAAGTCAAAAATGGTTTGAAATGGAGTTATTTAAGATGCTTTATAGAGACAAACTTTTACATCTTGTTGAAGTCCCCAGTTATAGTTATGGTGTGACAGACATTTATGTGTGCTTGAAGCCCTGGTGACTAAGAAGGTGATGAAGGTTTCCCTTTTGGAGAATTTGTTGCAATGCTGCCATCTTAATGAGCCTTTAGATCATCAAGTTTCATATCAAGAGACAAACTTTTTGAAAATGATCCACAGTATAGGTTCTGTAATTAGTAGTTTCTATAACTGAAACTTATTCAATCTCTCAATTTTAGAATTAATTACTTCTCTTCATTCCAATTTCCTTTCAAAATAACCTGTTGTAAATAATTAAGTCTTTATAAAAGGAAGAAAAGACAAAAGTACCGCAATTACGCATGCATCAATTATTGACAGTGGGTAGAAATTTTTTTTCAAGTACTGGACTCTGCATTTGGGTTTTTTTTGAGGCTTTTTGAGTGTGTTGGCTCAAGTTTCTTAATTAGTTACAAAAAGCTGCAGGTGTATTGGCAAAGACTGTTATTTAGCCTGGGAAATGTTCCAGGAGACAGTTTGTGGGGCTTTTTTCTAATGTAAATATTTAGCTATATTATTACCAGTAATTTTAAAGGTTCCACACTGTGTGACTACTGTGTCACACAGTAAACATTGCAGCTTCACTTGGATGACTGACAGAACAAATGATAACCTAAGAGTACAATCTTTATTGTGAGAGGGGATTGAACACTGCTGAACAACTTGCAGAAATGCCAGCTGGTATCTGAAGGGGTGTCAGCACTATGCAGCTGGCCCTGAGCAATGCAAAAAGTGAGCCACGCTCAAGTGCCACTCTAAGTTAGTTTAAAATAGAGTATTTTGTCAAAGTTTCTGCAACTACCAAAAGTTAAAGCAGCATTCTTGCTAATCTTGCTAAAATCTAGAGATTTCATAAAGCTCTTTAAAATAATTTTTATAGGTTATCAAAAGTGAGACTCTTGAGCATCATTAAGGTTTTATGACTCTTGCAGCCAAGTGTTTGTTTTCTTTCTTAAATTTTCATAAACATTTTGCTACTACTCTGACTATTGGAATTTAATTTTTTTTCCTATAAAGCACTAGGTATGGTTAATTGCTGAGCAATGTGCTTGCATGTGCTGTACCTGTTAGGTGATGACTGCTAACAGAATAGGACCTTACAGCTGAGTTCTGTCTGTTCTGGGAGGTTCAGTTTCAGAGTGGGTGGGAAGTTGCACCAGTAATTGAAATACAAGAGGTGCAATGAGCTGTGAAGATGTGCTTACAATGGCTTTTTAATGCTTTTAAAGGATGCAGTCTGTAGTAAACCTTACTGTGGGTGATGTGCTTTTTGTTTTTCTATTTGTGCAAAGCAGGATGAGAATAGGTATAGAGACATCTCTGTCTGACCTATGTCAGTTTGCAGATAACTTGCACAAAATCTGTTATAAGGTTAGGACCAAGATAAGTGAATATTCACCTGAATGTATGGTCCTGCTGACTTCAGTCTGACTGCTGAGCAGACTAAATGTTGATTTACTTCACTAATATTTTCCAGAACCTGGTCCTAAATTTTAGTATTATTTTAATGTCTGAAACAGTGTGGGAATAGTTGGTTTATATTTTCTTCTATAGAACAATATTTTTTCTTCAATTACAGAGAAGAGTTCCCTCTGAATACACCAAGTTTTTTTAACTTTTGTGTATGCAGAGTAAGCTGGGCCAGACTTTCCGGACAGTGATTTCTACACTAAGTGTGTGAAGATGTTTCTGATACATTTGCACTGCAACTGATCCTCTCTTGGGGAGTATATGAAAACACTGCAGTCAAAAATTGGACTCACAGGCTTCCTGTCAGAATAAGGCTTGATATAATTCTGCTAAAAATGGTGGAATTATTAATCAGCAGATGTAAATCAGAATATTTCTAACAATTTCAAAAAAATTTAGTTACAACAACTGGACATGCTAGGGTTGAGTAATAGTGGTGAAAAAAGCAAATTAAGCTGATTTTCTTTACATACAGCACAATGATGCATTTACATTTGATTCCAGTGTATTTTTTTCCATGTCTCAGAGCAAAGGCAATTCAGTTAAATATCAGTGGAAGGCTTTTTCTAGACAGAGACCTCTGGAAATTGCTTCAACCCTTTAACATTTAGAAAGCATATTTAGAGAAATGGGATGCCTCCATTTATGTCCTTGCTTTCACAGTGGTAGAAAAACAGTAAAATGTTTTCAGAATGATACCATCCCATTTCAGCTTATTCCACCATAAATATTAGTATTTTATTGGAGAGTCCTCCATCAATATCTAGGAAAAATAAGTTGGAGATAATTTGCTTTATATGACTGAAAAATATTTTCAAACCTCTGTCATTCATGTTATCCACTGTCAGTTTGCAGCCTTCTCCAGACTATTAAATCCTTAAACAACACACTTCCATCATGCATGTAGCAATATGTATAAGTCAGGACTATCCCCAGTGGCATTTGAGCTCTATTTTAGCACAGTTAAATGCAATTTTGCCTTGGAAATAAGACACAATTATTTGAATTTCCTCCCTGGACAATGCCTACTCTTGACTGGTTTAAAATCATCTCTTTTGACCCTAAAACATTATATATTCATTTAAATCTACTTCTAAGTCCAGTTAATCCATGGAGATTTATATTGTTATTTATTTTTTTATTAGGAGAGCATAGCCATGCTGCAAACCTGAACCAGTGTTACTCGGGAAGTACTGTGGGGGCCAAACTTCCTGCTAGAAACCATCAATAGTAAAAAGAAAAAGAAAAATCTGGGATGGAACCTGATTTCTGAACTCATTTGAAAATATGCTCTTGGGAAAGCATGATACAAATATTTATGACATACAATCTTACAAGTTGGAATACAGTTTATATTTTGCCAAGCCTCATCACTAAGCCTGTCTTGGGTCCAATTCATTTTGAAACAGTAAACCATCATGAACATTTTTCCCTCTTGTTGAATGAGTTGTAAATTTACTATAAGTGAGCAGAAATGGGTCTAACCAAGTGTTTCCCAATATACAGGTGCTGCAATTTCAATATTGTGTGCTCTGGCAATGAACGACAACATTTTTTCATTTCTCGTGCTCTACTGCATAAGAATCAGGTAAAAGTGTTCCTCTTGTATCAGTGTTTCATTGTGCTTTGAGCTGAAAATGTCCATGACCCATGCAAGGTCACAGTAGTATTGTCTAAATAACATCAACCATGATAAGGTTCGTGATAAAATAGGACTTAGTAACAAGAAAAGCATGCGTGTTCACGTCAGCTCGTTAGCTTTGTTTACTGATTTAATTTGGTGATTTTTGTGGTATAAGAACTTGTGAACCGTAGCCATTTCACTCTGCAAGCCTTGAACAAAGGTAGTTGATAGCAGTTTTAAGATTAGATATGTTTAGAAATAGTCACAAGGGTGCTGAAGGTCAGATCAAAGGCAACAATGTACCCAAAAATATTTATGTAGTTTGCTCTGAAACAGAGAAGTTCAGTGTGTCCAATATCTTTAAGAATTGGGGGGGGTTATTTTTCACTTACACTGGTGGAAATCAAGACTTAACAGTATTGATGTCATTGGGTCTACTGTGGCTTAAAAGCAGAACCAATGAAACACCAATAAAAGCTCTTCAGCATTTGAGCTCTCTTTCCCTGAAAAGTATTTCAAACAGTAACTTTGTTACTTTACCTGCCCTCTAAGAAATTCATTACAACAGTGTCTGTGATACCAGAACCATAAAACTGGGTTAGGAATTGAGCTCTGGTCTTCCACAATCCCAAGGCATGCCATGGGCTTTGTTAGCTTTTAATGAATTGTGTCAAATTGCTACCAGACATCAAACACCATCCTATCAACTGTGCTGTTTGCAAAATATCACTGCTACATAAAAGTTATTTGAAATTTGATGTAATCAGAAAAGCATGAAGACAAAATAGTTGAATTGAATCTTCATACTTTCTTCACCAAAATGTGAAACTCCTGAGAAACTTAGATTATAGATCCTCTCTAGCTGTTTGTGCTCCTGAGAGTTTCCTCTACAAGGAAAGGCCCTTCATATATTTTAATTAAAGTCCAAAGAAGAAATAAATTGTCCTTGGCATATGTCAAGCTAATGAGTACTAGTTAGTTTGAAAATACATGTTCATTGGTTTTACATGATAATTCCCTTTGAACCAAAATATTGTGTTTGTACAGAAACATTTTTTGGGAGCAGTAGGGGGCATCATTTCCCTTTTGTAATTCTTCAGAGACATTAACCTCGTGCATTATGTCTGCAAACTGAATTTTCGTTTTGTTTATGGCATTAATCCTGGGGTTAAGGTTGGCCTGTGGTGAGCAATAATAAGTTTAACCTTTGACTTTGTGCAATAAGATGTAATTTATTATTTTTAGACTTTGTGAGGGCCACTGCCCTCACTTCTGCTTAAAATAAATTGAGACAAGTGAGCTTTAGATATCAGTGATCTTTACATGCAAGACATAAATCTAATTTACTTATTTTCTGAGCTTAGTTCTTTAGCCTCTGATTATGTTCATTAAACAGTGCAAACATTTTTTGTTTTGTTGATTTATTAGTTGATTTTTGTAATTCATAGAATCTTTGCTCCCTCACACAGATTTCAAACCAGTAAACATAAATCCTGGAATGTCTAAATGCATAGAAACTTTATGAAATGTGGAAACAAAGCAAGCAAGCTATTTATATGCATAATATTTACTTACAAAATAACCGAGAGCAGGAAAACATTTAAAATTTAATTTTTAAAGGCAATTTAAAGATGATTAAACAACTAGCTGCATGTAAATAAATTGTTTCTGTAGCCCTTGCCTTGACTTATAATGTATATGTTATTCATAATTTTTCTTAATTTTAAGTGAAAGATTTTTAACTTTTTTCTTTCTTTGAAAAGCACTGCTCTTTAATTTGCATTGAATGTTTGAGTTGCCTTTTGGTTTGTAAGTGAAGAACAAATTTATAGCAAGTTTACTACTCTCCATGCTCTTCAAGCAAAAAAAAAAAAGTTTTTAATTGTGTAGTGTGAGTACTTCCTCTTTTTGTCCATATGGAGAAGGTGGTGACCCATCACATATTTTGGGCAAGGTGTGAGCTATATGCTGATTTCATAAATTATTTGGTTTAGGATTATTCAGGTAGAATGAATCAGGCTCATGGTAAGACCAGGACCTTGAATCTCTCCCACACCTTAGGCTTTATATTTTGATATTGCAACCTGTGTTTATTATAGCAGTAATCATATAAAAATATTTTTCAACTTATATAGAGTGTGTGCAAGTTAAAGGGCAGAAGAACTTGAATACAAATAAAAGCCATGTAATGCTATTTTAGAAGAGTACTGCTGTTTGGTGGGATTCTAAAACAGGTTTTCAGTATGGATTTAATACTTTTGAATGAAAAAAGGAAGTTAAACCACATAGAAGAAGCTCAAACCTTTTATACACTCTTCCCATGAAAGCTTATATAGAAAATATGTGTGTAATTGCATTATTTCCATGGCTGGACTGCCCATATCACTTTATTTGGTCTTCATAGCACCAAAGGTTAGTTTGAGGGTAGTTTCAATCCTGCTCATAAATTTAAATATTTGACAACTGAAGAGACTGTTAGTGTCTGTAGTATGTGCTGGTATTTGAATTATCTCCAGTTTGTTTGATATAAGTTGTTTTTTGGCTGAGCTTGCTCACAATAGAAGAGCACTCAGTGGATGAGCTCAGCTCCTGCTGGCTTGTTACAGGTAAGAGATGTGCAGAATATTGCAAATCCAACAGTAACAGCTGCATCTCATGACACACAATAGACAGTGATGGATTGTCAGAGTAATTACACTCCTTACCATCTTCGAAGAGTAATTTTGAAAATCTTCCTGCAGCATGACTTTCACAGATATTCTTTGTAATTTCCCTTAAGTTTTAATTGTTTTAGATAATGAACATGTAATAGTGAGAATTGAAGACACCATCATTTATGCTGGTTTCATACAGTGCAGCTGTGCTGAGTAGAACGTGTTTAAATGTGAGTTGAGGAGGAAAAAATTATTCTAGTGACACAGAAGAAGGAAAGAAGAAAGGAAGTGCTTTTTGTTTTTTCAAATGTCACACATATGACATTAAAAAAGGCAATTTATTTTTTAATAGTGGGCTGTTGTATTTGAGAACACAGAAGCTGTGTGAGAGCTGAAGGGTGTGCTCCTCATTGGTGAACCAATAAAATGTATTGCACTAAGATGTAATTCATACTGTAAGAAACCATATCAAATATTTGCAATAAATACCAAATTCTAAGATTGGTAATCCTCCTCACAGGGTTAGAACATCAAGGGATGGTAACTTCCACTTGTGGCAAATGTGTGTTTTTCAGCTAGTGATAATAAAAATAATTTCAGCTAGTGATCAGTTGTTAAAAAGGATCTCTTTCTGTCCACCAGCTATCCCCCCCGAATTTGGAATATCTGATGTTGTTATCAGAACTATTGTGTTTAGAAACTCCAATCTGGAAGCTGAAAATCTTCAATGAGGGATAAAAAAGTGAGGATACTGCTTGTCACTTAAATGCATTAGCCTGCCCCTGTAAGTGGTACAGTTAAGAGGTATGTACTGTAAAATGTCATAGTTCCCAGTTTGCAGCCATCCTCAGGATAAGTCAAGAGGCCTTTTTCTCTGTCCTTTTCACAGTTATTAATATTTAATGTGCACTTATGATAAAACAATATAGGATAAAATCCCAAGACTCTTCCCAAGACAGATATTTCCTCTGATTGCTGTGAGCAGATCACCCTGAGTGCCATCACCTGGCCCGTGCAGGACACCAGGGGATTGTGCCCAGTCACCCTGGGTTTATGAAAGGCAGTTCCTGCTTGAGTAACTTGATCTCCTTCTGTGACAAGGTGACCACTTAGTAGATGAGGGTAAGGCTGTGGATCTTGTCTACTTGGGCTTAAGCAAAGCATTTGACACAATTTCCCACAGCATTGTCCTGGAAGAACTGGCTGCTCATGGCTTGGATAGGTGCCCTGTTTGCTGGGTAAAAACTGACTACAGTGTTGGGACCAGTCCTGTTTAATATCTGTATCAATGATTTGGACAAGGGGTCCAGGTGCACCATCAGTGTCCTTGCAGGTGGCACAAAGCTGGGCAGCAGTGTTGGTCTGCTGGAAGGGAGGAAGGCTCTGCAGTGGGACAGGCTGGATCAATGGGCCAAGGCCAGTGGTCTGAGGTTCAATAAGGCCAAGGGCTGGGTCTTGCACTTGGGCCACAACAATCTCATCCAGGGATCCAGGCTGGGGCAGAGTGGCAGGAAAGGACCTGGAGGTGCTGCTTGACAACAGCTGAACATGAGCCAGGTGTGCCCAGGGGATGAAGAAGGCCAAGGGTACCTGGCCTGTATCAGCAATAGTGTGCTCAGCAGGACCAGGGCAGTGATTCCTCCCCTGTATTTGACCCTGGTGAGGCCACACCTCAAATCCTGTGTTCACTTTTGGGTCCCTTACTAAAGGAAAGGACTCTGAGGTGATGGAGCAGGTCCAGAGAAGGACAACAAAGCTGGTGAAGGGTCTGAAGGGTCAGTCATAAGAGGAGTGGCTTAGGAAGCCAGAGGCCTCAGCCTGGAGAAAAAGGGGCTCGGGGGGCACCTTTCACTTCCCACAACTCCCTTAGAGGAGGGTGGAGCCAGGTAGGGCTCAGCCTCTTCTCTCAATTGACAGGTGATGAGGCAAGGGGAGTCAGCCTCAAGTTATGCCAGGAGAGGTTTAGGCTGGATATTAGGAAAGATTTCTTCCCTGAAAGGATTGTCAGGCATTGGAACAGACTGCCCAGCAAAGTGTTGGAGTCTGTCCCCAGAGGTATCTAAAAGATGTGGCACTTGGGCTCAGTTATGGACTCGGCAGAGCTGGATTAATGGTTTGACTCACTGGTCTTAGAGGTCTTTTCTAAACTAAAATACTACAATTCTATGACTTCATCTGCTTGAAATTGTCCCTGTGGACCTAACAGAAGTGATTCTAACATTGTTGTTGCTTCTCTGCTGTCTCTGTGTCTTTGCCAAGTTGATTGAGAAAGTCATACTGGTAGTAGAAGGGAAGGGAATGGAAAGAGAAATCCCGATCTGAAGGTGTTAGTCCTACATTTGCATTGTTGGACTTCCATCTTTCCTGCTCTTTCTCAGAATGGATTGTAACAAATGGTATGTACTATAAAAAACTTAGTTCAAATCAGCTTTCTTAATTCAAATATTTTTTCATTTGAACAAATAAAAAAAGTTGAGGCAGCAATGAGCAAACGGCATGACACATAATGGCTACTGTGCAGGAGAGACATATATATAATACATACATATATAATAGAAATACATTTTAATTATACTATATATCAATACATAGCATATATTAATATAATATTATATAATATGTATGCAATATATACTATACAGTGAATATATATTATCTCTTTATATATACTATATATAGAATATAAAGCAACAAATTAACAATATATCAGTAGCCACTTAAAAGCTAAGGTCAAATGAAATGTAGCTCTGTGCTCTGAATATGCAACCTAATTTTTCTTGTGTGTTCCTCTGTGCCATTTCATATAGAAGTTGTAATGACAGAATATTTAGAGATGTTTGCTACCAGCATGGGGAAAAAAAAATCTTCCTTACTTGTCAGAGGCAGCAGGTATGAAGGTCTATCATGAGACTCTCCATTTTACTGAGTAGAAATCTCTTCCCACTGGATGAAGTTCTGACAGCTCTTCAAGGTTCACATCAAGGAATACAAGATTTTTCTTTTTGAAAATAAACCCAACAGTGCTCAACAGTATTGGGATCTTCATTCTATCTTCCTTTCCTGGTGAGTTTCTCCTTACTTAGAGCAGGGTTTTTAGGTCAGGAGAATGGTTAGCCTTTAAAAATCGAGGGTTAAAGTTTGGGGAGAGAGAAAGTTTTGGCTCATGTAGAGAAGAGAAGCACTTTGGTAGCTGAAGATGAATTACAGTTTCACAGCAGGGAGCTGCTGCTGACCTGTTACCTCTAATCATTCCAGAGCTTTTCTGGGGTGGACATTTGCTTCAGCTGCAGCTGAGTCATTGGTGTACCTGAATTGATACAGCTTTTGGTACAGCACTTTGCAAGAGTGAAATGATTCAAAAAAGAATAAATTCTGGTGCAATTAGAATACTTGCTTGTCCACACTAGACAAGTTGGTGCAGCTTCTCTCAGTGGCTTTTCATTGGGGCATATTCCCTTTTAGAGACAAAGAATTAAATGATGAAGAAATTCAGTGGGAAACTATAAAGTGAGTGAAAATTTGCTCTCACTCAAATGAAAGTGAAGTGCTGAGAATTGCTTCAAAATTATCTTGTGTGGGAGATGCTGTATAATTGTGGAGGTTTATTCTTCCCTCTAAAATTTGCTCTGCTTTGGCCAATGGTCACTAGAAGAATTGCATTCTGACAGTTTTGCCTTTTTATAATCCTATCAAATACTCCTAACTACCCAATTAAGGCACTTTCTCTTCCACTAACATGCTTTTTTCCCTTGTATTTTCCATCAAGACTTCTTTATTCCTGAGTTTAAATACTTGAATTACTGCTTCAAAACGACAGTTGAACATTTTTAGGTATGCTGAGATCACTTCAGGTGATTTTTTTCTGATAGGTTGTTATGACTTAAGGGCTCTACAGATCCTAAGCAGTGGCATCTGAATGAAGTTTCAGAGCATGTGGAGTCTGGCCGTGGGTTTCAATGTGTTGTCTTTTCTCTCTATTCTTTTTTGTAACAAAAAAAATTATTTCTGGGAATTTCCAAGGAGTACAGTGCACTTAATTTTTAGTTGTCAAGTTAGCTGACAGTTTATTATGGTACCATGAATAAATTATTTCAGGGTTCACATTTAAAACAAAGGCAAAGACTTTCTTTTTTCTTTCTTTCCTTTTTTTTAAAGCTGACATTTTGAATTTATATTAAGCATAGTATCACCTGGATACACACTGCATGAGAATGTAGACTATTCATAATGAATTATTAACCCAAAGCTTTTACCCTTTCTTAGATGCACTGGAGATGCTCCACAGGATACTACAGGGGTATGAATGTGGGAGAGAATAGGGGGTTTCTAATAAGAGGTATAGCAGGCTACAGTATCAGTGGATGTCATTGTTCAGCAGCTATTTTCCATAAGAGAAAGTTTTTTATTACTGAGTGTTGTGCAGAGACCTCTGAATATATCATTAGAAGCACAGTAATTTATGGATTTACTTTAGGAAACCTCCTCATATCTAGGTTAACTGCATAGTCAGGATTGTAGTTTAAATGTAGTCAGTGAAACTCTAATCCAATTAGCAACTGAATTTAGTGCACATTTATAATAATGATATTTAAAATGTCTGGGTTTATTCTTGTCTCAGTTCTGTTTGAAGAGTTGACAGTCTCCATGTACCTTTGCAAGGCTTTTTGGAACAGTCAGCTCTTTTTTCAAAATGAAATAATCAGCTGCAGATAAGATTCTTCAGCTTCAGGTTTGGTGAACATGGTGGTAGGTGGTTTGAAAATAGCAAAAGGGTACAGGCAAAACTTTTCTAAATAAAAATTGCAAATTTTGTCTTGTGTTCTTTGATTCACTTGTATTAGATGAATAACTGAAGAGCATCAAGACAAATGTTACTGGTGGAGTAAGGCTGCTATTGATTTCTGTGGACTTTGAATCATATTCTCAGGGTCATATTACTGATTGTCAGAAAGTATAGGATATTATGGGCTTGAGCCTTTTTTCCCACTGTAGTCCTAGAATATGAAAATACATGGAGTTATATAATCATCAAGTTCCATAAAAGGACCTTGGCCTGAATATTATGAGAAGACTTTTGTCTTTTTTCAACTCCTCTAATGTACTTGTTTTAATGCCAAGAGCTTATTTAAAGAAAAAAAAAAAAAAGAAAAAAAGGGTCAAAATTACCCAAGTAACTGAAGAAAAATGAGTTAATCCTTAGTTAATATACAAGCCTCACTCCCCCTCAGTTAGTTGGTATACAGGGTTGGAGAAAATGAAGTTTAGCAAGGGCTAAAACATGACAAAAAATATGCTGGTGAATTTTGCTCTACTTGTGATCATTTTCACAATTACTTTAGCCTTCCAAAGCATCTTACCTGGTTGCTACTCAGTAACTTTCTTAGCCAGTGGAGAGCTGGGGTCTTCTCAGTATATGCCTACATGATAATTGTTTTATTTGAAAACATTATTTAGGATGTGAAATTATGCTGTCCTTCTGACTTTCATCATCTCACTAGAGATTCAACTTTGAATTTTTAAATAATCACTCCAATATTTCTTCCTTTACCTTCTTTCATTTTTGGCTGACATTTTCAACCTGGGATTAATTAGTTTTCTGTCTTCAAATTTTATTAAATTGTACTTAGAAGTAGCAATTTCTGAGTGGCAATGCTATCTGACCTGTAATTCCTTAAGATCAGGCCTAAGTCCAGCATACAGCATTAAAATAGGGATAGAAATATGGTGCTAATGCTGCCTAGCAGTATAAGAGGTGCAACAAGGGCAGGTATTTCTTAAAAAATCCTGCCACAAATAAATATTTTCCTCTTTCAAACAAATTTTTTTCGTTTCTAAAATGGAAGTTTGAAGGTTCAGTTAAACTGCTATTTGCTTAACACTGAGCACTAAATTAAGCACAGAAAAATCTGTTTTGGTCTTCTATAGTCCAGAATGTTTGAAGAGTGACCAGCAGAATCACTCTCTCAACATTCTCTGATGCTGTCATGCTTTATAGCAAACAGCACTGTTTAAAGGGTTCTGGACTTCACAGAGTCTTGTAATCCTTCTTCTGTACTTCCATGACATTGTGAAGGTCTGTTTTATTTGTTTTTCTAGCTGTGAAATCTTGAAATTGATATTTAGGAATTATTTTACTTGTTGAGATGGCTGGGATGAATTTGACCTCCCGTTTGACAGGCTTCATTTAGCTAAAGTATGGGATATGCTTATGGTTCTTCAGCTGGAGTTAAAAAAGTCATAGGAAGCTCCTCAGCTGTATTGAAGAATTTCAATAAATGTGAAAATGAGTTTGAAAATAAAACATGAGAGAATAAGAACAGTGCCCATTTTCAGCTTTCAACTGCAGTCCTCTGCACAGAAACTTGAGTTTCTACAGACCAGAAGAATTAATAGCTCTTTTTATTTTCTAATTATAATGTAACCAGCCAGAAGATAGTTGAAAATCTGGGTGCATCTTGTGTTTACAGACCTATGATTCCTGATTTCCATGGATGTTCTTAATTTTTAAGAAAGCAGATATAGATATTATATCTCTTATAAAAAAATTAGAGGAATTTCTCCCTGTAAAAGTTCAAAATGGACTTATTACTGACCTGAATGAAGGGAAATTCATTTCCCTTGATTAACAGAACCACCATTACTGTTGTGGTGCAGAAGACAGTAATTAAAATATAGTTAATATAAGCCACCCTCATTTTGAAGCTGCCTCAGTTTGCAGCCTGGGGGTAAGCCAAGTAATTAAGTTTGGCTGGAGCCCTGAAGGGAAGATCCATCTTAGTAGCTAAAAACCCAAAATGGTTTGGATAGTACTGGCAAAACAGAAGGCTCCCATGAGCTCCCAGAGCACTGTGTGTGGCCCCGAGTGGACTGCTCTAAGTGATGTTTATTCATGAAATGCTCATGGAGTTGAGTGTAAAACGCTTCATTCTCCAGGATGTCCAGCCCACCCTACAAGAGCAATGTCTCTGCATTCAAGAACCTGGCAGTTGAGGTGACTGATTGCAAAAACACCCAACTTGTTGCAAGATCAGGCAATAAAAAGGAGTCACTGCAGCAGCGATTTGAGTGATCTGTGGGTGGACTGGGAATGGGAGACAGAGGAATATGAGTAGATAGGGTAAAGCTGACCTTGGGAATGACCACTTTTTACCACTTCTGTGGTAAAATGAGCACATGATCCTAATTCCACAGGAAGTTGCAGGAAGTACCTGTATCTGATGCTAAATTTTGAGGAACTTTATATTTACAGGGAAAATGAAAACAGGACAAAAACATTCACACTTCCAAAAATGTGCAGATATATCCTGGAGGACTGCAAGAGTTTGAGTGAACATTTCCAGTGTGACTGTCAGTGTCAGTCCCATTATTTAATTTCTGCCTGTACCTTCCAGTGTTTCCTGTACCATAGCTATGATGTAACATATGGTGGAAACATATGTATATATATATATATATATATTCCTCATTTACTGACTGTTGCAAATTCAACTGAGTCTGCACTGAGAATTATTATCCCTAATAACATCAGCAGGGTTGTATATCAGGGATTTTTTGACTCCAGAAGACATCATGATATTAGCAGGACAGTGTAGGTTACTCATTTCTTCAGGATCCCTATGTTTTAGTACTATTTTCACCACAGTTTTGTTCAGCATTCCATTTGCAATATTGTGTTAGGTGGTGTGAAACACCTTGTCTTCTAACGGAAACCAGTTAACACTTCTGATGTGAAGAATCTAAGAGGATGCTTGTTGAAGAAAACCTTGTCTCAGGCCTTTTCTCTCTGGTGAAAAAGAACAAAAATAAACTCTGTCTTCCTGGGCAACAAGTCTTCTCAATAAAAGAACTTCTATTGCCTATGAACACATTTGAGGTTTTGCTGAGAGAATTTTGGCTGCCACATTTCTCTGTACTCAATGTGCTGTCAGTAAGATACTTTGTTAAAAAGTTCTTTGGGACACGCTGTCCTTGAAGAACTATGATACAGAACCAAATTCTGTTTTATTTGTGCGATATAGAAAAGAAACATATCCATGTGTTCACCATGATTTTATATTTATTTATTTTTAAATCTATTTGCAGGACAGTTAGCTGTGGCATGATTGATAAATTCAGAACTGAAAAAATGGTTGCATGGAGCATGGAAAGGACAGGCTTGTCTGCCAGGGTTTCACTGAACTGTAGTCAGCTCTCAGACTGATCCCACCAGAGAAAGAATTCAGTATACACTGTGGTGATAAAAATGAATAGTATAAAGAAGAAAAATCATGTCCAATTATACTCTACAGTTTAAAATTAAGTGCAAATTTACTTTACTGGTCTGGAATTTACCTCCATGCTAAATAATGACTGCTATCTCTATTGATTTGGGGAATAATTTAAAGAATTCTTCCAAACCTAGTCAGACTCTAGCTGTACTCAGAGTGAAAGTGATAGGATGATAGGATGTGACTGTTACAAACTTAGCACATCTGCTGGTTTTTTGAGCTTTTCAAAGGAGCTTGAACTCATGTAACTTTGTCCATTACACTTTGAAACTCCTAAAGCATGGACTGCGGAATGTGTGTGTTTTCATAGTACATGCTTTTCTTGAGACTGGGATTATTATTTTGCAAAACGATTCCCACCCCCATTCTCCAGTAAATTCATGGAACTACAAATTCACTGTTGTGTTTTTAGTATCTCTGTGCACCACCTGTGAAGGTTGAATGGATGGTCTGTGGTATGCAGAACACAGAGAACTGGTGCTGCAAATGCTTTTGATCCTTGGGCAAAGTGGGAAGCCCCATAAGGAATACTCAGTCAAGGCATAAGGTTACCTAAAAAATATTTTCTCAATAGCAGAGCTTTAACTTATGAAAAACGTTTAGAATATCCACAGGGAAAATCTTTGGTTCTTCAGTTTCATACTTAGATTACTGTAGCTGGAAGTTAATTAGCCCTGCTAGCCTTTTTCTTTTGGGCTAATTAGTAAGAAAACTGAATATAAAAAGTCAAAGTCATTTTGAGAGAAAGAACTTCAGCATTTTGTACAGAGCAGTCCCTTTGGAGGATATTATCTCCATAATGACCATAGGATGCTCTCCATTCTGACAGAATGTAGTTCTACAGTCTCTGGACTCATTTAGACGACATCTTAGTCATTAATGATTTCAGGCCTAGCTGCTTGCAATTGCCAGATGAAACCACATGACATGTTGTTTAATTATGCAATGATCAGCAGCCTTTACATTTTAATTAGGGAGCCACTGTAATGAAGCCGTCCCACTTTACATATGGCTCCTTGGGCTGAAAGGTTGTCTTTACTAATTGGTTGTTTGGAAATGTAATTTTGACACAGCAATACAGGTAGACTTGTCTTCACTTCTAATGTGTTTCCTGATCTCTTTTTTTGATTTAGCTAATTAGTGCTAATAATGTAAAGGCTGCATGGCATTCCAAAACTCCTGCTGTTTACTATGTGTATGGTAGTTTTGTTAACAGATTTTAGTACTGTTATACATGGTGACATACTGCTAGTTCCTGCTCACAATTTTCTTTGGTTTTGTAAGATCACAGGGACTTTAGCATCATGCTATCCTTTCAGTTAGCCGTGTGTGAAACAGGTTCTTGATACAAGGAGTTTAAAGAACTATAATTTAATAAACATTTTGAGTACTCTTTAGAGACTACTTGCATTGGAAAATGCATGATCTTTTAAGTTTTTCAATTATTAATTCATGAATATATCTGCAAGAATGCCAAAGTCTCCAAAATGATGAAAGCTTATCCTTTCACAGCTGTTTGTTTTCATTTCAAATCAAAGCTGTCTTGTTTGTTTGTTTACTTTAAAAATAATAGTCTGTTCTTTCCACTGGGTTTTTGATAAAATTTTGACAAGTAAAAAATTAATTTACATTAAAGAATCGAATAGGTAAAATTTCCATCTCCCCCTGTATTATATTGTGTGATATGATAAGCAGAAACATTCCCAGCCTGCTCCACCAATCCAGCCCACATGCTATGTCTCTTTCCTAGTTGGTGCTTCATTTTATTTATAACAACAAAGTAGACTGTGTTCATCTGAGTTCCTCTCAGGGATAGCTGTTTGTGAGGATCCTAGCTCAAAAATATTTGTCTCTGTGTCCTTTCTCCCTTAAAGCTATTTTTGAGTACATCCAGTTGGACAAAATGTAAGTTGCTTCAGTTAGTCAAGAGACTCAGCAGGAGCTTTCCAGGCAAACGTTACTGCTGCTCACTTGTTAGAGCTCTCTTCTGGTCAGACTAACATTGATTAAATCCAGGGTTACTTTCACATGACACTCCCAAACCTTTTACCATCCTTCCCAGAGCACTCCTTAGGTTTTCTATTCAACAGCTTCTGATAGCCACACAGGCTTTAGATCTGTATGAGTTCTCTAAAAATATTGTTTCATTTCAAAGATTTCCTGTGCATTTCAGAAAATCAATCCCATAGTACTCATCTGTTACTAATGTAAAGGTGTTAGAGTGGGGACATATTGTGCTGTGTATTTTTATTTTTATTTTGCCTAGCAAAACAAAGACGTGAGAATGATGAAGTAACTTTGCAACACTGATAAAAATTGCTAACAATCTCTCAACTGTTAGAACACTAACAAGAGCTTGCACCACCTGCTATCTGGCAGTCAAATAATTTTGTCTCCTGGGTCACAGATATTTATGTACATCACTACTGTATCTTCAGCTAAGCCATCCAGATTCCTTACTTGAAGTGAATAATGTTTGTAGGAGATAGAAGGTCATCTTGATAATTACTTCCTCTGCTAAATACTTTTTTTTGTATAACTTTTTTTTTTTGTATTGGTAACTTGTCTTGGCATATACCACTAGGGTACTAGAACTGTATGGGTGTTGTTAAAATAAGACAATATCAACAAATCCTTCTGACAAAAATACTAATTATTTAATAATTACTAGATGAGATACATAAGGACTGATGTTTTAGCAAATTTACTTTTTCCATGATCACTATCAATTTTTTTATAGTTACCTACAAAAACTTGCTCTAGTATCAAGAACTGTAGATAATTCTTACATATTCAAAACTATTTCCTCATTTTCTTCAGAGTAAGTACTGGATTCTGATCATTACATGGGAGTTAGAATGAAGAATTTCACTGAAATTAATGTTAGCTGGGATTTCTGGAAAAGACCGATCATCAAGACAGTTGAGCTGGATATGTGAAGTAAACACATCTATCAGAAAGTATTTGGCCAATAGGATTCCATTGTCTGCCACCAAAGCTTTGGCTTTCAACCAAATTAGTTTTGTTGTGTTTATACAGAATGGACACAGGCCACAAAACATAACAAGGTGCAAAAACTGAATATGAAACACATGAGGTGGTAAAGGAGAATTTTGTGGTGCATCTACTGCTTATTTCTGAACTTCTTTATTTGTATCATTTCTAAACCTAAAATTTATGCTTGAGCAATTGGATGTGACTATGTATGGTTTTCTGGTTACTTCTTCACATCCAGCAATCAGGACATCATTTTTCATGATGCTGAGTGGTTTTCCTTTATTCCCCACAGCAAGTGAGTCATTGTTTCATCTTTACCTTGGTAGCAATGTCTAATTTTATTGAGTACTTGTGTAGGCTAAGTTAGAAAAACTCCAGAATAGGCAGCAGGACCCTCTACAGCTTAGGCCTTTACCAACTCAAGACTTGTACATGCTCAAGAAATCTCTAATGGGACAATAAAGCACTTGCTTCTGATCCAAATGGTGTCTTTAAAAGGAAATTGCTTTTGCAGTTGTGAAGTTGCTCACACAACCCATTTGGAATGCACTACATACAGACATCTCCTGTTAACTGCCTCCTGCCAGGGGACTCCTGTGACACACTGACACATTTACACATTGATCTGAGGGAAAAGAAAAACTTCATGTCATTTCAATAAACCAATACAATTCAGCCCATGCTAACATGAAATGAAATCTCTTGTGCTTCTGGTTTTGTGGGTTGAAAGTTTTTTGATGAGAAAAAAATCTCTGTGTGAAATTTGTTCCTGTTGATCATAAATACTTTTGAAAAATGCCCTCTTGATCATCCCTGTTCACTTTCTGTTGCATTTTTGACATTGTTTAAACATTTATTTGGAATTTAGAGAGCTTTTAGTGAGCTGGTCATTTTAAAATGTGGTTATCACAGGGTATTGAAAAGAGGATAGCAATGTGAATAAATATGGCCACTTTATTTTCTCAAACATGTCAATGCCAAATATGTTTGTTATAAGCCTACACTTATTTACCCTGGTAAATTTGGAACTCTTTTTTTCAGCTTGATGTTTCCAAAACATTTAAAATGAGAGGCCCAAAGATGAAGATCATTAAATTTGCATGGAAAATTGAATATCAAACCTAAATAATAGCTGGATGTTTCAGTAATGTGAAGGTCTTGGAAGTCTGATCATGCAAAGAACAATCTTTGCCAAAGAGCCCTCAAGTGATAAACAATCTCTGGAAAGATAAGAACCACCCCTTTGCATTATGGAGAGATGAGCATTTGATCAGCATATTTCCAATGTCATGCTATCCCTATAGATTCCCATAACAGGGTGTAGTTCTTTCTTGGGTTTTCTGGTCTTTGAATACATAATTTAGTTAGAGTTTTCTAGAATATATTTGACACCTTTTAAAGCTTTATAGTCACTGCTCATTAACTGTTTACTAATATAGAAGTACTGTTTATTTTATTCAGTTGAACAATGCTAAAACAGGGCTTTTAAAGCTTAAATTTTGCTTAAATGTAGCATTCTTGTTTCATGTAGCATCTTTGTGAGAGAAATTAAGAAATTTAGTATTTATGTGATGTATGCAGATATATTTAAAGTTTAGGATGAGTTCAGTGGAACTGCCCAGGAGATGCACTTTTCTTGACTTATCATATTATATAAACCCAGGACTTAGATTTATATCTCTTCTGAGGCAAGGATGGTGCATACACAGTTCTGACTTCTACAACATGAAGGATTCTTGTGTTGTCAGTAAAATTATATGCGGTGGTTAAGAGTGGAAAAGAACAGGTCAGCGTTCAGGCAGTTTCTTTCCATTCTACATTATGGCAGATTACTTACTGCAATGTCTGATAATTATTATTATCAAATAACTGATACCAGATTTTTATTGTAAATCCTTGGAAAAAGAGAGGAAAAAACCCACAATTAAAGACAGGAAAACACACACCAGGTATTTAAATAAAGTAAATAAAGGTACTCAAATCATTAGCTGATGATTTGCTGATAATTATGTCTGCATTTCAGGTTTGTAACTCTATTTGCAGAATAGATTTAAGTAAGATATTTTGCATTCAAAGTAACTATCTAAATTAAAAATATGTTGCCAAAATTTTAGTGGTTGCATTAGGATTTTTATGTTCCTGAATTTTAATAGTGCTATATCAGCATAGCTGGTAAAATACCTGAGAAGCATGAACAGGATTATTGTTCCCTATGGTCGGCTCAAAATATTAAGTATTCAGCTTATATCTTATTTGTGCATTGCACAGCACTATCTGGCATCAGAACAAGATGTGATTTGTTTGTAACCCCAGTGAGGGATGGGGATACCTCCTATAAATGCTTAGCAGAGGACTAAATTGAAGTCTGCCAGCACCAGTGGGAGCAATTCTGTAGATTGAGTTTGGAACCAGGGCCCAAATACACCCAGGTGGTCATAGGGGATGCAGGTCTGTGTCTGCAGCCAGGTTAAATGAGGAATGCCACCAGAACAGGAGCCAGAAATGTTTGCCTCATGCAGAAGGACAGGTTCCAGAGCCCACATCCCTCTGATGGGATGTGTCCATCCACATCTGGCAGAAAACTTGCTGCTCTTGCTGCTCAGCAAGGCTGAGAGAATGAGAGGTTCCTGTGGCTTAAAGCAACTGGTCAAGCAACTGGGTAGAGATAACAATAAAGCCTGACATTGACTGGGAACTGCAGGTGGTTCTTGGTCATGCTAAGCCTCTTTCTCCAATCTGTTTCTCTCCTTTTTACCAGATAAAGCAGAATATTTGATAATATACAAGATTTTCCCTGGGGTATTAAATATATGCTACAGAGCAGATAAGGCATTAGTATGATAAAACAACCAGAGTGGTATGTCTTCCTAACTACTGCAACTAATGAATTTTAGTTTGAAACACAAAAATATGTTTTTAAACTAATTTAAAGTAATTTCTCTATAACTGGTTAAAGTGATTGGTATCTTTTAAAAGATGATTAATGGCATTGTCACCTACTATATATCCTTAAACATATATATGATATGACTTCTCTCTTATTTAGGGAACCTTAATGGTAAATATTAAAATTAAACTTAGATGTTAAAAAGAAGTGATAACAATCATAAAAGTATGAGCCCAGGTATCCCAGAGCAGTTCAGTGAGTCATGGTTTATCATTACTTGATTGGATTAAGCCTGTAATGGAATTCCCCATCTAGTTTCTACAAGATTCCTAAATATCTTACACTAAATTATATCTGTCTTTTAAAAATTGTTTTAAGTTTTTTTTTTTTGTTGTTTTGTTTTTTTTTTTACTGTAGTACATAACCAAAAGGCCTCATGGTTGCTATATTGTGTTAGTATGAGCTGGTCATGAAGAGTGATTTTCAGACATCCTGGGCTACCTACCTTCTTATTTATCCACCACGCCAACATTCATCCCCATCACATGAATATGAGTTTTTGCTGTATCATGTTTTACACATAGAGAGGAGAAATGCAAGTGCATTAAGTGTGTCTCTGTAGAGAGAACCATCACAGAGCAGAGTCCTGGATTGGCAGCCCTGTGCCTGTGCCAGAGCCCAGGGCAGCAGGAAGCTTGAGGCAGGGCTTACTGCCTTCAGTGCCTGCTGCTTCAGTCTTTCCTCTTAGATCCTCGTGGATTTCCACGCCAGTGCAAGGCAGCAGCAGCACAGCCCCACCTCATTTCATCCTTGCTACACATTCACAGGGACTTCTAAATCAGCCTTTTTTTTTGTAATAGAAAACAAGGCACAAAGTTTGCATCCACGTCTTATAAATTGGTGCCTGGATCACTTGTTTCTCTCCTTAAAAATACGTGAAAGTTACAGCATGTTCAACATGGGGTCCAAATATTCCTCAGAACCAACAGTGGGCCCTGCAGATCTGTCTGCTGAATGCTTCAGGGAGATCAGCTTTCAGTTCCATCTTACATGCTCATCCCCAAAAATATTTGGAGTTCTTAGGGATTAAGTCTCTGACAGGTGGTTAAATTCTACCTTTTGTTGTTTTACAGAAGCATGCCTGACAACGAATAGCTGTGGAAATATATATTTATTGTGTAAAGAGAATGGGATAGGAATTAGCATTGGAACTACCTTGAAAGTTATAGAGACACCTTGAATATTTTCAGTTTAGACTAAGAAAGATGCTTCCCATTACAGAACTGACCTTGGTGTATCGCAGAATGAACATGGTGGGGGTCATTTATACCAAGAAAGCTTTTGGCCATCAGGATAAAAACAAATGAATAGAAAAGGCCCTTCCAACAGAGCAGGATACTCTGTTGGAGAGTCCTTGTACTGCAACATCTGTGTGGTGCCCTGAAAATTAAAATTCCAGTCTGTTACTCATAAGAAGAATCTGCTGCTGGTAAAAAGAGCACTCCTTTTTGTTTCTTCATATGAATTACTGAATGTTAGCTACAATTCTCATTATCTGGCTCCCTTTTTTAAACCCTTGTGCATACCAGCCTGTATTAAATTGTTGTTTTTACTAACTGGGTGTGGTGAAAAAGCACTAGCTAAGAAATGTGGTCACTAAAGGTTGTTTTTTATTGTTTGAAGCTGTTAGTTACATAGGTAATTACATCTCAGCTATTTAGGACAGCTGATTTCATGTTAATCCAATTAAATATTTTAAGCAGTGACTTTATTTAAATAACATTTTTCTTCTAACACAGCTGCCCCTGAGTTTGACAAAATAATTTTACTGCATTTGAACTTTGCTAGTACAGAGAATAGCTAGACCAGCTAATTTGAGAAAATTCAATATTTATTTTAAGAAATATATTTTTTGTTAATATTTTATTTTTCCTGCTTTACACTTTCCTAATTTCATGTGTGATTTATAGCAGCTAATATATGTCCTTGCTGCTGCATTGTAACAAGACAATATAGTAGCTGATTAAAAATAAAATAAGTGAAATAATTTTAACACTTGTAAACACATGAAAATAAAACATTTATATTACATATTATTCAGCTATTATATTGCTGACATTTATTACAAGAAAGGTATTTTGCAGAGATATAAAAAATTGTGAAACTGACCCTCTAAAAATGTACTTTCACAAGAAGACAAAAAAAGGCAGGGAAAAGGTCAAAAGTTAAAATTTAGTAAGAAAGCAAGATTCCCAGTTTTAACTGGCTCCTAAATGTCTTTGAAAAGTGGAGATAATTGCTATTGATGCCCTTGTGGATGTGATCTCAGCTGTCCCTACAGCAGATCTCATGCCCTGACTCATGGGGGCCGTGCCCACCGAGGGAGCTCTGAGGATGGCAGTGGCTCTTCCAGCAGGACACAGCAGTTTGCTGCTCGTGCCCTTTGAAAACCACTAATGCTGACCAAAATACACTGAACTCCTGGTTCATTGGAGCACAGGAAAGGGGCAAAAGCCAAACCTTGCTTTTTTTTCACAAGCTGTTAGTTTTATTTTACAAGCTATTGTTGGAGTAAGGAAAAAAAATTAAACTTGAAATTTAGTCTTAATTCTTGGAAGTGAATTTTTAATAGGAACTTCTCCATAGGACAAGTTTAGTGTGAGTTCCTAGGTTTATTTCTTTCTGCAAACATGGACTTTTCTTGCCCAGCAAAAGATATTTTTTTCATCTGTGTGCCACTGCAGGTTATTTAATAAATTACCTAATTTACATATGCAAAAATATTAAAAAGTCCCTTACAGTGACAGGTACAGGTGAGTTACAGAGCCCTTTAAAAATAGCATATATTTGAAACATAGGTGAAATTTTTATAACAAGTCTATGTTAAAGAGTAGATAGGTTCTGCAGATTGGTTTGGGTAGAGAATTCAAGGAATTAATCTATTTTTACACAGTTAGAAAAGAAGAGCAACAGACCAACCTTTGGTTGGACCTGATCTCAGAGATCTTTTCTAGCCTTAACAATTCTGTCATTCTATGGCTTTCTAAAGTAAAACCAGGTAATTAGAACTATCAATAGAAAAATGCCACAGCTCATCCCAGTTTGTTAAAGAAGCTATTAAAGTCAAAGTTTGAAATGTACTGGACTGTCTTTTAAAAGCAATATTTTGAATTCTGGTTGAGTGAATCATTTGAGCCCATGCTTTATTTTAACTAAATTCTTAAACTTAAGTAAATTCCTCTGAAGTGTTGCTGAATGGGAGCGACCCAACAAATATACTATTATTGTTTGTTTGTTTGTTTTTCCTAATCAGAACCTCATTGTTCTTTTAATTGGTGTTACTTTCTGTATGTAATACTTTTCCATTTTCATAAAAAATTAGCATGAGAAGCTTCAGCAGAAACCATATTGGTTCTGCATTTCTCAGTCAACTTCAGAGCTATTTGCTGAATAATATTTTAAAGAAAATGGGCATTTTCCTAACAAATATTGCTTGTGGTTCTTCAATTCTTCAGAGGATTGCTTTTGCTGGGTTAGTTGACTTAAAGGTTTAGCACATCTCTAGCAATAAACAAGCATGTTGGACATGTTGTTTGATGAACTTCAGAGATTTAAGCACTCAGCTTTAATTACTGATGGTTTTAGCAACAGCACAATAATGATGGGCTCCTGCTTCACTAAATCAAAGAAATGTGACTGAGGGACTTCTGATCCAATTGTTCTCATTTAGTTCAGCTCTCACAAACGTGGCTGTAAAATATCGTTGTGGCTTGAGTTGACATGAAACGCAATTGACATCAATCAAATAAATAAAAAAATTGTGAGAATCAATACAGGACACAAACCTGGTAGTTCCAGCTGCTTAATCAACTGCACATATTTGTGTTTCGTTTCCCTCCTGCCACTTTTTCTCTCCAAATTCTACTTTATTTTTTTAAAGCACTTGTCATCTGCAACCTAGTAAAGCTTAGCAGCTGCTGAGATGAAAGGATCAATATTTTCCAATCAGGGTGATCTGAAAGACACCATTACTATATAGCATTTAAGTGCAATTGTTACTGAGTAAAGCTCTGTACCTTTTAGTTGTTCAGGGATAATAACAATCTTTTGTCTGCCTGCTGATACAACTGTGCACACTATATTAAATAGTTATGATTGTGTGGCTTGTCAGCATTGCAAGGTTTTGCCAGAGAGAGACCCGGCCATATGAACTCATTCAGAGAAGCAGGGCAGGTTTAATGGGCAAGTTGGATGAAGCATGAAGCCAGCTGGTGTCAGCTGCCTCTTAACAATTGTAATATGTATCAATCACTCAGCATGGATTTTTTTTTATTGGTATATTTTTGATCTTTGAGGTCTTATACCAATAAAACATAATTACTGGGATTTAAAGGGGCAGCATTATTTAGAGGGAGGAGATGAAATATTGCTTGAATGGAGAGTCTTCAGCATTGCCACCTCTATTGATAGGAAGATAATTCAGAGGAAACTGATAGAACCAAAAAGAGCTTCTTATTGGATTCTGCAGAGACATAATCCAGTGCATGGTTTCTACAAGGACTGTGGTGTTCTAAAGGATATACTTTAATTTTTTTTTAAAGCCAGGTAACTTCAGGTTAGAAAACTGTTTTAAAATACCCAACAGATTATCTTGGAATTATCAGATCACAAGATCTCTAAGAATACTGGTTAATATAATGCCAGGAATTTATTTTTCTGTACTATAAATCTGACATCAATATTTTATGTCTGATATGGACAGCTTAACAAAACTTTTATGTTTAATGTGAGATTGTATAAAAGGCAAAGCAACATCCCAATGAAGCTGAACTGATTATTGTTCCACCATTACTTGTATTGACTGTGTTGTAATCTATCAAAACAAATGTCAGCCATATCAAAACAAAAAAATCCTTCCTGAAATCTTGTCTGAACTGCCTTCATCAAAAATCAGCCACAAACTACCCCATGGACTGTAAAAGTGTGTGATTTAGTCCAGGCAAGATGTTCAGAATTTTTGTATTGCTGTGTTGAAGGCAAAGAAGAGGAGGAGACAAAAATGTTGTGGCAAATTATCTAAAATGGTACAATTGGTGCATTCTAAGCTTGATGGGCTCATTAAGCATTAAAACTCCTTGACATTTCCCTGTTGTACTGATAAATAGAAATGAACAGTTTGCATTTTATATTTTACTAAATTGTATGTCTTTTTGGCTTCTTCATCTGTCATGTTTTACATGTTTAATTTTGCATCTATTTCATTTAAAAATTCAGCACTAAAGATTCTTTGCTCTTCTTCTAATTATCTTCCTTTAAAAAAACTCCCAGTTTTGTATCAATGATATTGTTTGGTTTTAAAGTGTAATAGTTAATGCTCATTGTTAAATTGCCAAAAGGATATAGACTAATTTAGCATGTCGTGGCTGCTTGGTGAAAATGCCATCATTAGTGATCCATGAGCAGCAAAGAAAAATAGAAAAGGAAGAAGGCCAACAGCCTCCTAAACACCCCAAATGATTTTTAGAAGTCCATTTTTATTAAAAGAGTTTTGAATGGAACCCTCCTTGACATAATTAAATACATTAAAATATCATCTTTAAATGGAATTATGACTGCATTGATTTAATAAATAGGAAAAAACAAAAGGCAGATTGTGAATGAGATAGTGTTAGACTTTTTATACTAATGAAATTAACCTCAGGATTACCTTTCTGTACTATTCCCAGTTCAGAAAATAATCCACCTGGATTGGATATTAGTGGCATGAACTGATAAAAAGACCCTCATGTTTTTTCCTTTTTTTTTTTCATTTTCATTCATAACTAATTTGTTCAGAAATCCCCTTTTGAATTTTCAGTCATATTCTCTCTCTCTCTTAAGAGCAAAGCTGATAAGTCCTTATTTTCTCTCGGTTTTACAGGTCAGCAGCAGGCTCTGTACACTCACCTTGGCTGCCTGACCACTCATTGCCTCCCTGAAGGGTCTGGGTGTACCCTGCAGAGCTAACAAGGCAGGCAGGAGAGGGGGCTGGAGTCAGCTAATGAAGTTGAGACTGGTATTTTCCCTAAGTAAACTTTTGTCTTCTTTGTTTGCCAACACCCAAATCAATAATCAAATATTTATGTTACTGGCAGTAAATTAATTTGTTCTGACTTTAAGAGAGGTTTACCTTTAGCCACCTTTTTTGACATGTTACAATATTCAGCTAGATAAATATGTGGCGCTGCAATAACCTTTTTTTTCCCTCATCTAGCACAAAAAGTAACTTAAAAAATCTCTGTTAATGATAATAATACCCCTTTTTACAGTTCTGGCAGTCTGATGGGACTTATGGTCATGATTAGCATGATTAGCTCTCATGCTGGATAGACTGGAGTAGCCAGTGAAGTGCTGCAGAAGTGCAGAGGTTCTGCTCCCACACTTTATTGGTTGTTCCCATGCTGAGGGCCTTAGGCTGACTTTGTATTCCCTGTATTCTACCCCATATGATGTAACCAGCTCACACAATTGCTCTCATTCAGATGTATGGAGATGCTAGAGATTGTTCAGTTCCAACACTTATGTGAGACACTAACAAAGCATCCATGAGCACTGTCAGGGTTACTTCTCGTGCACTTTCCAAACCCTCAATGCTCCTGCAGCAACATGAGTTCCTGTAAATGACAACAAGGCCCACAGCCATGTTCTGTCTCATTATGAAATGACAGGCTTGTGGGCTGTCATGAACTATTCTTTATGAAAATGGGGGCAGGTGGCTGAATAAAAGCCTTGCAGAATGTTTTTATTCACTGTTTTAGAGGCTTCAATAAGTGTTAAATTACAAGGAAAATTAAAAAAAACCAACAAACCACTTGCTGCATTATTTATTTTGGAGGGGTGTATTTTTTTATCCTTTAGAATTCTATTGGTCTATCATAATGCCCATTACTACAGCTTTGTCTGTGGTGATTTATCACTATGTTCTTTGTATTGTCATAGGTGTATTTGGCACCACTAACATGATTAAATTTCAGATGGTAGAGTTTGGTACTGGGGTCATACCAGTAACACATGGTTTCTACTAAATACATTCATTTCTGTGTGGTATGAATTTCTGTATGCTCCCTCTCCTCTCTCCCTCTCTCCCTCTCTCCCTCTCTCCCTCTCCCTCTCCCTCTCCCCCTCCCTCTCCCTCTCCCTCTCCCTCTCCCTCTCCCTCCCTCTCCCTCTCTCTCCTCTTCCTTCTTCCTCTTCATTCCCTGCAACATCTCTTTGTCTCTCTCACCCACTCCCCCTGTTTTTCCCCTTCCCCTGGTGCAAAACTTCCACCTTTTACATTATGGTAATTCTATTTATCTCCTTGGAAGTTGTCCCAACCTATCTTACATTCCACATTAAAAAAAATAAATATATTATTTCAATCACTTAAAGTATATATATATCATTATGTTGTTTCTATATTTTTCTTTGAAAGATTTTCACCATATGCATGTCAAAGAAAGAGGTTCAAAATCCTTACCCACCATGGTGTGTATTTAATAATACAATATATTTCCCTTTTTGTAAAGAGGTTGAAAACAGAACCTATCCAGCTCACAGAATGAAATCTATTCTCATGACACTAAATTTTGATTCTCCTTCCTCACCAACTCAAACTTCAGGTTAATGGACACTCATATTGAGCCAAAAATTCTCTCTAGTAATCATAGAATTGTGAAAAGAAATAATTTGAAAGTGTTTTCTCTGCTTTCCTATTTTAAATGATTTTTCCTTAGTGCTGTGTTCTCTTTTTTTACAGTGACTGTATTCATCTGTCATTCTGCTTAAGCAGTCATTCTTTCGGTCTTGATTACCCTTGCTTTGGGCAATGCCTTCTCTTTTAAATAATATGATGAAAGCAGATCCAGTGAGGCTTGCACAATGAGACCTTTAAGGTGCTGCTCAATCCTTTCTGGTCTTGCTGAGACAAAAATTGGTCTCTCTTTGCAGAGGATTCATGATCACAAACACAGCTGTTATTATGCTTACAAAAAGTATCCTATAATGCAAATACCTAACAACTTTATCAATGAGAGAGACTGGCATTGCTCTTTCTGCTGCTGCTTGAATCACTATTAAGAGAAATGTTTGTTGGTTCCAGGGAATAAAAACATTTCAATTTGGAGGCTCACTGCAGTCATTCTGGACAAACGTATTGCCTCTCAACACACTCTCGATTAATTTTAACAGAAAAAAGGCAAAAAGAAATTAAAATTTTAACTGTGTTTCACCGAAATTGACAATACTCAATATCCATATGGGCAGGTTGGTTCATGTCCCTCAGTGGAATCTTTGTGACAGTTCCAGGATCTTCAGGCTAGATTTGTAACTAATAGTGATGGAAACAGGGCAAAGCCCCACAGGTTTGTCACCTAGTTCAGTGTCAAAGCCAACAGCAGTTGTGTGCCTCTCTGAAGCCATTGATTAAAACCTCTAAATGCCTCTTAAATGTGTGTTACACATTGTGAATGGTTCTGAAGCTCTCTTACGTGGCTGAATAAACAATTTAAATGGGTCAACAGGCCAGACTGACCTTCCCACAAGATGGGATGAGGAGTCCCAGTTTGTTTTAGCATCTTCTTTGGGGTTGGAACTGGGGTTGTGAAATCCTCAACTGCTTCACATCAAATCCCTCCTTCTGGGAAGTGTCTGCCTGTCCAGCAGGGACTCCTCACTGGGCCTCCCTTGCAGGAGAAGTGTGAGTGTTGCCTGTTTGTGCAAAGATGCCAAATCCTTTCCAGATGTGTTTGCTCCTTTCCTTTGTCTCTTTGTGCATCTATACAGTCCCACTCAGGGTCTAGTTCTTGTGTAATCAGTTTCTGAACAGAAAATGCTCATAATGCCTTAGTATTTTTTTTTTGTACTTTTAAACCTTGAAATAAAAAAAAAAAAAAACCAAAAAAACCATTGCTGTTCAGAAGTGTATCTAACTCAGTTTAGGCTTGTGGTTAAAATCTATTTATTGGAATGGACTCCGAAGAGGTGGTTGAAATCAGCACATTCTTGTAAGTGATCAGTCAATTTTAATGATTGAAACCTGAATTGATGAAGTTAAGACAGGGGATTTTTTTTTCCTTGTTTTGTTTAGGGAAAGTTTCATAGATCTACATAAACATCATCACTGAGGATTTTTAGGTTTTTTCATGGTGTCATTGACACCAGAAAAAGAAGACAAAAATACATTTGAAGCCAGAAAAAAATGAGATTAGTACAAGTAGAAAGAAAATATTAAATAATTTTTAAAACAGGAATACTGAATAAGGTGAATTCCTAAAATGAAAGAAACTGTGTGCATTTTCCTCTGGCACTTTCTGGAAAATATTTTTAAATTATAAAAAGGCAGAAACAATAAGTTGCACCAAGGTTTTTGTTGGAAACTGTGAGGTTTTCTGATAGGAGACTTTCCATATCAGAAATTCAAAGCTAGGCTAGATAGAAATACCAGGATTTTGTCTTAGGTGAAGTTTATAAACCTGCACAACCATTTCTTTTGTCTTTTCTTTGAGATGCTTGGGCAATATAAATATTGCAGAAATAAAACTTTAATCACAACAGCATAAAACTCCACTGATGGCACCTGCCTGTGTTATCTCTACAGTGGCCTTGGCTTTTAAACAGTTCTTTCATTGGAGAGGAAGGAAAGGTCAGCGATCTCTTATTGTTCGACACCACCGAGGGGTTTCCGGAGATTGGCAGCCAGCAGAACCTTGCAGGAAAGTGCTGGATAGTGCTGCCAGCACAGGCTTGCATAGATCAGCATTTCATTACAGAAATAGCAAATGACTGATGTATTTTCTAGGTCAAGGTGGAACAAGTTAAAAAAGGATACTGACAACTTGAGTAGGGGAAGGTGGCTATTGTGTGCAGTATTCCACCAGCTGGGGATGGACAGTGTAATCCTCTTTTCTTTCATTATATAACAATACTTAAGTATTTCTTCTCTGAAACCTATGGATATACCAGAGGAGCTACAAGTACTTCTCTTAAAGATTTTTAGATTTTTTATTTAGTCATGATTTAGGTTTAGTCATGATTTAGAGAGAGAAAGAAAAAAAACCAGTTTAGTCAAAGGTTTAAAGTATTTGCTTTTTTTCCAAAATATTCTTCATAATCACAGCATCTCATCTGAGCTGGTAGAATTGAGGGTTTCAGAGCTGCAACTTAGGAGACTGAAGCTATCAAGAGGAAGAATGGCTTCTAAGGCAACAGAATGGTGTCTCCAGGTCTTTCAGTTTAGACGGTTCAAAAATAAAGAAAAGCATTGGAAGAGCATTGAAAGACTTAAGACAGCTAATTAGTTCCTGTCCTCTAATTATTGTTCAGTTTTATTTATTTCTTAGTTGTTTCTCTTTCCTGAAAGTAAGAAAAATGAAGAGGTTCTGCCATTAAAAAAATCATAAGGACAATTTTTGTTGGTAATTTATCAGTTCTGTGCAATGCCAAGCAATGTTTAAAGTGGATTTGGCAAAATATAATGAAAATTATTCCCGTTTCAAAAGTGTTACAAATAATTGCCTTTCTTCTATATCCTTTTGCTCCTCCTCTGTAGAAAGAAGCAGATAAGGTTAAAGTAGCATTTGTTTCTTTAGGGTAGATGTTTGGAGATGTACACTTAGAATTTGCACAATTGAGAGAGAAGTCTGTGTAAATGTGACATGGACACAAGTGACAGGAGCTGATCCTTTGCATTCAGAATTCTTCTCTCAAGGCTGTTTTGATGCAGAGCAGGTGGCTTGGCAGATAGAGCTCCACCTGGATAAACCATGGGACATCAAAATAGCCTGTTACCTACTGACATGCAGGAACCACAACAGGAAATTGAGATAAAGTAAGAAAACCTTTTTGCTACAAATTCAGACAGCTCTTCTGCTAAGGTGGACCAAGGAAAATGTTATAAATTTCTTATTTGGGTTAATAGTGAATGTTTCTTAATTTTTTTTTTTTTGGCACTAGTTATTTTTGTATTTAATTTTTTACATTGGTAATCAGTTTTGGATTATCACAAAAACAATTGATGGGCACAAAACTTAGAATATATTTGTGTATTTGTGATTGCACAGACAGGAGAGCTGCAGGTTTTAATTCTGAGGTCAGAATCCCCATCAGGTAAAATCTGGTGAGGTTATGTTATGCAAACTTGGGTCCTCTTGAATAAATGAAAATAAAAATTCTTTTTTTAAGTTGAATGTATTTCAAGTTTTAGAAAATCCCATTTTATACTTAGTCTTTACAAAAAATCAGTTTTGTCCACAAGACAACTTAGAGTTGTCACCAAGCTGCCAGATAACAAGCTTATATTGTTCAGGAAAATATATTACAATTTTATCTACTTGTACTGTTCAATAAAACATTAGTATCTCAGCATTTTTATTTAACAATAGGCAACCCTAGGCCAGTAATTATGCAACAATTATAATAATAAAAACTGTCCCCTGCTGCTCACCTAGAAACATGAATATATTAAACCAGTACGAACCATCTAAAAGGAAAGCAACAAACTACACTCATTTTTAATGCCCCTGCAGTGCACCATGGGAAGCTAATAATTCACCCTCTAATTAGTATCCCTTCTGCTGCTGTTGGCGCAAGGACAGACAAAGAGGCATCCGCTTCATTACAAACTTGCCTTGGTAATCTTTACATGTCTTTCTTCTCTGCAGGTTGAACGCGTGGAACAGGGGCAAATAGAATGTGCAATTAAAAGAGGTTTGCTGGTACTGCTAGTCTGACCATGCATCCTGAGTCTAATGAGTGCACTAAAAAGTGAAAAAAAAACCATTTGAATGTACTCATTCTCTTTTTTTGGCTATATTGTAATTCTTCCTTCTTTTCCTTCATTAGTGTCTACACCAGCAAAAAAAGGGAATACACCAATGGGGTAAAGATTTGATACAGCATACCTGCAATGACAGTGTTCTTTAGACTTTGAGTGGTTGGTCAATCTTATAAATCTAGTTTAAGAAAAAGTGAATGACAGTGGGCCTTAATTAATGCCTGAGAAGATTAATTGTTTCAAGGGGAGTGTATCAATTTTAATACATTTCTCTTTTAAAAACCAGAATTATTTTGCCACAGGGCACCACAGGTTTGAGATGTGCAAAGCATTTCTACATAATTTTTAATACTGTGGTGATTATAGTGATCATACTATTACAGTGATGCTTTCTTTTGAGTGTCTTGTTTACACATGTACAGTGTATTTGTATGCTAATTTAAGCTTATAGAAAATATTGCAGGCCTGAGGATATTTTCAACTTGCCAATACACAAGAGAAATTATAGAGAAATTTTAGTTTTCACAATGGCCTGCTGATGCTGTCAAAAGCAAGGCCAACAGTGTACTGGAGAGCACTAGGACTTTGTGGTCTGGTTCAAATGTGGCTTAAATCAGTTGTGTTATTTCCATTTCATTGCTGTGATCTCTGTGAAGCCCATCAGTGGGCTCATAGCAAAGTTAAGTGCAGTGTTGCCTCTTCTGTTAATTTTGAGGATTACTTATTAAATAATCAGAGGACATGCCTCTTCATCCCTATTTAAATCCAGTCCTGCTCTTTGTGAGATTCTGCTTGTTTAATCACTAGGAGAGTTGACTATCATGTCACATTCTTGGTTACAGTCAATATAAAATTTTAAAGCTAATGACCACAGTAACCAGCTTAAAATTTTACCTTCTATTTTGATATATATCTGTAATATTCTGTGAATGAATAGGTAATTAAACTTTTTAAAAAAATAATTATGAAGTTGGAAGAAAGTTAGTGGAGCCTCATATTCCTTCCACTTGGATATCACAACCTAAGAGGAGGTGAGGACTGGATTATTAGTATGTAAATTACTCATAGTACTGAAAAGTTCCTTAATTAGTTTTTAGTTTTAATATTAATTAAAGGAGCCACAAGGGAAGTGAAGGAGTGTTGTCTGTAAAACAAAATAGGATCTTCATTTGTTGTTCCCTCCATCTAAAATAAAGATATTCCAGAGGTTCTTATAGAAGAATTAAAGGGCATATGGTACACATGATAGAAAAAAAATTGTTTGCTTCCATTCATATACTGCTTCACTCTTGATCCCAGTTTGTCTTAATTCAAATGTGCACAAATTACGAAATGAGAAAAGTTGTTATCTTAGGCTGTGTGTACACTTGAAAAGGAAGTTGATGCCATTTTAGATTATCCTAGGCTTCACATTGAGAAACAAAATATCTGGAGGTTGTCCTGATGTCAAATCAAAGAAGAAAAATTTATGGAGAGCTCACAAGTTTTTATCAGTACTGTATCTGTCCAGAGAATAAATGGAGGACTTAATCAAATAGTTTCATAAATTTAGGCTTGGCACTAAATTCACTTAAAAATGTCAAAATTGGATTTGGTTGGCACTCAATCATAAAAAAATTACTTTCTAAAGAGTTATTCTCCATTTCTATTATTGAGTATCTTGATAAGAAAATAATTGGATATAAATTAGAACATGTTGGTTTAGTGCTGCATGAAGGCACACTTTGCGCGAATAAGAATGGAAACAAAACTAAAATCCTAATGATAGTCTCTTCTAAAACAAACATATATTTGTAACAATGACTAAACCACAGGTCACTTGGTTAATTGTTAGTGACATGGTGGATTTAATGGGTCTGGATGTAGCACTAGGACACTTCTATAACTGGCCATTAATCTCAACGCAAATGCTTTCTGCCTCAGTCATTATTGCTTATTGATCTGACACACTTGAGCATAACTTCTTGTTATCTTATGAATGGCTTCTCATCCAGTTATGTGGTGCATTGCATCAAGGTACATTATTTTCCATAAAATGATGTATTAAGTCTCTATTTTTTATGGTTGACTAGGAACAGCAATGTCTGGACTAGCAAAACTCTGTGGTGGACAGACTCACGAATGTGTCCTTGACCAGACCCCAGGTCCCACAAGAAGGAAACCTTTATGGACCAAAAGATTAAGGAATCCATATGCAAAAGTTATTTTTATTGCCATTCCTTTCAACAGAATCATGCCTGGCTTGCTCATTGTGATGTATTCCCTGTGGAGTCTGTTCCTTGATTTTCACTTTCCCAGAAAGGTTTACACTCTAAAGGAGAAAAAACAAATCTACACACACACTTCATGGTTTTTTATTTTGTAACTCCATAGAGTCATTTTGTAAGTCCATATATCCTCAAATGAGACCTTCTCTGACATTCTGGCCAAAGGGGAAGTTGTGCTCCATTCGTGTTCTGTCTCTCATGTCACCTTCAAAGGTTAATGCAGGGAAATTCTGCTTGATTTTGTAATGATTGGTGGCAACTTGGGGAATTATTACAATAGTAAATATATTAGAGTTCTAAATATTGGTAAATATGTTTGTATAGATTACAGCTTCATAACAGTGATATTTTAATTATATTACTTTATTTATTTTTTTGGCCTTTATTCTCAGAAATACCACTATTCTGCAGAAATTAATCATGTAAATCAAATTAACATTGATAATTTTTAATCTAGAGAACTTGTATTTCTAAGCATTGATCTAGATAAATAGCTTACAGAAGGTTTTAGCTCAAGCCTGAGGTTAAATTTTAAAAATGATTATTGGCTTCTTTCAATTTCTGCTATAAATACAATATTTTTCTCAAGCACACCTCATGTTTCTCTTTGGTAAAAAGTGAGATTTTTCTGAGGAAAAGAAGTAGTCTAGAGCTACTTAATGTCTAAATTGATCACTACTTCTAGGAAATTAATTTTGTTTGTTGCCTTGACATGGCAAAAAGTGAAGGTAAGAAGTCCTGGATACTTGTGAGACAACTTTCTTGTGTGCTGCACCATATTTGAAAGGTCATACACCGTTATAAAAGGTGTAAAATTGTTGTTGGGAAGGACAGAAGGCAGCAATGGAATCCATGTCATCAGCATTCTAGATGAAGTTTTTAGTACATCTGAGTTCTGCCAGATTTCCTGCGTCTGCCTCCACCAGCTTTAGAACACAGTCTTGTGCCCACTAAATCACTGACAGCTTTCTCTGCTGGTTTCAGTGCAACTGGTTTAGATTCCTACTTTACACAGTAAAACTAAGAATGAACAAACACAAAAGAAAATAGAATAATAATAATAAAGCAGATAAAAGTTAGAATTGTGACATCATTCTTAAGTAGCTTTTAAAAGAGATCTATGCTTTTCATACTGTTCTGTTTTTCTTCCATCTCACAGGTCTCAAAAAATAATTTGCTTTGTGGTATGTAATATATAGTAGACACATGAGAAAAGATAACTAAAAGTATAATTATTGTTTCTTAAGGTAACTTTCAGAAGCAAACCTGCAGGAGCAAGCTAACACAATATTATGCTAGTTTTTTATACACTATAGCTCCTAAATTCCTTATATATTTTCAAAAATTCTTTAGCATAAAGCACATATTGGCCTAGAACACAGAATTAAAAAGCTTAAACTATTGCATTACACACTGCTGTTTATATTGCTCAAACTTAGAGTATAAGGTTGCAGAATATTTAGAACATCTTAGGCTTAGAGTTCTGAAAAAAGAGGAAATACATCCTTAAAATTTTATTATGTAAAAATATTTGCCTAATAATGTTTAATTGAATAGTAAGTTTGCCATCACTGTCACACATATTGTCACATATATGGTTGCACTTAAAGGAGTGGAAAAGACCAAATGTAAGTGGTGACCACGAAGTTCTGAAGGGCTCTTATAGATAGTGACAATTTCGACATGGGCTTTGTTAAAATTTATTTGTACCTATTTTTGAGCAGTTGTTTTTTGCAACTCTTATTAATAACACATCATTTAGCACACCATGGCCCTTTAGAGGACTACACTGCAAATTACATTTCTTTTCTGACTTGGGCTGCTGTTACTGGGCTGAATATGCTGTGCATGCACAGGATCGAATGATTATTAATAGTTCCAGTCTTTCCTGGGTTGCTAACTGCACAATAATGAAAAAAAAGCATCATGGCCAAGATACAAATCAGATGGAAATATCACCTGTGAACTTCTCATTCTAAATTTGTACGAAGCAATTAAAAGCCCCTGTACTTACATATTTCTTTTAGACTGCTCTAATGGTTTGGAGGTAACAAGGTAAGATAGACATTCTGATTAGAAGAGACCAGCACTTCCCAGATCAATAAGAACAGAATGTTCTAATACCTCTGTTCTTCTGGATGAGAGATTTTCTTCCACTGATTTTCAGTTTAGAGGTACTCACAGAAATTTGTAACTGTAAAATAAGAGGGTTTTTTTCCCCAAATTCTGAAATACTATAAATTTGTCTACAAACAGAGTTGTCCTGCTCTACATGCAATAAAATTCATGTGTCTCCTGTCACATAAGCTGTTGAACTTTTGGGCACAGGTATATCCATGTCATGAATGTGATAAACAGGTGAAGGTTCTCTGATGTGCAATGGAAAAAAGGGACTTTTTTCATTACTTTCGGTATGATTGGTGTATGAACAAGGGTTGGGAACCCACAGGTTTTAGACAGTGAAACACTGAACAAAACTTCCATTTAGGGAAAATGAAAATGTTATGATATTTATATTATATAATTATATAATGTACGAATCACAGTCTGGAATAAAAGGGAGTAAACTTTAATCTGCTTCTCACTTTCATCTTATAGATTATGCTTTCAAGCATAATTCAGTCTTGTCAGATGCTTGCTTGTGAATGTTTTTCATTGAATTATTGCATTTGCCTCTCTTTTTGTCAAGTCTATTTCTGCTTTTTTTCTGATTATTTTTTTTCTTTTAATCTGCAAAATCATTGATGCAGCATCTTTTTCTCAGCTGAAAGAAACAGTTTGAGGAGTTGAATTGCTGTTACAGGATTGCAACAGCATGTTAGCTCTGTCTTGCTCCTTTAGGAGTACTGCTGGCTGCTTCTTCTGTGTAGGGTAGTAATTATTCACTAATTTACTTCACTTCATGTTTTCTGCCTCCAACCTTTCCAATCCCTATTATACAGGATGAAAAGAGAGACTTTAAAGTAGCAGTTGCCTAAGGAGAAGGAAGGGTTTTGATGCTCTTCCTAAGACAAGTAATGAAGAGCTTGCATTATCTCAGGGCCAGTATCTAAGTATTAATTATTTGAGTACCTGTAAAATAAATTGAGAAGCTGATTTCCTCTATGGAGCTGAGTAGGAAGGTAAGGGATGCTCATCCCTTGTACATTTGAGCTTTTTCTATAAAGAATCTGCAGTGCTATTTCTGTAGCATTAGAGCCATGCAGCCCACCACAGGGACATGCCTTTAATGCCAAGTCATTTTGGCCTGCTATGCCTCACATTCTTTCAAATGTGCTGCTCTTCAAACCAGTCCCTGCTTCCATGGTCCCACTGTCTTTCTTGCTGTTGGAGAATGTCTGTCAGCCTCTTTAGAGTCTTTCTATGATTTTTCAGGATCCTGACATGCTCTTTGACCCAGCTGCCTCAACATGCTGCTGCTGCTCTCTTGCTTCTCTTTTCTCTAGTCCTATACAGAATTTGAAGTAGTTGTACAGCCTGTGCCTTGTGTTGTGATTTAAAACTCTGATGTGATCTTTAACATAATTACCTCAATTGCAGGAGTTTAAAATAACAAGAATGTAGGATTACTGCAATATTCCCTCATGCCACCTTGCATGTCCCATAAGGTTGCTCTTGGAGCAGGCACAAAGGTGGAGCAAGCTCTGTTCTGCCTCTCCTTGCGTCAGCTCTAACATTAGGGCGTGGATGAAACATTTCCAATTTCTCCTAAAGGGCTGCACAGCAGGGTACATTGCACCAGCAGTTTGCAGTATGTGTCAAAAGGCTGCAGCATATGCTCTCTCCTCCCTGCACTCACCTCCACAAATTTAACTCCAGCAACATTAACAGACGCTGAGCCTGAGATATTGGGACAATGTATTGATACTCAGGAGGGAATCACACTGCAGGCTTTCTTTCCTTCCTGCCTTGTTCACAAAACACTGGAAACAACATGAATCTTACTGTTCAGGGTATTGTAGTTCGTGAATGGAAAGCTATTTTTGTGCCTGTAAGAAGCTATGAAAACTGTTATTCTAAAAAAAATAATCTGCTGTAAAATTTAAGTAGTGCTCTCTGAAGAAGCTGATTTCCCTCTGGCCTCAAGTGGCATATTAACTTTTTAAAAACTACTCCTAATAAACAAAGATTCTTATCTGAGTTTACTTGCTTTGAATTTTATGGAAGTGGCAGTTTCTCATTACAATAAACCCAGATCAAAAAGTGTTTTCTTTTGAATTCAAATCAGCCAAATGGGCATCTCTATCTGAATTCATTCATGCAGCTCATCTCTGGTCTTCAGCATAGTTGGGAGTTTCATGTGGAAAAAGGGGTGTAACTTTTTTTACACTGAATTATGTATTTATATACAATTTGTGCTAAACAGCCAGAGCCAGAAAAACATCCTCCAGTAAACTGTGGTTAATAAAAATTACTGTCCTTTCATGGAACTCCAGTTTGACAAGGCTCCTTTAAAGATTTCTAGTCCCAATTAAATTAGATGTTTTTTTTACCTAACTTACTGCACTATCAGCCAGTACTTCAGGCAATACTCTACTGCTGCAAACATCCTTTCAGTGTGTTCCTTTTACAAAGAAGGACCACAAGGTTACTTCAAGAGGATAATAATGATAACTACTTTGTACAACATATGAATAACATAGGAATTACATGCACTAGTTAATAATTCATTAATTTTTGTCTGTTTGTTGAAATACTGAATGAGAGTAGTTCTTAAGATTTCCCATAAACATCACAATAGAAGATAAGCATAATTTTTTTTCTGCTATAGTTACTATTTCCTAGCTCTTTTCCTATAATCTGAAAACAATTTCTATAATGAAAAAAAATCTAAGAATGTGGTTTTTTTTCAAATTTGGCTGATACTAAATTTTAAATTTTTTTTCCCATTCATATCAGATTCTTCTAGGAACTTATAAGAGAGGGAATGCAGATCATTAGGCAAGTTATTGTTATTAAAAAATGCAAATGTTCATCAATTCCTGTTGTAGAAAAAGATCCTGGGCCCATTAATCCCAGCTGCTGAGCAGCCATAGCTCCAAGTGAAGTCAGTAGGAGATAAAGGTGCTCAGCCTCTCCAGAAATAGAGAATATTGCATGAAAATAGATCTATCGTAGCAAATTGAAATGTTACAAGAATAGAAAAGATTATTCAATTCTACTATAACATGAATCTATGGAGACTGTTTTCACACAAGAATCTGAGTTGCAGTGTGAAAGATGATCCTTGCAGTGCAAGCCCTATAAGGAACGGGGCAGGTGCCCATTGCTCCTATATATTTCTTTGGTAGACATTTGTCCTCCTTCTACAAGGTGTAATTCCTCTGTTTTACCTTGGTAGGTGATGCTTAAGTACATATTCTGCTGTCAATTGCTCACTGGTCCTGGTCCCTGTTGGATCAGCGGCAGTGTGGAGCATGCATTCTATGGAGTGTGCAGTCACAGCTCAGCCTGCATGGGTCTTTACACCAAAATTGTGTTAGCAGACTGGACAGAGTAAGATACAGCTTAAAAGGCAAAGAAAGTATGGGGGCATAAAGAAAGAAACTTATGGGACATAATATATTTCAATTTACTTACCATTACTTAAATATTATAATTATCATCATTTATGTTATTTAAAAGCATCTCTGGAAGCTATTATCTAATAAATGTATTTTTTTAATACTTTGAACAGTAAAACTAGTACACAAGTTTATTAATTTTTGTTAATCAAGATTTAAAAAGACTACCAAAACATTTTCAGCCATTGATTGTATATTTTGACAGTATATGTTAAACAGCTGACTTTTGCCAGCTTACACATTGTAAACATTGGCAATCTTGAAAGGTCCAGCTCTCTCAAAACAGATTTTTTTGAAGAGGAAATATATTGTATGCAGGGAGAAACAATCCGAACTTGCTATGAAGCTGGTGACCCAGAGAGTCACAGCTTAGCTTTCAGTTTACTTTGTGGGCAGTGAAATTACCTTGTTCTTCATCTGAGGTCTTCCCCATACCACAGTCAGGTACCTGGCAGTGCCCTTTCATTGGCTGCCTACCACATGCACAAGGCATCCTGCTTCTTCCTCAGGACTCTGTCACAATAGCATTTCCTTAGTAATCCCTGTGGACTGTAATTTTTCGTCAATTCCGTGTGCCAAAAATTGGAAACAAATCCAATTTTCCCCTCCTCTCTACCTGTGTCAAAATACAGTTCTTCTGTCTCTTGCTCAGGTTGTAAAACGCAGTTTGTGGATTTGCCTGTTAATTTAAACTGCTCTGTACTCCTCTGGTGGTGCAGGGCAGATGTGTAGCATCCTGTAACACCCATTCACTTAGCATGTGTAAACTAATGACACAGTTGACAAAGATGTTTTGAAACAATGCACTTGCTTTTCAACACATGTTGTGTCCATCGGTTTGGACCAACTGTTAGTGATTTGGGGTTGTGGGGAATAACACATGGCAAAGAATTCATTTGTTTTAAACAAACATAGAGTTTAAAGTTCTGCTTAAGTCTGCCTTAGATCTGCATCTTAGTGCTTTCAGGATCTCTATTACTGAGAAGGATTTTTTGGAACTTATTTAAGTGGGAGTTTATTATATTTGTACTGTAAATGAGCGGTTCTGGAGGAAACCCTTGGAGAATCTCCACCAGAATAGGACACAACAAATACAGCAGCAGCTGCAGCATCAGCATGCTCCTCACACTTTCAGCTAGCAGCTCAATGAAACATTTTGGCAAGGCAGAGGACCCAGTGGGTGCCAGATTGGCACTGGTACCTATTGTGCTTTCTTTGCCATATAGGATTTTTTTTTAATTGTCCATCTATTTTTATGATACTGCAGCTTGAAATAAGGTGGAAAAGGGGAAAATAATTAATTCTTCTTTAGGGTCTCTTCCCTGTCGTGGACTTTTGTCTTTATTCTTCTACTTTCTTCATCGTGCTAATTAGGAAAAATATTCAAACACCTGGTGTTGAGGACAGTTCCTGGAACACGATGATACATTTTCAGAGAGAGAATTTCCTTGACATTAACATCATAGCTTCTTGCATCTGTTTTCAAGCAGTCTCTGTTTTCAAACTTAAGTGTTTAAGGCGTGCTGATCTCATGCAGTACAGCAGAGAACAGGGCTGCCTTATTTCCAGAACCAGAGGCAAACAGCTGTGCCACTGTGGTGTAATGCTCAGGCTAAGTGGGGGACCTGCTGAGGACAGAGCCTATCAATTCAAGAAAATTGGCAACATAATTGGCAATGCATTACGTTTAACATTGTGTAATTGCTAGAAAGGGGATGGAATGGAATTATCTCAGTGAACATTCTGTGCAGTGTCTTGGAGTGACTTCTAGATCTATATATATGGGCTTTCTTTGTTGACAGTTTCAGCAGGAGATGTTCCACATTGAATGTAGTTAGCTCCAGTCTAGGAGCTAAATTTGTGATTAGAATTCCCCTCAGTATCTGTCTTCAGGGGGTGGAAAACATGGCTACCTAATGCAAAGTATGACTACCTGCTCTTTAACTAGTGCCTCACACAAGCATCCTCTGTAGAGGCTCTGGAGTCACCACCAGTTCCCAATTAACTTGCAGGACCAGTTCAAGCCTATTGGCTTTAACCTGTAAATCCCTAGATGCCTTGGGACTAGGCCAGCTGACACCATTTGTGATATTCCTGAAGGAGTCATCAACAAATCATCACCGTGCCATTTCTTTGCACTAATGTGTCATTTTCTCCAGTCTGCACTGAGCAACAAGATGCTGAACTCCATGTCTTGTCTTTCAAGTGTGGTGCTCTGTGGGTGTGTTAAATGAATGGTGGCATAAAGGAATAGATGAGCATGCAGACTATGCACAGTTAGAAATAATACAAGCTCACAATAAATGTAATTAATAAGAGCTCTGGAGAACCTCAGAATAAATTATTTTGTTCACACTTGACAGCTAGACTGAAAAATTTGCTTGTGACAAATGCAAAAAGATAGAAGTTGCCTCTGCAAAAGATACGAATGTGTTTAAAGTATCTAAACAGTTGATTGTATTTCATGTTATGAGCAGCTATACTCAGAAGTATGTTTCTGGAGAAAAAGAAATGCTAGGTGCCAGCACATTCCTGCCTGGATCAGAACTCCAAAAGATTTGAGCAACAGCTTATTTTTGACAGTTAAACTTGTGTTTCTTTAAGAAGATCAAACCAGGTTTTATATAGCACAGCTGTTTCAGAATTTTAAAAGTCTTTTCTACAAGTAGAGTTTGACAGTCTCGTTTTGAAAAATGTATTTTAATAATTAATTCCTGTATTTTCCAAAAACAAAGGCACTTGCTTGACTTCATGCATCTCACTGAAGTCAGTGAATTTATGTATATAGAGTTAAACTGCTTACATCTTTATGCCACTGAAGACTTTGATGTTATTTATTGTTTAACAGTTCTGCGGTAAAATTGTCTTCTGAAAGCCAAGTGAATGAAATGCAGAAATATTTACAAAGGGGAGAAAAAAAAAATCCTAAATGAATGAGTGCTTATTGGTGACTGAGAATTTTTTAGCAAGATTTAAAACAAGACAGTGATGGTAATTATTATTTGCTGTGCTTTATTTTCTGGATCATAAATTAATGTATAAGCTAAGTAGATCATTACCTCTGCTTTTGTATAATCATAGATAAAGTATATGGAAAAAATATCACTGATGGGAAAGTGTGCCTGTGCAATTATCTGCTTGCTTGCTGTTTACCATGTCTGACTATAAATGTTTTATTTTGCTCTGACCATGTTAGCTTGAGTAGGGAGGTCAGAACCATTAGCAGATTGATCCTTCTCTCCTCCATTTTATGGCCCAGATCCATTGTTGTTTTCACTCCAATGACTTTTCTATTTCTCTTTCAGTACAGCTAATTTAAATAAACAAATTTGGGGTTTTCAACTCTGATTTTCCTTTTCTCTCTCTGTAGCTGTCTTTTCTCTGAGCTGTCTACTCTTCAGATGGTTGTTACCTCCTGTGAGCTCTTACTGATTTTCAATACTTATGTTAGTTTTTGTGACTTTTGCTATTGGGTAAAAGTGATGATCTTAGATCATCTCTATTAATTTTGGAATGAGACTGTTTCCAAACTCTTTATTCACTTTTCTCTCATGGCAGGCTATAAATTTTCTTAAGCATCTGAATTCAGCAAGGACACCCAGTTGTCATTCAACACTCTGTTATTAGCTGCTTTAATTCTTGAGAATCTGCATTTATTTCCACATTTACATGCTTATGTTTTAGTCATTTGTCTTTTACTGTGGCTACAATAAGATGGGAGATACTTTAACACACAATTAATATTTATCCTGGCAAATGTGACTGAATTGCTCATCACTCTTATAACAGTGTTTGATCAAACTGCCAGTCATTCAGCTTATTAGTGTCAGTGTATGTTACTGATTTTTATTCTTCAAGCAGGCTCATTTTCAATTCACTTGCCAGTATCCTTTTGTTTCTGTACTGTAGAAACTTCAGAACTCTTCAGCATCCAGGGTCTTGTTCTGGCCAGCATTTTCTTTCACCACAGGACCCCCTGAGTTCTCCTCCCACTTCCAAATGAAGCAGCAGACAGTGTAATGGCTCCTCTGTCCTATTTCATAGGGCATTGTTTCTCCAAAAACGTTTACAGTGTCCTCTCCGGAACTGATAGCAAAGTAGTTGTGCAAAGGTGAACATTTGTGCAGGAACCCTTCCCAGGAGAATGGTTATTCCTCTTCTTGAAAGTACCATGGGAGTGTTTGCTTTCCATGCACAAAGGAACAGCAGCTTGGAGAGAATTGTGTTTAGCAGCACCTTTGAAGTAGAGTGTTTCTAATAGAGTAAGTATTATTGAAAGGCAAGAGGATGACAAAATAATGTGTTAGAGAAAAATCCGGGTATGGATTTTTGGAAAGGATTTAATGTCAAAACGGCATGATTCTGGAGGAGTCCATAGAATCCAGTGAAATACATTTTCCATCTTTATGGAGCCACAATGCAGAGACTGTAGTACAGAAAGAAAAGGATACAAGTGGGATGGAGTTAACTTCCCATAGCAGCCCTCACAGTGCTGTATGTATAGAAGAATAATACAATGCCATCATATGAATTTGTATTTTCAGTTCTGGTCACCTCATCTCACAAGCAGTAAAAAGAGGAAGAAAAGTGGTTCACAGAAATTATAGTAGACATAACCAAGTGATATTTTAGTATTATAAACCAGTCAGGCATAGGAAAAAACCTTTGAATTTTGTATTTAGTGCAGAATCACAGATGCATATTAGCCCAAGGCCCTGTTTGTGTGTCCAGTGCAAAAGAGCATTCACATACACATTGGAAATATTAATAAATCAAATGAGAACAAATATGTGTGGTTGTAATTTTCTGCAAAATAACAGGTGTTGAGTGCATGTATTAAGGCACCTGTTTCATTTGGCTGTTATTTGTCCAGAGATGCTTATTCATGCTAAATTTAGCTAGGCTGTGGCAGAGCATGAGTTCACTTGGGAATGTGAATCTGTGAAATATGCTTTCACTGGAGCATGGTGAATAATTTAACTCACTAAATCTCTTTTTCAGCTTGCCATTTAACTGTGAATAGATTTCAATTTTGATTTATTTTGTTCTTCAAGTTATTCAACAAAAGGTTTATGCAAATACATTGCAGCCTAAGGACAGCTCATATATTACCCACAGTGATTACCCAGTAGCTTCTGCTGCTGCTGCTGGGACTGATTCAGTGCTCATTGGAGTCGTCGTAAAGGCTCCCAGACACTTCAGCTACCAAATCCTGCAGATATTTTTTTCCATTGAGTTGAGTGAGGATGGGATGAAGTTGTTCTCAGCTGTTTTAGTCATGGTCTCAGTCTGGTCAGATAGCTCATGTAATGGGGTTTCTGCTGCTTAACGAGATGACTTGAAAATCCACAGAGAGTCCTTAAAGATTGTCATGAGGCCATTCCCTCAAAAGCTGTGCATTCCTTCATGGTATTTCATCTTTCTGGAAAAAAAAACAAAACATTTTGAAACTCATGCAGTACAAACATGTCTGCAAGAAGTGATTTAACAGCTATATAACACATTTCTAAGTCATTACATATATGTTGTGTATTTACCAATTTACAATAAATTCACCTACTGTGAATTTATGCATTATACGAAAGGAACACTCTAACATGAAAAGAATTTTTATTAATTTCAATATATAGCAATTAAATAATTTTAAACAGTTATTGATAGCATTGCTTCTAGTATTTTGGAAAAATACCTGGTTTCTTGTCAGCAGTGCAGAGAGTATGGATTTCATTTCTTACACTCCAAAGTCTTATTGGGAAATGTATCTGAATAACAAATACAGGATAACAACTCTCCATTGTATGATTCATGCAGCTAAAGAATTTATACACTTTTATATCACTTCTTTTAATAGCTGATTTTTTTTTCAAGGAGATGAAAATGTAAAGATATATCTAAAATAAAATCTCTTGAGATACTTAGGGGTTTTTTCCTATATCTATGATTTAAAAGAACAAGGTGTTCATTTGGATTCTGTACCATCAATTCTAAGAAAGACCAAAAGATTAATTATGAATCTGATTTTATGATTACTAGGCCTTACTTGGTTGTTTATAAATTTAGAAAAATTTACTTCATTGCTTTACTTTCTGTGATTAATCATAGAATAACCTGTGATGATATTGGTTGCTTAACCAAGTGAAAGACTTAAGTGTGTGCACATTTCTTTAGTCACTTGGCACTTTTTATGGCAGTCAATTCTTTGAATTTCCCCTGACATGACTGATGATGAAATATTTGCATATAATTCATTTATATGCAGAAGTATCATTTGAGCTATCAATATTATTTTGGTTTACAAAGTCCATAATAGCTTATCAACATTTTCTCCATATCCACCCATCATCTGGATGCACAGTATTTATTTTGATGGTGAATCTTTAACCTCTCCTTCTTTTCCAGAAAGAAATTCTTGCCTGGATTCTTAGGGGAAGTCATAGTAGGACACAGTTTTTTCAGTGATTACTTAAGAGATTCATGTGGTGAGACCTCATCTTGTTTATCTCAATCTGTTCTTTTAATATCACCAAAACTTCTTTCCAACCCACTCATTTTTCAGTTTATTTAATATATACCTTTTGCATATTAGATATTTTGGTGGTGGTGTGAACCCTCTTACATCATATTTCTTTTGATGCCATATGCTTGCACTGCTGGATTTTGGATTTCCTTGGATATTTGCAGAAACAGTAAACATAGATCTATTTTCTTTCTGATTTGTCTCATTGCTTGCACGTTCCAGGCTTCTGTTTTCTTGTAATATTTAGCAGCCAACAGTCACTTCCCTCCAGGACTGTTCCAAGTACTCTGTGCCCATGTGGGTTCTTGAAAGTATCATTGCAAACATATTGAGAAAAAGAATCTTATTTCTTTTGTTTTGTGAATAAGCTTTTGAAATGCACCTGGCAGAGGAAAAACAGCAGGTGCCAAGTGATTTGAAGTGTCTGCACTACAATTTTCTATTAAACTAACTGGACAAAAAACTCATCCATGTACAATAACCAGCAGATGAGAGAAGATTTTGTTAGGTTGTATTTTAAGGACTATAGTTAATTCAGTAGATGGCACTATTCCTCCTGAGTCACTGAGTTAAACAAGGTGGCTCTCCACTATGACAGTTATCTTTTTCTTTTCCTAGATGAGACTGAATAAAAGTTTTGCATCCATTAAAAATTCCCATGAGATTATTTGCAAAAACATGGGAAGCTTTCTGCCAAGATTCCAGTTTCATTATTTGATTTGAATCAATTTGTAGGTGTGTTCCTCTGTGTCTGGGCACTGCCTGCACCCCTTTTGGGCTCAAAGGATTAATGTGGTAGTTCTACAAATCATGTAAGCCTGCAGAAGCTCTTGCTATTGCTTTAAAAAATGTTCTGATCGTTCCCACCCACCTACTGCCTCTGACAGTTCATGGTGGCATGAACATGCCTCTGTGGATTGGGACTGGTCTGGATTGTAACCAAGGAAGGAATCCCCCTGCAAGTCATTTGGCCTGGGTACTTTTCTTGGTCTGGTTCATGTTACAGTGACTAACAAAGTGGTGTAAGGGAGTGGAATAAAAGAGGAAAGGATAAAAGAAGCTAACAAGATGAATTCTTTCAGTAACATGAACAGTGTATAGCAGCTTTAAGTGTTCACGGCTGCAAACACTAGTGCTGAATTCAAGATTTCAAACTGGGTATGGAAACAGTTCCAGTTCTGCAAATTCAGCCCCTGGTTGAGATGGGCTCCTGCTGTGGAACCAAAAGGGCTGCAGCTACATGAGGCCCTGATCCAGCACAGCTTCCCTCTGTTAATGTGTTTGATCCCTGTAAATGAGCCCTGAAACTCCATACATGTGTGAGCAAGGTGACAGGAGCACTGCCGTGTCATCAGGCCCAAGCAGCTCCTGCACTGATCCGCTGTGACACAACAGCTCTGTGGCTTCTGAGAGTGTGGGAATGCCAGAGCGCAAAACTTGGTCAAAATAGCGTTGATTAGGAGAATCAGATAATGAGAAGGAAAGTTGTATGTGCTCTGGATATGCTTCTGTCCTAAAAATAAGAAGCAGCATACCCCCAGCACTTTCCACTTGGATTTTTCCCACTAAAATCTAGGCATTTTTGTCACACTTGTCTTGAAGATAACTATTTTTTTCTTTTCCTTTTTTTTTCTTTTAAAAAGTGTGATTTAAATTATTCTGTGATTCTATGTTTGGTGGACATAAGAGTGGCAGACATGGTGACAGTCTCATTGCAGGCATTCAAAACTGACAGAATAAATCCTGAGTCTCTCTTGAAAAGATGTTACAAAATGAGAGATGAATAAAAGGAAAGGAAATAAAATAGTCCAAAAGACTATACCAGGGATTTCCCAAATATCTTTCATTTCACCAGGTGTGAAGTTGCTTTTTTTATACATGCAAGTCTGAAAGGATGGGGTTGAAAATTTGGTGCATTCTATATATTCAAGTTCAAGCACTGGAAATGTTCATATGCATGGGCAGTTATTGCACTTACTGCATTTTTTCCTTGGCCTAATAGTGGTGAGCTAAAAGTATCTATGAATATAATATATATTTTCTCTGTAACGTAGTCCTGACTTTTTAAATTAAGTAGAAAACAAAGGTATTTTAGAGTAAATATAATACAGGCAATCAAAACCATTTTTCTTCCTTTCAGTTGGATATGATGTCTTCTAAAGGAGTCCATGGTCATAAATAGAAAATTATTAAAGATAATGGGCAATTTGAAAGGTAAGGGTAGAATTTATTGCTGTGTCTCAAAATGGCCTAATCTGGAATTAATTTTCTTTAATCACAGTAATAACATTTCACTTGCTTGTTTTGGAAATGTGGTGGGAACACAGCTGCTTTCTCTGAGGAATGGGTTGTAGCAGCTTGTAGTTTCCCTCCTAATTTGCAGGGTTGGAACTAATAGGCAGGTAGATATTTAGTGCAGCAGAACACTGGGGCATTTCTTACTGGAGCATAACTGAACACCAAGTGCTGTTACCCAGCAGAGTAATTAGATGTACTTAGTGAAGAGAGTGTGGTGTATAAACACAAAGGTTTGTAGAGATGGACTTTGGATACTTACATATTTTTAGTTTTTATAATAATGACTTATGTCCTGAAACCACCTCCTTGAAACAGACATCAACATTGATTAAAGGGAGAATGGTCTGTGATTAAGACACAGTCAGGGGATTTGGGTAATCTGAGCACTATCCCCAGTTTGGTTTCTAATGTCAGGTAAATAATTTATGCAGGTTGTGCAATATTTTGGAGCTGAATCGTGGGGATATTCAGGTTCCTGTGCCTCATGCTACCACCTCACAAAGTGAGGGTTTCTCTAGCCATGTTGTCACTGCCATGATTTAACTCTACTTCTTTTACAAAATAGGAGCAATTCCATTTTATTTAGAAAGTTTCTTTAAAATCTTTAACTTCTCTGATATGTCTAGCCATAATGTTGTGAGTAATCTGTATGGTTACAGTATTGACCCATAATTTTTAAAAAATCAAAGTAGTGGTAGCTGATAGGAAATCTGTGATAAGTAAGAGGATGATAGATTTTTTCCCCCAAATCAATAGATTTTAAATTTCATTTAAGATATGTAATTAAATGCAAGCTTTTTTTCTTGATTTGATTGGTAGCTTGGTGATATCCTCCCACTACTGTGCTGTCATCTAAAACAGCCCTTAAGAAGCAGTACTGCATAGTTTTGATGCATAAATAACCTGAGCTTGGTTTGAAATAATGAACCTATTAAAAAAACCCAAACCAGCAACTATAAATTTCCTCCAGCTTTCTCACTGAAGTCTTGAGAGTTACATCACTCTTTTAAAAAAAATTCAAAATAAAATCAGAAAATCTCATGTAAAGATTTTATTTAAATAAAAAGATCTTTTAAAATAACACATCACTTGCCATGAAATATTTAGAAAGTGGGAAAATGTTTTCCCCTTACATGTATTTTTATATAGCAGTGTATAATGGAGTGGTTTACACACGGTGCCAGGAATGGCAGTGACCCCTGTATTTCAAAACTGGTGGAATAGGAACCAGGTAGTTACTGTTGATTTGTGTTAATTGCTTAATGTCCAAGCAGTGATCCCCTATTTTTTCAGGTATTGTATATACAGTATTAAAAGTCTTTGCCATCCTACCTCTGACTCCAGAATTAAGATTACTGCTTGTAACAGGGCAATAAATGATCAGCTTTGTATTTTCTCCACTTAAAAATACTGAATTACTAACATTGTGTTGGTTTGCTCTCACTGGGTTAAAAAAAGGAAAGAGTCTGGCAATAAATACATTTATTTTCTGTACAGATCAGTAATGATTCTCCTTGCATTCTTCCAAATTCTCCTGAATTCTGTCACTCAATAATCTGTTGCTCTTGTCAGCCTAAAAGGGTCCCAGATGGACACAGCAAATCAGCTGTGGGTGCATCCTTCCTTCATTTATATTGTTTAATAAGCTGATACTGTGTCTTCAGTCAGTACTTTCTGTAAGGTTCATGTGTGTTCTTTTTAAAGCAGTTCTAATTCCATAGATAAATCTCTGTTTGAGCTGTCAGAGTATTCATTGTGCAAGACCAACTTTGCGACATTCCCAAGGCAAAGCAATTAAAACTCTGCATTTCCCTTAGCCCTTCTGGCTCCTAATGGCTGTTTATATTTTCTGTGAGGGTGATGGAAGAATGAAGAGATAGATTTGCTCAATACAGAGCAGTGGCATTAAATGATACTGACCTTCTTTAAAAATGCATGTTTTGTTATGCTGAATGCTTTCTTATCCTTTCAAACCATGTTTGACACGGCAGCTTGTTCTGTCCTTGCAGATAAAAAGTGGTTCTGTGCTAATAAAGAGTTAGCAGCTTTTTAAGATCTAGTGAGAGGAAGAAACTTTCATTTGCAGTTGTGCTGGCCATGGGAGATTGTAATTGCTATGGCTTGTGGCAAATTTGTTTGCATCAGAATATATCCACATGGGTGATTCAGAGTTAATTTTAGCTCTTGGTGAGGCCCTGAAATCTTTACACATTTTTTCTCTTTAGCGATGTCCAAGGTTCTCCTGTTTTACAGTTCCAGTGCTTCCTCTGTGAAATTGAGGCATGTGCGTGTGACAGTTGGTTTTCATGAAGACAGATCACTGTCTGTGCAAGGTTAAACCTCAAGCCCATGACTTTTGGCAGCCACATCACTCAGAAATGGCAAAAGACCATCACCTTTCAGTCCCTTGGCTCTCTGTCTTGTCAAAAGCTTTTTTGGAGCATATTATGTCATTTAGAATGTCTTTATAATGAGTATGCAGAAGTAATTTGGCCCATGTATAACTGCTACAGGGACCACAAAGAAGAGAAGTTAGTTTGAAGCCACACTGTTGAAGAATGTGGATGAGAAAGGGATATGAAAAGCAGGCTTCACAATTTTCCTATAAGGAGTATCAGGAATATCTAGAAATGAGGATAGGCCTGTGATTTATACATGCTGAATATCCAGTGATCATGTGCACTTGAATACAAACTGTAGATACTCAGAACTTCTGAAAAGTATCTGTTAAATAAAAATAATCCTTGAAGAGTCCAAAGCCTAATTTTTAAGCATTTGAAGCTGGAGACAGAATTTTAAAAGATCATAACTCCAACTAGGACATGCAAGTCAGGGCCACATTTTCAAATACACTCACCAGCACAGTTCCCATTGTGACACCTAAGACCCAAGTTTTAAAAGACTTTGGCCCTCAGCATGCTTAGGTCTTTTAAAAATTTGTCTGCAACTGTGTAGATGTAATAGAACTTCTTTCTCTGAAGTATAAATATCTAAACCCAAGAATGGAGCAAAAGCTCATAGAGAACTTTCCTCAGATTTTTTTGAGTGGGTGAAATTCAGTCTCCCATTCTTCTGTTATTCTCTCACTCACCTGAGGATACCTGAAGCTAAAGAGAAACTCATGAGTACTGGGATAAATGAGATTTAATATGTAAGAAGAGTTATGCATTCATCTATTTACAGATAAAAAAAGGGAGACTCCAGACCTCCTTCTCTAGTTTCTACTCAAGTTTCTGTATTGCTTTTATTCCTTCCAGATAATCTTTGTCATTAGTGAGACCAGGATGCCACCAGTAGAAGTTCTATTGGAAAAACATGGTCTTATTAATGGTTAAATTAAAAATTTTGTATTTCTGAAACTGCTAGTTAACAATGCAAATGTTATTTATTGCAAGGTTGCTTTTTAAAAAAATCAATTTCACTGCAACCTTTTAAAAGTTTTAAAATAAACTCTTAAAACCAGGAAGTAGCTGACTTATTGATAATATCCTTCTTGAGAAAAAACTTTCAACTGGAAAAACTTTATATATTATTTTCAATTATAAAATACATCTTAAATAGGATTATGTGAAGTATATAAAGTGAAAGACACGATGTTAAATTTTCATCTTCAATGGCGGGCTAATTAAAAAGTATGTACCTGGATTTAACATTAACCTTTTTTAAAAAACCAAAGAGGATTTTTATATCACATTTAACAGACAAAAGATGTATGAATGTATACATTTAAATATCTTATATGGTTCTTGAGTGGAAATTCAAACTAGTATCAAAGAATGCCCTGAGTGTGCAAATATAATTAGTCTGGCTATTATGAATCAAATCCTTCATAATCCTCATACATACAAAGGCTGAAGGATGAGATCTGTTTGTCTTTATAACTCTTGAAATAGAGTTGATTTGCAATGGCTACGCTAATTTAGCTTATCTATAAAATAAGCACATATTACAAGTGCTGTTTTATGCTTCTAATATGCTGTGATTAATTTTATAACTAATTTAAAACCTTAGACACTAATTGGTTCTTGTGCATACACACACAGTACCCTGGCAAAAAGCACACTGCCACAGAGCCTTGGGGCAAGAAAAGACACCAGATAAGCTCTTGCAATCTCTTGGTTGATGATAATATGAGCAACATGCATTGTAAAGGTTCAGCAAAGAGTAAAACACATTTTTCAATGTCCTGTCCAAATGAGGCTGCTGCAGAACTTTTGGAGGCATTAGGGCATAAATTTTAGTACAGCTCCAACTTTAAAAACAAGGTTAAAGCCAAGACAGATCCTGAGACAGTTTTCTTCATTGGAGTGGTTGTGTAAGGGATCTGTGGTTCCTCTACTCTCTCCTACCCACCACATATTACATTGTTACTGACTTGAATTAATTCTATGCAGTAAATAACATAATCCAAGAAGATGAAAAGCCATGGAATTAACACTGTAAGGCAAAAATGCTGCTTGAGCAGAAGCAAGGATTTTATCATGTAAATATGCAAATATCTACCAATATACTGACCTTGCAGTTTCAAGTGTGTTGACACCTATGGACTGGGGGAGATAACTTTTGTGTGGTTGAATTCAGTCAACTGGATTGAATTTCAGCACAGTGTTGCAAAATGCCTCAGGAATGTTCTATGTTTAACCACATTCTGAATGTATCTGAAATGCCTGCAATTTTCTTGAGGTAGTAAATGAAATAAAGCCTTTCAAACAACTTAACACAATTCAAAGTAGATGATATAAATTCGTTGTTTTGAAGATGAGTAGTGTCAGTATTTTATTTGGCAGCATTATTTGTTGGGAAGTGCCATTTTCATTGCATATAAGTAATTGTCTGAACATTTGCATTTGTTTTTTACAGCCAATGTAGGTTACTACTAAAATACAGTGTCTCTGACAGGTTTATAATTTTGCTGACACAGGTTGGCAGATAGATGAGCATCTCACATGGAATATAAACATAAATTTCAGTGAATAAATAGAACAGGGTCTGTTAGCACAGTCATCAAAAGAGAAAAGCCTCATAAGAAAATAACAGAAGGCTTTTGACCCTTTAAATTATAGCTCACTAGCTCACTGCTACAATGAACCGAGCTCCCCGGCACTGCTGGTACTCTGACTCCCCTCTGGCATCTCCTTGCATGCTGTTCACATCAAAATCTCCATGGAAAGTCACATGCTCCCAAAATTAAGTAGCTAATAGACTACCCAAATAACCCAGGTTCTGGGTCAGAGAAAGTCTGCATGTTAGTCTGCAAGATTCAGGACTGACTGTCTTTAGAAAACTGTAGGAAAAGGGAAGGCATAATTGAGTATTTCTGACTGTTTTCTGTTTGGCTTTTGCCTTTGTAAGGTAAAGCTCAAAGCAATTAGAGTAAGGAGTTTGAATGAACACAAAAGCAGGGAGGTGCTGTAAACATTATTAATTAGCACTCATTTTCTTAGAACTATCTCCCAGGCATTGTCCCGCTCACTTTGCAGGGGGCATCCTGGGTACTACCAGATGATCTGCTGGTGTGACTTTAATGAGTGAGAAATGCTGCCTCACTGCTTAACTTTTAACACATCTTTTTCAATCCCTCCAGGGATGGTGACTCCCCACTTCCCGGGGCAGCCTGTTTCAATACTTGACAACCCTTTTGGTGAAGGAATTCTTCCTGCTGTCTGTAGGTGTGTCTACAGCTGCTTGTTAGTGCAAGAGTCTTCATTACAGGTCTGAATTTGAAACCATCACTTCTTTGGGGACATAATTATCCTAAGATAGGGTTATAGATGGGGTTTTTTATTACTCAGGAGCTGGTGCTTGATATTCTAGATATTGCTGGCTTCACGACACTGAGGCTGCTACCACGCCACTTATGACATTCACTTATGACATTGGGATTGTTGCACCAAAATTTACAGGCATCCTTTCAGACAGCTGGGATGTGTGACTGTAAACACCTGAGCTAACGTAAAGGTGCCTCATTACAGCCCTGCAATGAATGAGCCCATCAAATGTGGAATTGGGTGTACTCTGGTCCTGACTTTCAATGACTGCCTTCCTGCCTTAGAGCAGAGTCCCCAGCAGAGCTGTTGGAATTAGAAGTAGTTAGAACATGTTCTCTAATTTTACAGACATTACTCCTTTTACAACCTGTTTTTACTTTCCTGACTCGACTTTGACAGTCCCTTTACTGCTTTGTAGTGTTCCTCCTAATTGTCATTTTCATACCTGTTATTTATATTACTCCCTTTACTGTCTTTGAACCTTCAGTGAAAGACTCATCTTTGTTGTCACAACAGCAAACCTGGGAACTACCATAACAAAAGACTTTTTGTGAATCAGCTAGTTTCAGTTATTTACAGTAGATGCCTTGATGTAGAGGAAAGACGCGTGGAGCTTTTTTAAACCGAGATGAATTATAATTCTTAATGTTTGTAATTGTCCCAGAGACTAAAATTGTTGGAATTTTCACAATAGAATCAATAATATATGTGGAAAAGCCTTGTTTTTCTTTTAAACAAATTCTGCCTATCAGAAGGAAATTTTTACAGTGCTAGATCCTTGATTTCTTTATGCGGGGTTGTTTGTTTATACATTTTTCATCTGAGTTATTGTAATTTTGCCTCTGGCTGATATTTTTCATTGGTACTTTGGTTTTTTATTATGGACAGATACTTTTGAAAGCATATATATGTTACATTTCTTAACAAGGGTATCTTGGGTAGATAAGGCACAATGTGTGGCAATGTTTTTGAAGAAAATTGGGAGGAGCAGGGATTTTGATAATTAACCTAAAAGCTGAAAACATGTCTGCAAACAACGGATGAAAAAATACTGTTAGATAACATTGTCTACCAGGGAGAATTGAATTTTTTTTCCATTAACAGCAGCTCTGTTCTGATATCTTAGCTTCTTTTACTAACTATGCATCTTAGCACACAGACCTTAGTTCTCACTTACATTCAGCATCTACACTGATGTACTCTTGTAAACTTTTACCTCTTCTAACTATTCTTTAAATTTTATCCCAGTTAATAATTGCAAATTAACCTAGGAAAAAAAATACTCTGGAGGTGAGAAAAAACTGTAATACACAATAGATTAATTAAAGTAAACTTTAAGTTATCTTATAGAACAGACCATTTCTTTAAGGGGAACAGGTCCTGTTGAGGGTTGTACTTGGCCTTTAGCAGAATTTGTAGTGATGTGTGTGAGTTTTTTTAAGTGTGTGCTACTTGGAATAAAGTACCTTGTGACTTCTGCTGTCATTTCCTGGCCTTCTGTGTCTGATGTTTGCAATTGCTTCATTATGATTTTTGTGTGTATTAAAACAGGACCTGATGTAGAGCTGATGTATGTGTAGTTACAGAGTTCTAGTCAATCACCTCTAAAATAAATTCAAATTCCCTTAGATTTTATGAAGAACACAATAAAATGTGTGCAGACTAAGAGCATATTGATAGGCTTCCCATTTAGAAAAGGGTTTGGTGGTGAATCCCGCAGTCTTCATTCAAACAAATCTTTTTGTTGAATTCAGTGTTAATGGCATTTGGGTGACAGGTATGAGTGCTTTTAGTGTTTAAAATACCAGTTTTCTTTTGTTCCTTTCATAGTTCTTCAAAACAGACATATCACAGGTTTGTGTTTAATGTTAGATGGTTTTTTTGGTCTTTTTGAAGAGTAAAATTTCTTTCTTGTATAAACAACCTATTTCAAAATAGGTGCCCTGCCAGAGGCCATACAAAGAGGCAATAGATATGCAACTTAAAATCAAATCCAGTTTACCCAGAGTACAAAGGCAATAGCAAAGAGATCAGATAGAGGAGAAAGGGGAAGAATCTCTTGTACTTCCTGACTGAAGTTCTTAATAAAGTGTGCAAATTCTAAAAGCTAAAAACAAAAAAAGTCTTTGAAAGAAGCCTCCACTAGCTTCCAAAATAGGCTAAATACTTCCAATCTCTGTAGTCTGCTGCCAGAGCTAGAATGCAGTATTCGAACTCTCCTGTTTCATTATTTTTGAGTTAACGATAATGTGACCTTCTCCTGTCTTTTAATCGAGCATCACTGCCTTGTCTGCTTGAAAGATTTCAAACGCTGCTCCCATTTTTCATTGGCCCTGTATAATTAGGGCACTCTGTTTTTCTGTTCAGAATTTTAATTACACATTTTGTGTTCCTGATGATGGGGTGTTGTGTAGTTAACTTCGGTTTCAAAGAAGGAAATTCTTCTGCCTTTACTGATTCTTAAGACTTTTTTTTTTAGTTCCTACGAAAAAGGACTCCAAAGTGTTGGGTTTCCCATGTATAAAAGAAAAATGCATTGCTGTTCCTAGCAACAACTTCCAGACCCAAAGTGGTCAAGTAGCAACCTGAACCTAAACAGTCACGTTGCAATTCAGTGATAGGACAATAATAGGACACTTGGAACATTTTATGGTTCTTACACCCACAAATCTGCAGTAACGTGAATAATGAAACATGAAATGCAAACCAAATCCTTCCAGCAGCTGTATAAAGGCAATTACTGCATAACAGTTTTTCACTCTGGCATGGTTCAACCCTGAATGAGATCAAATCTGTGTTGTAACATACCATGGTTTGTGAATAAATAAACCCAAATGCACTGCTGTTTATGAGAGCTGTGAAAATCTAGAAGCTCAAAACTTAAACATAGTAGAATTTTACTTATTCCTTGCAAAGTTACTCCTTTCCTGGAAAATTTTTTCCAATTAAGATTGTTGTAAAGCCATCTCTTTACCCAATGGAAACTAGAAATTGGACTTCAGTGTGTTCTGGCAGGACAGATCTCTCACTCTCCCTGACTTATGCAAAAACACACATTACTTCATTACTCTCCCCTGAGCTACTGCAGTTTATAAGGAGAATAATTAGAGATTCACTGGGGAAAGGAACAAAGTGTTGCATATTTATTAGGACACTACCCAGCTCAAAAGTCACAGTTGCCTTTAAACTGAAGGTTGTAGACTCCAACCTACCAGAAGTAATGAAAACTATATCACTAAGTTGACTTTTTCATTTAGCTTTCACCACACAGTAAACAGTCCATTCCTGCCAAATCTACACCCAAACTTTTAGTGAGACAGAATCCTTTTCACATTTTAAAGAAGAATATTATTTCCCAACATTCTGATATATATTAAGAAATACAATTTCATTCTGCATTTGTGATTTTATTGAGATAGAGAACAAGAGACTTATTTAAGGTTTTGGGGTAGGAATCTGCTCACCTGAGAGCAAAAACTTAAACACAAACACATGAAAATGATGTTATTCTCATCTACATGGTTCTGTTGAATTTGAAATGCTTCATAAAACTGAGGGTTTTTTGTTCCAGAATTTAATTTAAAATAAATAACAAGTCTTTGAAATTGTTGACATGGGACTTTACAATTTCCTTTCAAATTTGATTTTAATTTCTTTTAATGGGTTTTCATTATAATAGAATTAAAATATTTTTTGTTTGTTTTTTGGTTTTGGGGTTTTTCATGATTCTGTGTTGGAATGGGGAGCTCAGTAAATTTCAGTCTTAATTCTGATTTCATGAAGCAAGATTTTAATCCTCTCATGCTTTTAATATCCAGTGAATGAGCACCAGAATTACCTCAGCCCTTTCTCAAACAAAAGTTTGGTGGGCTGCTATTCTACTAAGTGGATGAACCAGTGCATTTTTCAACTCCTCTTTCATTACTCAATGCACTGACAGCAAGTTTTTCTATAAATCTTGAAAATAATTAGCATAAATACTGATTTGTGAATTCTCCTGAGAAGTGTTATCAGAATGATGAAGTGAGGCATGGTCAAAGTAAACTGGTTATTTAATGAGAAATGTTTGGCTTGGTTCTTCTTTACTTCACTATAAATCACTAATAACTGTTGTACTCTCTTAAAACAAATTTAAATGCAATGGGAAGTAGCACTGGAAGAGAATGCTTGTGCAAAAACACTCCTGGAGATGTTGATCTGTAACAATCATGCCAAAACTGTGGAAATACTTTGACTTACAAAATCTTTCTGTATAATACACTCAATTATTTAAAAATACATTTAAATCTGATTCCATTTCTTAGTAAGTTTCAAGCAGATGAAGCATTTTTTTTCTGGAAACATTTTGGGAGATGTGCATTGTTCCACATGCTGTAATTCCACTGATTTACAGCTTTTGCAGCTCAGGAAGCATTTCTGGATACTCCTCTGTTTTATTCATTGCAAAGGAGAAGGGTTTACAGTGTAATCTCACTTTTACAACATAACTTATAAATGAAAATAGTTATACAGTGAAAATTTATGGTGTCGGAGTCACTAACATATACTCAAATTTAAAGGATCAGATAATATGGTTTTACAGACATTGTGCTCTTAAAACCTTTCTCACTTAAATGCCATCTAGACAGAGAGATTGAGAGATTAAAGAGCCATTTAAACCAAGAGAATTTCCTTGTACCAGATCAGGAAACCTCTATCTCTAACCACATGAATATTTGATTATTTTTTAAGCTGTGTCATTTGTAGATTATCATACAGGCCTATTTTAATTTAAATTATCACAAACTGTTGATTCTTTCAGACTGACACACCTAAACAAGGGTACTGTTAATATATAGCTGTTATGTTATGTTTTAGATTTAGTACCTACTGCTTCTAGGTACTAAAGGTGTTTCACAATCACTAATTATTTGGTCACTACAAACATATTGTCATCCAGCAAGATAAAATTGAAGCAGAGTGATTAATTCCTTAGTATTAACATAAAGACAGTGAAAGAAGGAGCATCAAGATTCAGGAATCACCATATATTAAAGCTGAAGTATTGTTATTTAAAATTCATTACTTAACGAGGCAAAAAATAGCCAGTGACATTATAAGAAACATTGGAACTGGAAAGTGGGGTGAAACCACAGGAAGTATAAACTCCTTTGAATCTTTAGGTCCTGTGAGTCAAAGGAAGTGAAAACATTTGCATTTATGGGACAGGATGAACCCTTTCAAGGTTATAAAAGTGATGAGAAAGAAGAGAAGCAAGTCAGGAGGAAATATTTGATACCTCATCTGGCTGACCAGAAAATGGGCCATGAAGTTGGTGACAGGCACTGCTAGATTGCATATGGAATTGTGTCCTTACCATGGAGTCAACTGCCTCTGAGCAGGATCAGCAGCCTTGAATTCACACCTTGCTCCTGGTGGGCCATATGTGATACTGTCTGTATCTTCAGAAGGTCTAAGGGACTGTGGACCAACCTGGTTTGGCCATGTGAGATGGAATGGGGATAAGTACTGCATAACAGAATGAATAAAGATAGGGAAAAAAACCCAAAACAAGGACCAAAATCTTAGGTGTTTTGTTGTGAGCATATCCAAGAATATAATTTTGTGAAGTATTGGAAAGAAAACTACAAAATGGAGTTAAAGAATGGAGAGGCTGAAAGAAAAAGAAAAAATAGCTAAATTAATAATGAGGTCATCTATTGTACAAAATCTTACCTCCTGAAATCTGTTTGTGCTCTCCTGTCAACCCCATCTAATTTGCATGGAGAGAGGTTAGAAGGAGGTGGCAGCTGTGCCCAGTGTACCAGGGCATGAGGGAGGGTGCGCAGTGTGCAGTACACTTGGTCAAACTGCAGCCCAGTGCTGGCACTGGCCCAGAAGGGTGAGAAGCACTGGCTTGTGTTGATCAGCAAGGATTAATGAAGCAGTGTGAGAGATCAGAGTGAATGATACAATCCTTGGCTCTCTAATTGGCATTAGCCTCTGTGCTGGTGCTTTTGTTCTTGTGTAACAGCCCTGATTAACGGAGGGGTTCTTGTGACAGATGCTGCACATGTGTGTGCATAAATACTTACATGCACATTTATACATGCAGAGAACAGGGAGCAGGACTTTGGGTTAAAGATTTATGAAAATTTGAAGTATATCCACAATATGGAAAATTGGTATTCTTTCTTAGCAGTGGCTGTAATGTCACAAAATGTGATTAATGGAACTGAAGAGGAAAAGATAAAGTCTACAGAAAGAGTGAAAGGAAGGAGAGTGATAGTTGAGGAAGAAAATACATTGAAAGATACTGGCAATTGGTTGGATATAAAATATATCAGTGTGGGAAAAAATAGGAGAAAAATAGCAATTCCAACTATACCTGTAGGTGTTAATCCTCTGCTGCTGAGAACAGCTTTATGGACTTCAATGATCATAGGTTGTTGCCTTGACAGGATTAAGACAAATAATGCATTAATTCACTTCCCCATTCTCTTCAATTTCAGTAGCTACCACATTAAAGAATGTCTTCTGAATGAGCTGATTTTAGGGTTGTCCAGTGTAAAAAGAGAAAGGAACTTCTTTCCTAGATGAACCCACATGATAAAACAACTTCAAAACCTTCATACTCAGAAGCCTACAGAGAAAAAGACAGACAAAAATTTCATTTGAAGTGAATTCTTAGTTTATTTTTGCAGCTGCCTACTGTCACCTTTATTCATGATGACTTTGCTGAAGCAGCACTGCCCCTGTCCATCTCGCACACTGGAAGGACTACATCGAGGAGAGCAGGTTGACTCAGCAAGTGTAAGACCAGCAGGCTGGCTGCAGCCAATTTCAGCAGGAGGATGTGAAAGTTATTATATAACTTGCTCTGCAACCTGTTCAGCAAAACAGATGGAGAGTAGAAGCAGATGCAAGGGCAAGAAGGAGTAAGAATATAAGGGTAATAGGATGAAGAGAGGAACATAAAGGGATAAATGGAAGAGTGAAGAAGATATAAATGAAGAGAAAACAAGAGTTGATAGAAAACTCCTGGACTGTCTGAGAAAAATATAATTTATTGCTGTAATTTTAGTTAATTTTCTCTTGTAGTTCCTTGCATTCAAAATACTCACTGAGAAAAACTCCAAAACAAACCACAAAACCCTGAAAGAAAACACCCTTGCAATTTTACAGTATCATCCTTATTCATTATCAGATATAAAATCATCAATGTTGCAAATTTGGTAGAATGTTATTTCACTTTGAAAATCTTATTTATTCAGAGAAATTCTATAATAGTTTTACTGAAGTCAGTGAAATTACTTTACTTTTATTAAGTGTAATACATATAGTATAGGAATATATACTATAAGAATATATATACTATAAGAATATATACTAAAGAATACTATACTGCTAAGTATTTTGGAGAGATTACTGATATTTCCTAGGTTTTGCTGGTATTCATATATATTGTTTAGTATAATAAGTTGGTGTTTGACAGTTAAAATAACCCATCTAATTGTCATTCCTACATTACTCATAATTTATTTAGCTTTTCTTGTGGTCCACTTTTTTGTTACTCAGTAATTCCTGTAGGAAATATTTATTAAAGATTCGAGTGCAGTTATCATTCTGTATGAACTGGTTAGATTACTTCTTTTTACATCTGTTTGCTGTTTGCATGTGATATTTAGTGAAGTCTCTACAAACTATCACTGTACTCTTCTCTAAAGTCTTCCAGAAAAAAGTGAGGGTTCTTTTCATTGCTCACCCTGACTTCAGGATAAGCCCATTAATGAATCTGTGCTGTAGTTTCTCCTACAGCAAGGGTACACTAACCAAGTAAGAAAGATAAATTCAGCTTATTTAAGACAAATCCACACTAACTGTGCATTCCTGTGATAACATTGGCAGGATAATTTGCTAAGAGTTTGATCTTTGTTCTCACACTGTATTTCAAGATCAGAGAAGGATGACATTAAAAAGTGCACCACTAAGGAAAAATACTAATCTAATTTTACTGAAGATGAACAAAATTAACCTTCATTTGAATATGCAAGCACTTATAGCATTTGGCAACTCAAAACTGTCCTCTGAGGACACAGAAGGCAGTGATGAAACTGCTTATATTCCAGCTCAAAACTTTATTTTTGAAGGCTTTTACACATGAGTAGGTGCTAAATAATAATAATAAGCAGAGACTGAAACAAACTGCTGGTATCTGAAGGGTGTCAATGCAGTCAAGATAAAGAACTGGGAGCTCTTCAAGTGAGTTGGGGTGTGACAAAATCTGTGCTGATGAATGCTGACATCCTGAATAAAATCACTACACGGCTTCACGTAGGTCAAGAAACTACATTGTTTCCCTGAGCCACAATGACAGCGGGGTGACAGAGATTAATAGCTTTGTATTGACTGAGCAACTTCCAGTTCCTTATCTTTGTCAAGTCAAGGCTCTGTCCAAGAGCTGAAATTGTTATTAGACTTATAATTGCAAAGACATTTAAAGGGTTTCCCCTTAAGGGACTATGAAATCCAATAAACCTTTCATAAAACCTCAAGCATTCAAGTGCAAAACCCTTGTCTCAGAGACAGGCACGCTCACATCCATAACAGGGGAAACCTTGAAGCCTTGTACATTGAATAATGTTTGATTTATGAAGTTGGTTTTGAATTTGTATCAGTTATTTTATTAAAAATATATGAAAGAATGTTTTAAATATGAGTGAGCTGTGTTCACTTCTGTCTTGATCAAGTACTCCATGTGTCTGAGCTGGAGGTCTTTCTTCACCTGTCACTTAGATTCATGAGGGCTCAGAAATACTGATTTTGTATTGCTAATTTAAGGTGGTTAATTCAATTTGGATGAGATTAAATCTCAATTTCTCACTGAAATTTCAAAATAAAAGCTGTAGGATCAGGCTTGGATTTCTTTATTATTGTTTATTTGTAAGGAAGTGTTTGCAGCATGTAAAGAGTTTTCAGTACTATATGTCATATTTACTTAATTAACCTATTTGAATGAGAGGATGGAATGTTTTCAAGCAGTAGATTTAATACTCATCTCTTTGGCTTACTTAGAGTCTCTTCCAGTACAACAGAGTGTAATTTAGAGATGGCACTGGCCTCAGGAGATACCAGTCTTTCTTTTGTTTAAGAAGCTCGAGTTTTTCAAGGAAATTATTGTGGTTTGCCAGTAATCCATTTTGAGCTGAATTTTCTGTTACTCTGTTTATTTACTTCCTTCAAAGCTTAAAGGGCTTGTCTTGATGCCAGTCATAATAGTGGGAACAGCAGTCATTTGGCAGCAGAGCAAATGATATTGTATGGTGCAAAATAAGGTAGAATCTGCCCTTGATTTTAAAGAAAAGAAATCTCACACAAATCTGCTGTGTTTTGTTTTATTTTGCTAAGACATTAAGAAATAAACAGCTAAGATAATTAAAAACTACATCTTAATAGTGATAATCAGATTTAATAGCCATAATATATTCATGCACATGCCTTTAATTATTTCATCAATTCTTCAACAAAGTTGAGTGTCTTTTTCTGGAATTACTTACTCCAAGCTATACAGATCTCTACTGAGGTGTCTGCAACCACCACTGACTACTCTCCAGATATTTCAGAAGGTATTGATATGTGTTATCTCCTCATTTCAGTATAACTGTGCTTGCCGCCTCCCCTAGCTATAAGCCTTGTTCTAGGAGCATCTAGGAGTTATATGGAGATTATGCCTGATCTCCCATTTTGCTCTAGAGAAGATGTTTAGAGCTTTTGAAAATAAGAAAGTATTTTAGTTTTAGGGAGCTGTAAACCTTAGCACTGAAGTGACTCTACTGCATCTTTGCATTGAACGGGGTATCCACTGTATTATATGAAGGTTTATTTCTTTGTTGTGTGTCCATTTAATTCACATGCATCTTTTAGGCTAATGCTACCATTATCAGATTAAAACTTTTTTCCCCTACCTAAGGAAGAAGGATGTTGTGAGAACTTAACTTAGTTAGAACTCTCCTGTGCTATAAAACAGCATTATGTGCATATTGTCAAGGGCAGAGAAGAATGGGAACATTTCATGCAGTTGTAGCAACACTCACTGAGACTGGTGTATGCGGTGAAGGTTCTGTGTAGAGCACAATACTCAGAATTTTAGTCATATTCAATTAGGGACATGGTATTTTCCCTGTTCTTACACCCTCTTTCCTACAGGAAAAAGTGCCCAAGGAGTAAACAGGAAGGAATTAACAAACTGAATGGACACAAACTGGAAGAAGTAGTTGAAAAGGCTGAGGTATGAGGGGAAACTGAACAAACCCTTAGTGTTTCTACTTGGTGTTTTGGAGTCCATGGAAAAAGGAATAATATCATTAAACCTTCAGAGTATTTATGTAAATATTTTTGTTGTATCTTTTATTTCTTCCTTCAGTGTTTTTCATATATCAGTGTCAAAGCTAAGTATATTGCCACAAATTAACTTGCCTTTGTTACTCAATTTTGACAAAAAATTAGGCAGTAAAAATGTGACTTAGAGAAAACTGTGATGAGTTAAGTTAGCCACTGGCAGAAGATGTGCAGTCCAGTCATCTCATCTCTTATTTAATGTTTACCAGAAATTTTATATTTATGTATTATATTTTTTATATGTTCCTGTATGTACTCAATAAGAACCCTCTGGATGCTCATTCACATGAATATGCTGTGCATTTTCTGCCCATAACTGTGGCTAAGAAAGAAATTTAAAAATACATCAATATGTATATCCCTAAGTTATTTGGGTGCTGTGCTGTTTTGTAACTTTCTTATCAGAATTTTTGCCTGTCAGTGCAAGTCAAGAAGCCAGGAGCTGGTGCCCTATTGATCAACCTGCAACAAGCACTGGAGTGAACAGACCAGCCTGATGTCTGCAAAGTACACTTCCAATTCTTAAACCAGTTTTGAATTTGAATCCTGAGGTAATGGCTTGTGGCAAATAAAATAAAAACTACAACCTGGGTGACTACTTAACTCAGCATAAAGGGCCAGAGGGCAGCTGCCTTCTCATTAATAGTCTAAAGGTGGGAGAGTAGTTGCAGCAGGTTCTTGCTCTCCACTTTTTTTACATTATTTTCCAATCATTAGTTTTATGTTGGTTCATCTGTAGAATGATGAACAGTTGCTTCTACTGTAAAGTAGAAACAGTCATACTGTTTCTTAATTGTGGTTAGATTTATTTATTTATTGGAATAACCACTTAAAATTCTAGGAGCTTGTTTAACAAAAGTTCTCATAACAAATCCAGAGGACAAAGTGTAGTAAATAATAAACGAATATTTTGGTAGCTATATTTTGTTTTATGGATCCAATGATCAATTTTAAAAATCATTCATTTTAGGAATTGCAGTAACAAAAGTTTCAAAGCTCTCTACTTATTTTCTTTTTTTTTTTGTGTCTGGAGGGGAGAATTAGTCATTTCAAGTTCTGTTCAGCTGTGGGCTTTGTGCACATATTCAGAGAACTCATTTAGTTTTGGACTTTCTCTGTTATCTGTGAAATCTAGATATTGAGCTTGGATTTCAAGACACATTACAAACATAACCAGGTTCAATAGCCACTCAAGATTTCGCATGGTGCCTTTACAACATAGGTGCCTTTACAACATATTCTTACCATATGTGGAATACAGAACACTGGTGTGGCCAATCAGCAATTGGAAACCTCCCTGTCTGTCATTCCCCACAGAATCTTACCAAAGCTTAAGGATGGCAGCATCCTGCAGGAAGAAAATTTTCCTAGAATGAATAACTAATTTACAGTAAAAACCTCATCTGTTCATTCTACAACTGTACTTTGTCAGTAGTGCTAGAAATCAGTTATGGTGGTCATTTCATCATTTATCCCAAGGGATGATTTACTGTGGATCATTTTTCTGCAGCTGGAGATATTCAAAGCCCTGGCAGCAGCCTGGGAGCTGAAAACCAACGTGGTGTGAGAGCAGCTTAGGTGATCTCATGCAGCTCGTGCCATTACCTTCCCTCTCTGGTTACCTCTTATTTTTGTAGCCAAAGAGGATCTGAATGACACATTAAAGATCTATGATCTCAGGAAATAGAAATAGTGATTGGTGTGTATAATGAGAGGCCATATTAATGGGGTTTTTGTCCTGCAGTCAGTGGGTATCCTACTGTCACCACCACTGAGAAGCCAGCATTTCCTGATAGTTGTTATGTAGTGAGAGCTGTGGCAATCATGGCGTTCTCTTCACTGCTTATGAAGTATTGGCACTAACCCTGCAGTTAGGAGCAGTCTGGTAAATTTTGATTAAAGTCTTAGTTTTTAATAGCTTTATCTGTGGGGGTTTTATTGTGGTGGTTTTTGGGGTTTGGTTTTGACTGTTTTTTGCATTTGAAGTTTTCATTATTCCACAGGTGAAAAATGTTCAGTGGGTTATCTCACTATGTGAAATAAAGAGCATTGGCAATTTGGTTAGTGAGGGATATTTTTGAAGAATATGCAAGCAAGCAGTTGATGCTGAGAGCGGTCCAGGCCTGTGCAAAGCAGTTTGTTCCAACACTCGTTTCACATTGTTTTCTTGTTTATCCTTAGATGGATTTAAGTCAAGCTGCTGAGTGCAAATGAGGTTTGCCAAGTTATCCAATGTTCCTTTTTAAGTTCCAGAGGGAGCTACAAAACAGTTGTACTCCATTCATAGTCATATTAATCTGACTGTAGAGAACTATAGAGAAGTGGGAGAGGATAAGATATAATTCATTGCACTTTTATCACAGGATAACATGAAGTTTCTTCAAAAAGTTTGAATGGAAGAAGAAAAAAGATGAAAAAATAAAACCAGGCTATTTTCCCTTCCAATTTCTTTTTCTTCAGGTGGCACTTAATTTAAGAAGCCTTAAAGGATCATAATTATCAAGGTAAGAAGAGTTCCTGTTTAAAATAACATAAAGGGTTTCCTCTTCTTAATTTTGGTAATACAAAACTTGAAAGATTGCAGAAAATGACCTTATGTTCCTCAACTGCTGCAGACATTATTTATTGCATAAATATAAACCTAGGAAAGAATAGTTTTATTGATTATTGATATTGTTTTCTCAGTATAACTGAAACCTAATTTTGGACTCTGTAGCTACTGAATAAATGTGATACATTTTCCAGATGTATCATCAGAGATGATTCGTGCCCTGAAGACTTAATAGCTCTTGTGATTCAGTGACTTGCACAAATATAAATCACAGCAAGGCAATACATTTTCAATAAATCTGGTAGTGCACTGTAAATGGGTGATGCAGGATGAGGATATGATGGATCATAGGATAGGCTAAGGCTTTGCTAGGGCAGAGCCTTATTTAAAGTCAGGGACCATAAGGACAGGTAACAAACCTTATGAGGGAAAGAAAACGCAGCAGCCTGTAGCAAATACATGAAATCATGTGCGTCACCTCCATGCAAGAGTCCGTGTTTAAATTCAACTGAATTTGCAAAGATATTTGAAGCTGTGACTGTTACAGCTTTCTAATATTTAGTGTCCTTCAGGAGAAGAAAATGGGGAAGGAAAAAATAGAAAAAATCCTGTGAAAATATTTTGTGAAGAAAAACTTTTGACCTCTCTATTGATTGTTAATATTTTTCTTAATATGGAAAGTAAGAAACAATTTATTTTCAGAAAGTATTGACTTCAAGGATCCTAGGTCTGGAAGGAGAATATTTATTAGTTTATATAATCAAAATGGTGAAGATGTTTCTTTTTCTGTAGCCTTAGCTCTGTTTCTTTCTTAAAAGTAATAAACACTGTACACAGGAGTATTGCACAAGTAGACTTCTGATACCAACCTGGGGTGTTGGATATAGTTACATTGCTCTGGGAAAAAAATACTGGTGTTTTATGAGTATTTCTGTAAATGAAAATGCTGGAGAGAAGGTGGGGGAAGGGGATGGTATTTGAGATACCATTTGAAAATTGTCTGAATGCGTGGCACTGTTGCTCACAGGATGCCTATGTAAACAGAATATTTTTAATATTCTGTGTTTGCCAGAATTTTCTTGCTAGATGCAGGTTATTATTGTGTGTGGAGGGCTTCAAGTTATATTACTTCCCTTCTTCTTCAGCTTTCTCTTTACTCTGCAGTTGGTCAGATTTCTGCTTTCACTGTACATATGAACATGTGCCCACCCACTCGGTGACAAAGGAGGCAGTGCCATGTGGGACACACTTCCAAAGCAAATGGGATTAGCTAATGTATAAAAAATCTCAGAAAGAGCTCCAGCACTTCTACTGACTTCACTACTATTACAATTTATGTGAGCAAAAAGTTTATTTCAAATTTTCTCTCTCTCAGCCTTGCATATTTTAGCTGCTCTTTTTAAAGTGAAATGGGTTTTCTACAACATGAGCATCATCAGCACTAATGAAGATGTTTCAGACCAGATCAAACTCATGTTCAAATAACTCCCTTAATATTCCCATGGTCACCCCAGTGGGCTAGAAAAAGGATTAATACAAAGCCTGTTCAAAAGAAAATTCTCATAGTCATAATCAAACATCTTGTTTCAATAATTTTCTGCATGGTTAGATTTTGACCCTGGACTGGCACTGAGACAAGCAACAGAGTAGGATATAACCAAATACTCTGGAATTTATTTTTTTAGAAATTGCTGTAAAATATATATCTTTTTTCTCTTACTGAATTTAGCTATGTACCTATTAGTTTTTAATGATAATTTTAAGGCATTCTAGTAGTACTGTAAAAGTTATTGTATAAGGATATTTTTGATAACAGTCTTTGGACTCTACTGGAAAGTAAAGACTAGTGGAAGTACAAAGTATATTTAAAATTAAGTAAATATGGTAACATTGGTAATCAAAATGATGAAACAAACAAACTTGGTGTATTAGTCTGTTGCAGAACTGATGCAGATGTTGATTTGAAATGATCTATGATAATCTGAAGTTCATGAGCTGACACCTGATAAGTTGATAACTCAATAGAATATCTCTCAGATATCTGAGTTGGGGAGCAAAATAGTTAAAGAACCACCAATGCTACTGAGTGTAAACAGCTGGATTTGCATTCAGAGAAAAGATGGTTATGGACTAAAGATTCTTTTGAAGGTCAACAGTCAGAACAATGAAGAAAACAACTTTGTCCATTACAGAGACAGAAACAAGGGCTGACTGAAGCTTTCCTTCAGAACAGTTGCTGCTGTCTCAAGAACAGTTGTGGCTATAAGTATAGGGGAAGAGTTCCATCAAAGAAATTTACTGCTGTTAAGGCTTAATGTAATAGTTGCAACTGAATATTCAGATATTTTACATTAGGAAAAAATGTAGAAGGACAGCTTAGTTAATTGCCTCATTACTGGGAAATGAAGCAATATTATTGTTGTTACCACAAGGAATTTTTTTTAATGGGGGCTAATAATGGTAAAGTATTGTTGGGAGTTTGTTATGGAATTATGATCCATTCTAAATATACTTAAAAGGCTGAAAATTTTCATGTATTCCTGCTGACATATGTAGCCAATAATTTCCATCACAACATCTCTGTGGAAATTGAACAAAATATCTTGATAGGAACAAAATTAACACAGGTCACACATCACTCCATATGGCGAGTCACCGTGCCAAGACAACTCAAGGTGCTTTGTAGTAGATGGAAAGTCACTAACAAATACCTTTTTCTGTCAAACAGTGTTTCAGTTATCTAAAGAAAGTTTGACATCCATGTCTTCAGCCAAGATCCATCAGTGGTTTTCCATTACTTTATTACATTAGCTTAATCTGACCTAGAAGAAAATATAGATGCCTAAGCACAAGCTTTGTTTATATCCTTGTGTACTCACCTCTAATACCTTGAGAAGGACGAAAATAGTTGGCATTGGAATGTTTAAAAATAATAATTATAAATTCTTCCAGTGCTTGACCTCTATATACTCAAGTTCTCTCCCTGCCCTTCTTTTGCATTTCAGCTGGGAGAAAATGGCCATTTATTACTTTTGGATCATGTATGGGAAGCTGCCTTCAGTTCTTTACCTATGAATGTTGACTGAGAACAAGGATGTCAGGTTTTTTTCTGGCTGATCCATACACATCAGGCTGCAAAGTGAGGGTTCTATGATGAAGCCAGACCAATTCAGCCTCAGTATCACCAAATAGAAAATTCCCCACTGAACTTCTGCCTACAGGGTTCAAATTTTATCTCCTCCCAACTCTATATTTTACACAATACTGTCTATAGAAGCACTGCAAAGCCTATACTGAATCCATTATTATTATCTCTGGAATTATTAAACCCCATAATACTGCCCCAGCAGTTTTCTGCTATATTCTGCATTCAGCTTTAGGACCACTGTTTCTGAAAATGCTTTATAAATATGAAACCTACATTTTGATGTGGGTGCAAAATCAAACATAAGTATGCACTATTTGCCACTAATTTCTGGTTTGCTGAGATCACATAATAGCTCTTAATTTGGTTTTCAGGAGACTTCTTGGTACATTTGAACTGCTCTAGCACCTTCTGCATGAATAATCTGTGTGCTATGGCATTCCTAACTTTGGAATGTTGTTATTCTTCAAGTAACATACAGAAATTAAATAGATATGTTTGATGGGGTATTGACAGTTGTCCTAGTGAGATTGTGTTTGAATGCAGTATGGTTTGCCATTGCTCTAATTAGACTAATCACATCCCAGAATTTTGGAGATCTCATTTACATAACAACTTAGGTAAAAGCCTAGTGCATGTTTTTATTCAGTGGTGATTGTAGGAGTATCACCAGAGGAAAGCGAAATCCTTTCTGTGAATCTACAACCTATCAATTTCTTAGAAGACCAAGAGTGATTTGCTCCTTATGGAGTTCAAGTGACTTTGAGTTTAAAAGAATTTTTTGTTGGCCTCACTGAAAGCTAAAAATAGCCTATATGTTATTCTGTCTACTTACACCTATAAGTAAACAAACATATAGAATACCCATATAGAAAATCAGTTTAAAAAAATGGAAATGAAGCAAGATCAAACACAATGTTGTATTGACAAATATTGCATAAGTATATATATATATATATATATATATATATGTTTGTATTCCTTTTCTTCTATTGCAAAAAAACCATTTCAACCATTTTGCATAATATTTTGTGATGTTCTCAGAATTAAAATTTCCCAGAGTATGCATTCACAGTAGAACTAAGGAGCAAGCAAGACTTCCTGTTCCATTTTTTCCCTTTGGTCTGTTTGGTAAGGAACAGACTTGACACCCATCCTCTTGTTATCCTTTATGTGAACCTGCCTGTTCCAACTTTGTAATCTCACAGATCAGGATTAACCTCCTCTATAAGCTGCATTCATTTTAGGGGGATTTGCTCACAATATTGAAAGACAGGATGATATAAATGGATTAGAACTCCTGGGTCTTGCTCCCCATCTCATTCCCATTGTGCTTTGATCTTCTTCAGGAAGATCTGTTTCAGAATGAGAAAAGACTCTGCCCATTAAGCGTGAAAAACCTCTGATGTTTGATGCAAGGAGAGCATCTGCCATGTTAATAGATTTGTCAGTGAGCTAAGTGCAGAGGTACTGGCTTTTCTTCTGGATTTGTAAAGTGCCTAACAAAACCCACCAAATTAAAGAAAGTACTGACACACAACTGAAGCTCCTGAGAATGTTTTTTATTTTGCTACCTTTGATAGGAAGCTGGCCCTATGAAAATTGTTTAGAAGGTGTATAAATGCTGTTCTTGTAACACTCAAATTCCTCATATGCTACCTATTTATCTCCAGTCTGTGTATGATTCATGAAGGGTTCAAAACCTCTCTGTTGAGAGAGTTAAAATATGGGTGGATGCTCCAAATGTTGATCTGCTCAGGGGCTTGAGCTTGTTTCCTCCACAAACACCTATGCTCCCTTCCCTTTAAAAGTCAAATGTCATTTGTCTGCCTCTGAATGATAGCATTGCAACAAACTTATTCCTACCAGAAAGCCTAAATTTAACAGAGCTGAGCCTAAAGATTTAACAGATACTCTTACTCTCTGCACATTTCTCAGATTTTTATTGTACATAACTTTTCAGAATCTTGAGCCTCCTGTGTAATATAAGGTGTTAGGAACTCAGGTTATTACCAAAGTGGCAGCCTCAGGCAGGAGAGAAAATTGGCACAGAAAGACCCACGCTTACTCTTCGTCCTTTTTTCCTGCCTTCTGGCTTTACCCTCAACTTATGTACCACAAACTTCCAGAACTCTGCTTTCTGAAATATGCAGACTCCTATTGTTATCTTTGCTGTATTGAGTATGAATATTTTAAATAGGAAAAAAGTATGAAAACATAACTATGAAAACATAACTGTCTACACATATTTCTCTGTAATTCAGTCTATCAATTTTTACATGAAATTGTAGTAGTGTGCCACCCGTACAGCAGCAGTTTAGCTTTCCAACAGGCTGCCTCAGTTCCTTTTCCTGTTGTCTTTCAAATTATTTGTAACTTTAACTTTATTTCTTTTCACAAACAACTCTTCAAACCTTCTCCCCTTCCCCACAGGAACAATATGGCAATCTTATTTCCCTAAGGCACTGATTCAGTTTCTGAAAATTGAAGTATCTTCACTGACTGTAGAAAGATCCAATATGGCTTGTTCAAACACAAATTAAAAATCTCCTACTTGATAAAACTAAAAACATATTAAAATGAGATTTTTTTTCTATCTTTTGGACTGCTGAAATATCCAGATTTTCATAAAAAGCCCAGAGAAAGTGTAATTTCTTGGTACCTAAGCCTCACTAGCTCTAAAGCTGGAAATAACCAAAGTTTTTATCTGTATTCCTTTTCTAGAACAACTAAAATGTAGCAAAAGATTCTAATTTTGCTAAAATCCCTGCATGAGGAGCTCACCTATGATATATATTAGGATTAATTTTCTTTCTTTTCCTCATACAGAATTAACTAGCCATGGTTCTATTCTAAGACTTCACACAACTTACCTTTTGCATTGCATTTATAGGTTTCCTGATCTTCTGAAGGCTATCTCTGATCTTTTTTATGGATTACAATGTTGAAATGTAATGTTGCAGTTTTACTTAATTCCTCCACTTCATCAGTGGACTGAAAGCAAGTCAGCCAAACACAGCTGCAAGCTATTATAGTGCTTATGTGTTACTACTGTGAAAGAAAGACAGGGAGCTGAGAACCTTCAAATTTGCTGAAGTAGTTCTGTGGGGCTGCTCACAGGTGGCTGGAATTAAATTGACTAAGTGACTTCTCCAAGCACAGTACCTGTCATACCTTGTCTCCTTTTCATAACTTCAAAGATATGAAAGTCATAAAACCAAGACCCAGAAAGGGTCAGAAGCCACATGCTCCTTTGATTGATGTTTTGTCATATTTTGGTTCATTACTTCACCAGAAACCTTCTCTGCTAAATTTCAGAATTTATGAACTCCCAGAAAATAAATACTATTAAAAACTGGGGAAAAGGGTGGTAGTGAATCTAACCCACATGCATGAATCAAACAATTAGGCCTCTAGGATGATCTCAGAATAGGAGATACAATAGAGATTACATTCAGTGTATTTGTTATCTATTTCTTTGACCTTACAGCCACCTTAAAATGCTGAACCACTGTTGCTGAAGGAAATATTTTTTGCTGCTGTGTACAGAAGTTTCTTTCTAATGAACACCACAGGGTTTACTGATCGCTCTTAATGAGTTAGGAGCAAGTGTCCTGCAGGTAAATTGTCACATATTTTTAGAAATAAACCAATCAATGAAGGTGATGTATAGAATGATAGAGTTATCTGTACTTCTCCGAAAGAGAAAACAAATATATCAATGTCCTTAATGCTTTATATAAAAGACACTTAAGGAGCTGGTAAAATCTCTGTTTAGACCTGTGTTTCAGCCCTTAAGAATCAATAACAGCAGTTAAACTGAGATTTAGGGACTCTTACAAACATAACCAGGAACAATAATCAAAGGAATGAAGAAACTGAATGTTGTCATAGGAGAAAAAAGTCTGATTTTGTCACAGTGTCTATGTCTTTTGGAAGAAATAGCTGCCCCTGAATGTTACTGTTACATAGTCTTTTTTAATAATGACCTTTCTGCTGTGTCTTGACAATTACTTTGACTACCTTAGTAGCATGTGGTGGATTTCAGCTATTCTGCTAGAATTCAACCAAGGAAATAATTGATGTACACTTTTTAGCAGACATATTATTATCTGTGTATATATACCAGGATCTACTTTTTATGAAATGCACCTAATTCTAGTGTGTTTGGTGCAAGGGACCAAAAAATGCTGAATGCATTTATATAATTAATTTTCTGTGGAGGGATAGAATGTAAGAGAATAGTGCAGAAGGCAATCTGACCCCTGAGGAGTTGCAGCTGTACTAATCACCAAAGATTAGGAACAGGCCTGCTCTTTACAGGCCACAGCTGTGCCCAATAAGAAGCCGAGTGCTACAAAAGAGTGGGTTAGCTGCGTGAGGAGAGTTGGGTTTTGTTGGCTGTGCTCTGATGAAAAAGGAGTTAGTGCTGTGAGGAGCTGTCCATGAGAAAGTATGGAGCTTTTGAAATAAGATAACAACAATTTTCACTCTTAAAGGCAGATTTATGTCTTTGTACGGTATTTGCATATATGTGCTGCCTACGTGAAGATTGTTTTGTCCAGAACTGAAATGCAGGAGGCTTTGGCCATCAGCTTGCAGTGCCTGCTGCCCAGGGAGTGGGAAGCTCCTGCGGGGGTTCGTGCAGTCCCTCCTGGGCAGGGCCCTGTGTGCAGGGATGTCTGTTCTGCTGTCGCACCAGGCTTCCTTCAGGTTTTCAGTGGGAAAGTCTCGTGAGTTGAGGGTTCTACTTCTGGATTTGAGGAGGTGATGCTTACATAATCAACTCTCTGATGGAGCTTATATTTTAAAAACTTTTAATCTGGTCCCTTACTCCATGCAAGTCAAATGTCTCTGGAAGAAGGGTGCATAACTGAGCTAACTCTAATAAATTTTCAACACAATTCTACCTATCTTGTACACAATGCAACAGCTCCCTCACCACTTAGGCTTTTTACATGCACAATGGAGAAATATGCTACTGTGAAGTTTTTCAATATGTTCTCTTTTTCACAAATAAATGCCATTCTGCTTAATTAGATAATAGAGCTGTTTAAAGATAGAAAATCTGGATTTTTTTGTGTGTGAAAATGTAGTGTGTTACAGACCCCCTTGCAGCGAGATTTTTTATAGGTTTGACTGTGATTCCTTCTGTCTTTACATGGAAATTTTGAAATTGATTCTATCAAACAGGTAATTCAGAGTATATAGCATAACCCCCTAATTATGTAATAAACACATAACTGAATTAGTTTTTGTGATTTTTCATCTTATATATGAATTCATCTCTGTTTTCTTAATGTTGGGATTCTTTTAACTTGTGGAAGAACTGGCATCTGCACATGGCTAAGAGCTACATTTATTTATGCAAAAGTAAGGATTGGCATTAAATATTTATATATCTCATTTATTTGAAGCTGCTTTCCCATAAAGAACAGACTGCTTTGGGGTTGCTATTAACTGGCCAGGTTTTTCTGACTTCAGTTTAATTCTCAGACTGCTGTGCTCAAAGTTGTCACCTTTTATGAAATATTCCAAGAAAATGACAACACTGTTTTGAAGTGTAAGTGAAGAGCACATGCTTGTCCTGCACAGTGACCTCAGAGCATCCTTTACATACTTGTGCTTTTGTCCTCGTGAGTTCAGTTCAAGAATTTAGCTCTCACATGAGGGTTGATAATTTTCCCACCATTTGGGTGTCTTTAGGAATTTGCTTATTGCTCAGATCCTCATTTAGTACACTGCTACAAGTGACAGACATCTGCTTCTGAGTAAGTCCTTGCTTGCTTGCTGTAAATACTTTGCTCATCTGCCTGCATTCCCTGCTTTGGTGCCTGGGGAGAGGCAAGGTGGAAAATGTTATTCAAGGAAAAACATGTAGAGCATGCTGCATGAAAACATTCTTAGTTTCAAAGCAGTAGGGCTAGAGACATGGACTGCTCTTATTATTTTAGATAATAATTTTGAATGTTACTTGTAGATCAGTTCTCTGAATTCTGCCTTTTTTTTGTGAAGAAGGCTTTGCACTTCTGTAAAGTTTTGCTGCTTTGATTTTACTTTTGTTGGGTTGCAGAACAGGCCATTGTTTTATTTATGTCTCATAATTTTTAATCTATGTGTACTTTTCTGTACTTTCCTGTTCTAAATGATGTCCTGCACTGTGGAAGCACTTGAACATTTGAAATACAAGCAGTAAAATGCAGAGTTCATGATGCATCTGTGCAAGTTGGTGGTCTGGTCTGTGAAAGTCAGAGGTATTGACACATGCTACATGTTTTGCTTCACAACAGATTAATGGGCTATTTTACAGTAGAATGCCATTATAATCTTCTTTATAGGTAGTAATTTTTTTGTCTTTTTGTGTAGTAAATTTTTTGATTCTTCCTTGTAGCATATTTCAATTTGTTATTTACCCACTTGATTTTTCTACAGCCTGTAGAATACCATGGGTTCAGTTCAGAAGTTGGCGTCCTATTTATAATTCAAATAAAACTGTTATTTTTGCTAAATTTTACAGTGTATTTACAGCTCCATCATGAAGATACCTGTTCAAGCGATTAGTATAATTGTAAATAATTAGTATCTATTGACTCAGTATTACCATTTGTTAAAGTCAATTTTACTTCTGGGAATAGAAATTTACCAAATCAAACTGCATTTTTAAACAAATAAGATATTCAAAGACAACAGTAGCTCATTGGCTGGCCTGGAATCATGACAAGATACGAGGTATGGATCTTGTGTAGTGTTTAACCTGTATTTAAGTTGCGTGGTCAGAATTAGTGATGCACAGTCCTTGAATGTTTTTCTCATTTATAATAGGCAGGAGCACAGAATTCTACCTGGAATTTTGTCTAGATTGTTTATTTAGCATATAAATATAATATGATTGTTAGGGGAGCTCACAATGCTTTGAAAAAGATTGTTTTGAGGCACATAAAATCCTTTTGCTTTGACTAGCTGCTGTAGATATGAAGAATATAGCAAAATGATATATTTCTAAGTCCATCACTTAGACTCACGAGCACTGAGAATGTACTTCTCTAACTTTTCAGTTGGTTTTGAAAGATGGTCTAAGTAAGATTATTTTTTTAATCTAATTTGCTTTTCTTGCCTCTAATGAGTCTGAGTTGTAACTGTTTGAATTGTAGCTGGTGTTTCTATTTGATCTGTTAGTTCAAATATGCCGTGTCACATCAAGGGACCCTTGATTTATTTCCACATCCCTTGCAGATGGATTTGCCAAGCAAACAATTTTCTTAGAATTATTTAGGTTATTTTTGGCCTTTTGTGTTTAGTGAGAAAAGTGCAATAGATCACATTTTTATTAACATTTCTAAACGCGTGCATATTATACTGTATTCATCTACCCCCAAAATCAATATTGGTTGAAGCTTGTTAAGATGACTGACAGGCTGGTTATTACTTCTGCCCTCCAGTGACTGTCCACATGGATATTCCCAGCCATTCACTAACACTGGCTGATTTTGGCTTAAAAATGAACCGATCCATAGATTTATAGACTGTGCTTCCTTTCCTCAAATTAGTGGTGTATAGATTATTGTACTTTCAAAATAATATTTGTTTTATAATTGAGACACATACAACATGTATAAGAATTTAGAGCTCTGTTCACTTAAAATATATTCAGAAAATGATGCCTTTATTAACAGTTACGGTGAGAAAATAGAAATACTGGAAATGCTTGAAATTGCTCAAGAGAATTTCTTTTCCTAAATCACCACATTAGTGAAACAAAAAATTTATTAAGAAACTTGAAAAGCTGTTTGAAATAATCTATGAAATAGATTAGGAAGTAAATATAATTCCAGTGAATTGTGCTACTGTTGACTGAATCCTCAGTAGAGAAGTTGAGAAATATGAAAATCAGATTTAGAAAAAAAGTTAACTGGCAAATTGAACAAAACTTTTTTTCTCCTGGAAAGGGCAGATCTGACAATAAGGTTATTTACATACAGCAGAACAAAATCAATGAAGTAATTTTACTTTCTGTTTTCTCCTCTGCTGTATGCAGGTGTAATAAGTCATCTTGACTGGCTGAGCAAGGAGGGATCCTGGAGGCTGTGGGTCTTTCTCTTTATTTTTGAACCTTTACATACAGCAGCTCATGAGCAGACTCCTTTTCCAGATTCATTTTCTGCAATCCTTTTTATGCTGAGTAGTTCATTAAGAAAAATTGTAATCATGCCTTTCCTGAGATGCCCTTTTGCCCAGCAGTTTCTGAGTTTCTGTCTCTGAGGCTCAGTGGAGCGCAGTGACAATGACACCTGGTCACTGCAGAACCCCTCAGTGGGGCTGGCAGGCACCGTGTCCTAAGCTGCCCCAGGCTGTGCCCCAGCCCTTCCTGTGCCCTGGAACTGCTCTGAGAACTCAAGAGGAGGAGGCTCTGCCTTTCACTCAGGTGTCACAGAACTGTCCATCAAAATAGCAAAGGGGAGGGTTGATCTTCAGCAGTTCTTACTTTTGTTCATCAGGGAGTTTGTAAGACATTATCGGTGAAATAATATTCTTAAATCATAGAAATGAATTTGTGAACAAGTAAGTGTTCTGGAAAAAGAGCCTCTTCATGAGCTGCTTTCTGTGGGTGTTGCCAAAATACTGTTTTCCACAATCCCAAGTGAGTTTGGTATACTTCCCATTTAGCTGATTGCACAAAATTGAATATTCACACAATTGTTAAGTTCTGCAGAGGCTACTTTTAGATTTATCATTAATTTCTTCAACCAGTCTGGAGAGAGACCCATGTAAGGAACAGGCAGCATTCCTTTTAGTACTAACAGCTAATGCAACAAAAGATACTTCTGGTTTCAAGCACATCCATATTAAATGGAAAGTAGGCCAAAAGAATGGAAACTGAACCTACTTTTTCTTAATGTTTATAGGAAGCAATTGGAAAGAAATTATATTCTGTGGGGGAGTTAAATGATATGCACTGGATCAGTGCTCTGGTCCTGCAGGAGGTAGAACTTGTTCAACTGCCTGCAGGATGCTGAAGATCATGAGGTTTCCCCACCTCTATTGATCGTGTGCCAATTCTCTATAGGCAGTAGCTATTTCAAAGAGATTTAGATGATGTCACAGGAAAGAAAAGATTTCTCCTTTCCAACTGAAGTGCTTTATATGCTGCTGGATACTTTGGTATCTTAACAGCACACAGTATATATTTCATTATGTGCTCCATTTTTATGTGTAACTGTTAAAGAGCAGAGTTTAGTTCTTTTTTTGGTTGGTTTTTTTTCCCTCGAAAAATTAATTGAATTTGCATGAGTTTTTTTGGAGAGGTGGGGAGGCCAGGTTAATCAATCTTACTAAGTGATAGAAACTTTGACTACAAAATAAATTCAGCAATGTACCTACAACACACAAAAGCTTGATCATAAAAGTAATGCCAAGGTACCATCCTTATTCCTTTCTTAGCTCTTTGCAGTTTTGATCTAAAATACTGCAAACTGCTAACATTTATAAACTGTGCAAAGTAAAATATCCTGCATTTCTGAATTGCCTGCTGGTGCTGAAAGTTATAGAATTTTCCTCTACATGTGGGCACCAGAAAAGAATCTATTTCATGTGGGTAACTGGAATAACAATGCAAAGTCTTGTCTTTACAAATATATGGTACAGAAAAATTTTTCTTTATTCTTCACTTTTAAATTCAGTGACATTAAAATGGCAAAATAACATTGGAAGCTTTCACTAAATAGACAATGTGTTAGAAAGTGGGCACTTTCTTTTTCCTCTTCCACTTTCTACTCACAGAATTAACACTGAATTGAAATTATTCAAGTTTACCTTTTTGCTTGAAATATTTCCCTTTCTCAAAAAAATTTCTGTATTTAATAGCAGCTCTCCATAGAGATCCCTGGATGTTTCAGTACTGCTCAAGTCCCATTCTGAGAATTTAAATAGTGCTTTGATCCCCTGCTTTGACTCTTTCAGAGGCACAAATCCTCACCCTCTGTGAATCTGTGCCCCTCCCCTGTACATTGTTTTCTATTGTCAGCATTAGTGGTTCCAGAGCTACTTAGTGACTATGGGACTGTTTCCTCCATGTGATTGTAAATCTTAATTTTTAATTTAATGTGTCTTGGAAACCAGTTGATCTGAATCAGTTCAAAGAAAATCCAGTGGAAGAGGAGGGAAGAAGAGGGGATAAATACTAAGGCTAGTCATGTTTTAAGTAAAAATATTGGGCTGCCTTGCCTGGGGAAGACATCAGGAGCAAGGCTGATACTTCCATAATGAATTTATTAAGGTAGCAAGAGTCATAGCTTCAGCCCTTTTCCTTGTGTCTCGTGAATCAGATGAAGTTGCCAATACCCATTCCTCTATATCAGACGTTTTACTTATTCTGCAGTCTAAAAGCTGTTTGCTGTCATTGTTTAGAAGTTGTTGTTATCATCTTATATGTATCAGAATTATTGAGAGGGTGCGCAAGCACACAGTGCCTCATCTGCTTGATCTGCCACGTCTGTTTTTCTGAAAACTGTTGAAAATCTGGAACCAAAACACTTCCTGTTCTTGAACCTACTGCTTATTATTGTATACAGTCTCTTTATTTCTGAATGGTTTCTCAACACTGTTGAATAGATATAGTGATCTACAAGGGAAAACAAATACTCGATTTAGGATGTTATATATAGCATGCCAAGCAGGGAAAAAAGAAAGAAATGTTATATCTTGTCTAAAACTTCAGAAGGGAATAATTCACTGAAGATGTGCTGTTTGTTGGAAATGAGGAAACTCTAAAGTACATAAAGACTTTTCTGGTTTCACTTCCTTTGGTTCTTGGCTATCAGTCATGTGGCACAGGAAGTTTGGTGCTCTGGTGGTTTTCTTAGATGCTGAAAGTGGCTTCAAGTAAACTTTTTATATGTTTGGAACTTCTGGAATTGGGTACTTAGTGTCTCAAGTGGAGTAGCAACACACTTTATAAATCAGCCTTCTGTGGGCACTGTATTGTCTGTCCAAAGGCTGTAAGGAAGATTTATCATGCAGTGTTTGTGGGATGCTTGGATATTGACTCTCTCATTGCACTTAATAAGAGGAGGAGACACCAATATAAGAATAAGGGTTCTAGCTTAACTGATTATTTTCCCAGTAATCAGCTGGTTTTTTTCAGTAGTTACTGAGAGAAAAGCTGTCCTACTGAATCAAGAGGATCTGTTGCTGGGAAATTTTCTATTTGCTCCTTTTATGGCAAGTATTGTGATTCTTTAATTTGCCACATTGAACAGCAAATCAAAAGAAAAAAAGACTCTAGAGTTTCTTACCTAGACAGCAAACATTTACAGTCCTGCTTAGCAAAGATGGAAGCTGCAGCAGATGTCTGAGAAAGAAGTGCCAGACAGGGGAGTTTTGTCTTTCTTCAATCTTCTGGAACTAATTTTCTCTGACATCTGATTCCAGGACTGAGCTGGCTTGGACCTGAACAGCTTCTTCACTGTAGGGTCATGTGCTGCCTGTTGGAGACAGGAACTTAAACCCAAACACAATCTTATAAAATCAATGTGGTATCTCTTCTTCTTGGACTGGGTTTTGACTTTGGGCTGTCCAGGAGAATACTGTTATTTTTAGAGTGACCGAGGATCTGAGTCAGCCAGCAAATGAGCCGAGGTGAATTACTCCAGGAGGCAGAGACACTAAGGCATGAGCAAAGAGAAAAGGTCCTCGTGTTGTAAATGGTAGTTTAAAACGGAGCTTTCCATTATTTGTCTCCCCTGTAATTTGGAACATATAACCCGGAACACAGAGGTAGAAGAAATAAATTGATGTCTTCTGTGTTTACTGGCTGCTTTGGAAGTTTTTCACCTACCATTTCCACTGAGCTCACCATATTTCCACAGAGGACAATGGGAGCAGAATAAGATTGTACTTTCTGTGATGTATGCATGGTTAATGCATAATCATTCCTGCTAGCATTAACTTAATTTTTTTAAATGGACTTAAGATCAACTGCACTAGAAAATTTCTTATGAAAGTATGGAAGACTCTGGATGATGGAACTGGCTTTTTTCCTCAAGAATGAGTAAGCATTTCTGGAACACTGATAATCTAGAAATTGTTAGTTATGATTTTTCATTTCAAGTTGTCCGAAAAAGTGCCATCCTTGTGACCTTACCCTTGGTATGTGCCTCCTCTATAACATTTGAACTTGTTGACCAATTTTAAACAAATTTCGCATGGGTGAGTCACAGAAGTTGGGTATGTTCACATTTTATGAAAATAAGAGTTAGATATTGGAGAGAGAGAGAACTGTTGTCATATCCTTACCCAAGGAAGACAACAAAATTGATCTTTGGTTAAACATCAGGGACTCTGCATAAACTCACCATTGAGACAGAAATCTCAGTTATGATCTTGTACTGTGATAGTTTGGAGGCTCAGAAAATAACCAGGTGTGGCTTGGGGAAGTTTTTATTTCCCCTCCAGTTGAAAAGAGCATCCATGTACTTTGAACTGGAATAACTTCAGACATAAAAAAAAATAAATTAAAAACGCAATTAGAGCTTTGATGAGAGCACTCAGGTCTAATTTATAACAACCTGGACTGAGCATGAAATGGCTCTAAAAATAGCGGGGCACTTAAAAAACTGGAAGGGATACATGGAGAAAATACAGATTTTACAGATTTTACAGATTTACATAGTTAAAAGACCAAATGAATAAAGATGGAGATGTGCTGCCACTATTTTTGTTGCCACTTCATCACCTAGAGAAGAAAGAGATGAGGACTTTACATATAGTTTGGAGTTTAAGGAATGATTTGTCATCCCTGAGTTACCATAGCATCTGGTTTCCCTGGTTACCAGTGACCATGGAAGGGACACTAGGGAAGCTGAAGGCTGGTTATATATTTATTTTTGAGAAGGGAAAAGAGAGAGGGGGGTCAGAAAAGATTTTTGTGTGTGTGAGAACAGAATGTGAGAATAGTGCTGGAGGATAACAGTTGGGAACAGATTTTGTCTGAAATGGAATTTATAGATTTCTTTTCAGTGCAAGGAGTTAAGTAGTTGAAAGAAAAATACTGGTGGTGAGAAACAGAAATTCTGATTAAAAAATGAGGAGGAGAAGAGCCCTAAGGCTGTCTGCCTGAGATACTGGAGGTTGTGTCAATACAGATGATTTAACCAGATTTCCTCTTTACCAGGGTAGTGCTGGACTGGTCCTTTCTGAGCTTGGGGTTTTACAAGCAGAGATTTACAAATCTACCTATGCCATAGACAGCACATTTCTTGCTAATCCAGAGGATTGGTTTGGCAATTCTTGTGGCTAAGACTGCTGGATGGTTCTCAGAATGGAAATTTAGGAAAACCTATGTTTTGTTATGGCCTGTTGAATTACTGTCAATAGAAGACTAGATGTGGCAGGTTATAGCAAGGAGGGTTCTCAATGAGTGTTTGTTTGCTGGTTTCAACAATAAGAACATTGCTGATTTTGCCTTTTGTTTTCAAGCTTACCTATTTCATGTTCAGAAAACCTTTTGAAAGATGCCACACTGTAACAGACACATATGCAACAAACACTCCTGGGCAGCTTTGGGTTTGATGTTTAGTGGAAAGCAAAGGAAGGCTGTAATTGCTTTCATCCTTTAGACTTGTTGACACTTAATCAGAGCTCAGATTTCCAGGGAGGAATTATTCAGGCTTGGGGAGTTTTTGACACCTCTACATTAGTAAAATATTTTTTTAGACATTTTAATATTCTTATTCCACAAGGACCTGTTCATGTCAGAGAATCTCGTACAGAAAATTTCCACTAATGCAAGAGTGGCTCTGCTGCCCTAGTTCCAGTATCTGAGGCAGCTTCAATGGAATAATTCTGTTTTGTCCCTGTGTTTCATCCATGATACACATTTCTTTGATTTCTTCATTTCTAGGGCAATTCATATGTACTTGACTGGACCAGCTTCTCTTAAATAAAAAAAATACAAAGGCTTAAATATAAGAATACTAAACTTTATCATGTGTAAACTCTTGTTTATGGCTGAAATTGTAAATCTGTCTTTAATATGCTCTTTTATTTCTTTGCACACAGGCCAGATGGTACGAAACAGATGATTTTACTAGTTGGCTAATTTTAAGCATGTGATTACAAGGTTGTGAGTAAATACATCATTTTGCTATGTTTTATTACTGAGCTTTTTGATGTTCCATTCAAAACTTAGTAAATAAATTTTATTTTTCAGCAATTTTCTTATTTTATTTTCAAGATGATTTAAAATACCAAAAGGCCCATCATTGTATGTCTTCCAAGGTAGAGATTTTTAGAGGAAAAAAACCAAGACAACACAGTGTGTATGAGCCTTTAAATTAATTGAGGCAAATTTAGTCTGGATTTGACCCTCAAATTCAAGGTTTCACGCTATTAGTAACTATGATGTGGTGATGATTTAAACATCCTGAGCATTTCAGTAGTCTACAGAATACCTTAATTCACCAGTAACCAGAGGAGAAAGTTTTGTAGTATTGTAGTAGTAGTCTGATCTTATTCATAACTAATAAATTACCAACTACCATAGATTTAGATTACGAATTTTGGTGACTTTAGTAGGTTTAGAGTATAAGAAGGTAGAAAGAGGATTTAAATTTCGATTCTTTGGATTTATTTTGCTTACATTCCCTTTTATTTGCCAGTGTAACTCAAAATATTTGTTTCCAAATCTGAGTTCAGATTCCAAAATTCTCTCAATTTTTCTTATTTCTTGTATTGTTTTGATTGCATTTTTGCCTGTTATTAAAATAATATCTCTGTTTTGATCCCAATTTGCATGAGTGCAATGTCAAATGTTCACATGCAAATGGGGGGTTACATCTGCATGCTATCATGCATGCAGTCCCTCTTTGCATTGGCAGGTAGGCAAGAGCTAAAATGCAAATACAAGTTAGTCTCAGTGTTGTCATGATTGTCACTTGTGTGACAGCAAAGGAGAACTTCATAAATGGATTGAAGGAAGGTGTTTAAGGAAGGCCTTCCCAGCCTGATAGGCCTTACCCAGCATCATGGGCCAATTAAGTGAAAGAATCTATTGGTCCCATGCACAGTCTCTTTATTCCCATAAAGCATTTTTTTGTGTGCTGGAATAAATTGGATTCCTTATAGAAACTTCATAGTAATATTTCCACTTTGACATGAGACAAGTTTTCCAGACAATGCATCTCTGCATATTCTACACTTTGGTGCCCATGGCCAGAGCTCAGTTCTGCACTTCCACCCTGGGAGCTGGAAAGGTCCAAGTGCCACCTTGGCAGAAATGAGCCCCAGGTGCCAGGACTACTCCTGGGTCTGTAGGAGAGGGCAAAGCCACTCCTCATGCCTGCAGTGACATGCACACTGTCCTCAATGATGGGAAATGCTGCTCATCCTCCTGTGCCACTCTCATTCTTGCCAGCCTCTGATCAGAGGTGGGAAGGTTTTCAGCAGTGAGATTCCCTCCCCCACCCTGACATTTAAGGTAAAATCTTCCTTTCCTCAGGCAGAAGTACTTGTGTCAGGCTTTGTTGATAGGCACCAGATAGCTTTCAGTTAATACATGAACTACATGTTCTAACCACCTTTTTAAAAAAACATAAAGAAACATTTTTCTCATATCTATTCTTCCTGAAACATGTCTGTCTTGTTAAATATTATTCCTTGTATGCTGCTGGAAAATATTTTATTAAAAATGAGTTATTTAACAGCTAATATGTCTGGGTTATAATTTCCTTGGTAGAAAGCTTTTTCCCTTTATTTTTCTTTCAATGTTCAGATACAAGTGAAAAAACCCCAAAAAATCCTCCAAACCCTCAGCCATAATTGCCTAACTCCAAGACCAGCACAGCCAACAATTTTGAGGAAAATCTGCCATGAAAAAAATATAGAACATGTATTGGAAAGGACAGAATGCAGTTAAAATATTGCCAGTGTACATATTTTGCTACTTGTTCATAAATAGTAATTTAATTTTCTGTTCTGTTTTGCTGACATATTCCAAAAATCCCTGTCAGAAGGTGCTTTGTTGACCTTAACCTTCCTTACTAAATTTTACAAGCACAGTGGTAGTCACTTCTCTTGAAGAAGATATTGCCAGTAATCATTGCTAAGTGTAACCCCATCTATCCCATATGTGACAATAAAACTGGTCTTTTCAAAAAAAAAAAAAAGAAAAAAAATGAGGAAACAAGAAGAGGAGAGAGAAGGAAAAAAAATACATTGATATTCTGAATTTCACAGTTTAGCAGAGGAGAACTTTTTAACAACCGCACCCCCAAAGTCCCACCTGCAGCTTGTTAAGTTAATGCCTGGTGAAGACACCACCCCAAACCCCACAAGGATCCAGGTGTTGCCCATTTGTGCTAACGATTTGTAAGTGAATCCCATCAAAAGGGTGGCTCAGCAGGTTAAAGCTGAGGTATTTGAAGGAGCTTGGGAGGGAGGATGGTGGTAGTCCTCTCCTGCTACAGCACATTTGCCCAGGAGGTTGCTAATTGCTGTGCAAAATTTCTCCAGAGATTTAGAAGGTGTTGGTAATTGGTAGAAAGATTTTAATTTATTTTCTTGGGTGAGATGTCTTCTGAGGTGAGAAATAAGTTTTATTTAACAGGAGCAAAAATTAAGTAAAAGCTGGAAGGATGGGAGGGAGAGGCTCCTAGGAAAGAGTGATATAATAACATTTTTATTGTTTTCCCTGCAAATAGGCAGGAAAGTTGTACTAATGATTTGCTAGAAATGCTTTAATGTCTCTTGCTGTGCACAGTTATCTTGTGAAGTTTGATTTTTGTGTCCCAGGAGGCTGCAGAAGGGCAATGTTCCCATACCATTTCACATCAATCACTAGTCCTGTACAGAAAGTTGGTCTTACAATTTTTTTAGATATGTCCTGAATGCTTATATTAAAAATTAGGATTAATTACTATTCAGTTAAAGATATATTTGGATGTATGTTTCTGTGTTCCTAAAAGATGAACTCTTTCTAAAGTAAAAATATCATTAAATGAAGGTGGCAAGTCAGCACAACCCTGTTGCAGCAGTATCTTCAGAGCTGCTTTGTTTTACGCTGTCTGTCCTGAGGAGATCAATAATGGATGGCTGACATAATTCTTTCACCACTCAGAAATGAGAAAGCCTAAATGCATTTCTTTAGGGCAGGCATGTTTTTCATCCTGAGCTGAAAAGCCTGTAATTGAGTGAGGTTTATAAGTGTGATTGCTATTGGTGTGTGTTCCAATCTGATGTGCCTCTGAAAGGTTCCACTGGCATTTACCTGACTCTTAGGAATGTTGACCTCATCTCCCAGGCTGGCCAGGATGTGAAATGTCTGTGCTGGGAGACACATATACAGAATAAATCTCAGAAGCATTGAGGTTTAGCTTATGAGTGTGTTGGTAACTTCCTCAAAGTGTACTGGTTCTACCTAATTTGCGTATGCTGTAACTTTAAAAAGAAAGCAGAGCTGAGAACAGGGGTCCATCCCCTTGCAATATTGACTTATATTTGTATCTTCCTGGTAAAGTGATTGGAAAGGCTTATCAAGCTTCCTGTTGGTAAGAACATGGGAAAACTGCCGCGCTTCTTTAACTGGGCTGTTCTGCTGCTATTCACAGGTCTAAAAATCAGGGAGGAATGTGTGCCTCTGAAATGATGTGTCAGTATGGACATACTTACAGCACACCACTCTAAAGTACAGCTCCTATTACTAGCAGCTTTTAGGTCTCCAATCATTTCTACAAATGAAAATGTACCCGAAGGAAAGCAGGGGGCAAAGAATTACAGGTTCAGTGTGACTCCAGAGTGCCGAGTGTAGCCCAGGTCCCTCTCTCATGGAAGCTATCCTTCCAACCACTCTGAATACCTTCCTTTCTTCAGGAAGCCCCTGTGGCCCAGCTGCTCTGGGCAGGATGCTGACTGTGCTCCTACCAAGGGGGCATTCACAGGTCCAGAGCTTTTTCCAGACCCAGGCAGCCTGTGCTGCTCTTGCCTGAGGGGATTTTATTTAGCTTTCTCTTTGGAAAGTTTTCTGTAGTATATTTACAATATATTCTCTAGAATGGTTCAGGTATTTGGAGGCATCACTATGGCTGTAAGACAGACACACTGTTGAAGGCTTCATCCTATCTGCTGGTTTTATCCATCTTTTAAATCAGATTAGCAGTCTGCTTTGCACTCTGTTCATCCCAGAAGTTTCTTGGAAAAAACCAACAGAATTCTGTAATTTAATGTATTACTGTTTTCATCTGTTGTTTTGGAAGGCTTTGGATAGGACAGATTGGTTTACAGCGCATGTGAGATGCCATTGAAATATGGAGCACAGATGCACTTGGGTAAAACAGCTCCTTTCACAGGTAATTACTATTGTTGAGAGGAAGGGGAATTCAACTTTGATTAGCATTTTTGAGGGGCTGGTTGGGTTTTCTGTTGTTTGTGGAAGGAAGGAGTGATTCTTGGGGATGTCATGGGAGTCCTGGCTGATGTCACAGTGATGGTTCTGTGCCTGAGGGGGAGACTGCCAGGTGCAAAATGATCTTGAGGGTCCTGTGGGTCCCAGCTGTCCCTCCCAGGTGTTGCTGTGGGGCCCCGTGTGGGACAGGCCTGGTTCCAGATGGTTCTGGAGCCACCCTAGCACAGGGCACAGCTGAGCCCCCCGGCAATAGCAGTGGTGCCTCTGTGGGAATGTGTTTAGGAGAGCAGAAAATGCTGGGCAAATGCAGGAGGGGGGAGGAAAGGCAGAGGAAGAGCAGAAGGAACACCACTAAGGTGCATGCCATCATTGTGTACTTCTGTGATTGAAAGGGATGTGTTGCTGTTAGTTGCACATATAGAACTTTATCTCTAGAAATAAAATAACCCCCTAAATGCTGTAAATGAGCACCACTTGTGAAATCCACAGTATGTCATCCTTGCTGTGTGAACTCAGTTCTATTGGAAGCAGTATTCCCATGTTTGTTTTGATACACAGTGGAAATAAAGTACTAGTTCTCTTACCCACAAATATGCTATGTGTTTGTGAATTGAGTTTCAAACTCTTTTATCAACACTGATTGCTGCCTGGGGAAATGATTCCAATATATCAAAGCCTGAGAGAAAAGAAAGCCAAGGGTAGCTGGATATTTCAAAGCAGAATAAAAAATGAGCATTAGAATTCATGACAAGTAAAAGCAATTTGTAGTACAGAGGTAGGCATTGTATTAAATAAATGCATTTAAAATATTGCATGTAAATGAAGTAGATGTCTGAATTTAAGAAGGAAGAGCAAGTGCTATGCATTAGTGTTTAATCAGGTATTTGTAAGTAGTAAGAGACTTAATTTAAAAATAGGATTACCTGTAATTCACTCTGAATACTTAAAATTTTTTTCTTTATCAGGATGAGTCACATTTACTCCTATTGAGCAATATTTTATTCTTAAAGTAGGTTTCTTCATTTGCTCTACCTATAACATGAAACAGCATTCATTGTAGAAACAGTGGGAAAATATTCCTAGGAGCAAAATATTTAGAGACAGAAAAAGGGGTATCATTCACTTTCTTCATTATCTTATGACAAGGATGGCCTCCTAGAAGGAGTGAAAAGTACTTTGAGTGCCAAATTGAATGACACTCACCATTTAATTTTTTTCCTCAAGCATTTATTTTCAGCCCATGATTGCATCTATTGTGTATTTTCCTGTTTTCCAATGGAGATGTGGCAATGTCATGAAAAAGACACTTCTGACCAACCTTAGTTCTCAGTGCCAATTAGATAATTTTGGGAGCTTGACTTTGTCTTAGATAATGGTAAAATAGATACAAGTGAGGCAAAATATGGAAAAATAATCCTTTATAAAAATAACTTAAATTGTGCAAGAAATACACTAATTTTAGGATGTGCATAGACTGCATTCCTGTTTTGCCTTATACATCTTGGATGTTTAGAAGGGCAAGAGCTGAATCTGGTTCTTTTAACATGTTGTATAATAGGTGTTAATTTGCAAGGAAAAGGCTTTATCTTTGAATGTTTTTCATTTAAAAGGCATTAATTACTTGTTGATCTTAAGAGACAACAACAATTTCCACCATCATGTGGCTGCTATTTGGGATATGTTCACCATTTTTATTAGATTCCAGTGTTGAACTTTATTTAACTGAGAACCCTGGGGTTTACTTGGTGACATACAAAATGTGTGTACATGCCTGTGTGTGAGATTTGAACAGGCAGCCACTTTCTCTTTTCAAACAAAGGACATCCATAACAGCAACGTGGAGCATTGCATCCAGTCCTTGTTACAGGGTTCAAACCTCTGTATGCAATTGAGATAATTTTGGTATTGCTCTCTAACAGGCATTTTCATTTTGGTAAACTCTCTTCAGATTGCTCAAAAAGTACACCTGCCAAAATGACACATTCTGGTGGCAAAAAGGTTTTGAAGCAGGAATTTTTTTGTGGTTTGAATGATTCCCCAGCTTTAAAGCCTGGCAGCACAGCATGAAGCATGCCAGCATTAGATTAGGTTGCAAGTTGATTTCAATTAGACTGTACAATGTGTGCTTTTTAAAAAATATTTTCCTTCTCAGCAATTCTAAAAGCTTTTATTTTAGTGGTGTGAAAATACAGATGTCTTAACTCTCTTGAAAATAAGATCAAGATAAAGCAGACTCCGGTCCTATTTCAGTCAGTGTGGCAGTGATCCTGTGGACCTCAGACTCATTGTTTGATGCATAAAAATACAAATAAAATCATTAGGCATTGAGACATTTTTCTTTTTAAGAAATTATGTTGGTAACTTAAACATGAAGCAGTGCTGTCAGATAAATGTGGCTGTGTGATGCTATGACTTCAGTGTGTCCTGGGGAACCTGTCCTGCTGCTTTAATGCTTGGGTTGTGAAGCTCACAACTTTCAGCATCATATTCCAATCAGATTTGATCCTCAGACACTCTTGTAAACACAGCTCATTTGTTACCTGGACTTTATCATTTTGTCTGGTCTCAATTTACTGTGTGCTTGTATGACACAAGGCCTTCACTTGTGAATAATCTTTTTTTCAGATGAACAGCAAGTGGACAAGTTTGTGGTGAAAGTTAAAACACTTTAAAGGACATATAATCTGCTGTGCTTTTCAAAATCCCCAAATAGGTAAGATAAAATCAAATTTGATTCTAGATGCAGTTTTGCCAGTCAGGCACTGTTATAATTTGACAGGCATGATGTGGCACAATGAAATCTGAATGACATAACCTACTGTGACATATCTGATAGGCCAGCATACAAATTTAATTAACATTTCCAATAAGTTTCCTGTACTTGGCCTGTCATGGCCCCAGCCATAGCTCAGTGTTCTGCCAATCTTTAGGTCAGGTATTTGGTCTTAAATATCTCAAAATGTAGCGGGTTGCTTATACATGAGAAGCTCCATAGGTGTTTCCATGTACATTTCCTGGTTAATTCTGGGTCTGAATAATGTTGCACCTGTATAATTGTTCCAATGTAGGCACCTGTAAATCACTGCATGTGGTCAGTAGAGAAGCTGCTGAATATATGGAATCACTTAACCTACTTGCATGTAATCTGCCTAACACTGAGGTACTGTGTTGTGGCTCTCTATGACCTAGTTGGCTTCCTTCTGAAGTTCTTAGGTGTTGGAAAAAAAAGAGGAAAAGACACAGCTCCAGGCTTTCTTTCCTATAATTTATCATGACAGTGGCTTACTCAAAGAATTAAAAGCAAGGTATCTCCTCATCTACTCCTTTGGATTTACATTGCTGCTGCCATGAGAGGATTCTCTTCTAATTCGATGAAAATCAGTTGGTGCAGCTAAATTCCCAGACCTCCTGAAGTGGCATTTAATACATAAAATTAACAGAACATAAAATACCTTTTAAAAGAATTCCTCACACTAACCCTTCAGCCAGTTATCAGTTATGCCTTGGCCCCTTTTCCTAACTACTTAAAATTAATGATTTGGAATCCAGAGTTTTATGCTTCTGGAGCCATCTAATTCTTGTGATTTCAGTGGGAATTGGCAGGCTTAGAAATGTAGTTCATAATTAGAATTTATCATATCTGCATTACCTTATTATATAGAAAACCATATTAATATTGGATATCACAAAGTATTTCCAAATATTATTTCTAAGAACTTTATCTAAAAGCCTTGTAAACAGTTTGAGTTCTTTTAAACAACAAACAATGTGATTTACAGCAGTTATGAAATAATTGCTTTTACAGCCTCGGACAAAACTGCTACATGGTCTATTCCAAATTAGCCTGTATAAGTGTTTGATTAAATGGACTGGGCTGTAGAAACAAGAAAGCAATTGTCATGTATTACTTACTTTTTCATTTGAAATATAAACAAAAAAATTGGTAGGAATTAACTTATTATGCTTATATAATCTTCTGCCAAAAAACCCTTGTATATGTAAACCACTGTCAAAAATGTCACAGCAAAGGATGTCAGGAATCCACCAAGTTGTTCTGTAAAAATAAGGAACTTATCTCCATGTCATTCCAACATTGAAGGTGACTTATTCTTTCAAAATAAGTGTCCACAGTGTCTCTCTGCATTCATATTTTATTTGAAAATCTTGCCCTTAATTGTGGAATAGCTTCATTGATGAAGGGCATTCAAAAAATAAAAGTCCTGAAATGTGCTGGTTAAGACAGGAATAAACTGTGCCCTGCTCCTGTATGGTAAGAGCACTGCAACTGTTCAGCCTCACCAGGCTGACATATCTGGAATATCAAACTCCATACTTGCGTCTGCACAGAGCAGGGACAGCAGAGGTGAGCACTGTCACCTTTATTGCAAGTAGCCAGATGGTCCTGTTATTTCAGTCTCCTGAATAGATAATAGGTGGCTCAGGAAAGAAGGTTTTACTGTCAGCTGAGGTGTAATAAGTTCTGGACACAGACTATCACTGTTTATATGTTGTCTTATTGTTTTAGTTGCTATGTAAAATAATTTTCTTAAGTCCACTAGACTATAGAACCTAAGTTTAGGTAAAAATATTGCATGGTATTGAGTCATGGGAATACTAATAGTCTGTGTTGTTCAGGGAATGAGTCTCAGGTACAAATGTTATGATCTGGCATTATATTTAATGTAGCTATTTGTCATCATAAAGCATTTCTGAGGTATTTTACTTGATAAGCAAGCTATGCATTCAATTTCAGTGAATTTGACATAAATTTATAGGGAAGAAGTAAAGAGAATGCAGGTAACAATAGGCTCTGAAAGAGATTTGGGGATGTATGTTACTAAAAAGTACAAATCTTTGTAAGTTATATTGAATGGGTGCATTCAGCAAGTCCAAAAATATTTTATTTTGAAATCTGTAGCTGTATTCATCTGTTTCAAATCTCTAGCTGTGTTTTTGTCCATTTTGTACCTATCTGTTCTCTGCTGTACTTGTGTTTTTATGGCTTAGCTTCAAGAGGATATGCAGAGTAGTGCTGTGGCAGACCTTGCTGAAACTTCTACCAGCTCACTGATGCTCACTTGTTTTAATTTCTTCTCTCTTCTTTCTTCCTCTCACCTTCGAAACCTTTGTTCAACAAACTGTCCAGAGATACCTTGCTAGTTACTTTGTATTAGATGTGCTGACTTTCATCAAAATGAAAAAGGAGTTACAGAATTTAAATTAGGATTTAACTAGTCAAGAATGGGCCAAATTCCTAGAATGGTTTGGCTTGGAAGGGACCTTAAACATCATTTAAGTTCCACCCCTTGCCATGGACATTCATTGTGAAAGTAGCTTCTCTAGAGCTGCCCGCCTCTTGAACTGCTTAGTTTGCAGCTCCTCCTTTACTCACAGAAACAGTTTCACAGTACTGTTGTAGTGAATAGAAACCTCCTGAAAACACAGTTCAGGTGCAGTAATCCTACAGCAAGATGTTTAATTTAATGCATCTAGCAATGCAATACTTCAGAAACTGTGTTTAGGAATTACTCTGTCTGAAAGGAGACACAAAAGAGACACTCACTGACTGGAATGATGGCATAATTGTCCAGTGCAGGAGGATTTGCTGTAGTTCAGAAGAAAATCCAGTACTATTGCCAGTGGCAAGAGACTTGAGATACCTGGGACAGAAATGTATAACTTCACACCATTCCGAGAATAGATTTGTGCTCATACAGCTGAATTGCACTTTGGGTAAGTTACCACTCCTTTTTTCACCCCAGAAGGAAAATACATGTAATATTCCATGCATTGCATGCATTTCCTTTTCTGAAGAAAGTATTTCTTATTTTCCCTCTCTCTGTGGAAAATTCAGTGAATTGTCAATAGAATGAATCCTTGGTAACAATGAATCCCTTACACGTTTTTTCCCAGCTTTGCTAAGGGTTTGTCAGTGCTCTGTTCTGATTATACTTAATATTGTAGTACTGGTGAAAAAGTTATTATGTTAAAGGTGTTTTACACAGCTAGAAAATTTATCTTTCCTTGGAATTACAAACTTTGGTTGCTCAGCAGAGTTTATGCTCAGTTGTAAGCCTCATCTTCAAGTGTCTGCATTTACTGCCCTGGTATGGCTGTGAAAGGAGCCAATTTTCCCCCACCCAGCCTCAATATAAACTAGATCTAAGTTACCAATGTGATAATTAACTATGCATTATAATTCATTAAATAGTCTTAAGTCAGGTGGGGGAACAAATGAAATTCATCATTAGCAATTGAGTTTTAGAGTGAGTGTGTGTGGGTGCATGGGAATATGTATGCTAGAAGAAATATATGCAGATTAAATCCATTAGCAATTTTTTGCACACCTCATTAGGCAAAATATCAAATCCTACTTAGCTCTTCTACTGCTCTCATTAGACAATTTAAACTGTACTGTTCCATATCAGGGAAAGAATAAACCAATCCCTGGTGTAGTGTCCCACAAGTGAATGTCTCAATGTCATACCAGCTCCTTGGGCTCATCATGCTGCCTCAGTGTACATTGCTCAGTCTGCTGAGAGAGCCTGGCAACACTAGAGGGGCTCTCTGGAAAGCAAGCGGTTTTTACTTCTTCTCACAGCACTGTCCAGGCTCTCTGGAGCTGTAAGTGGCTTAAACCATGTGCAGCTCTAGGTGTGTGTTGAAAATGCTTCCCATTGATATTGTGGGAAAAGTTGCTCTGTCACTCCCCTTGTCAGAAAATACAGAATTATAAAAAAACGGAAGTTTTCTTTCTGAGGATGTCACTCTTGTTAGAGTTTTTAATGGAATGATTGGGTTGATGTTGGGATATCTGATGTTGCTACAACCGTGTCAGAGGTTGTGGGTTAACCACAACTTTAAGTCAGTTTAAGTCAATTCCACTACTTTGGGAAGTGTTCCCAACCTGCCCTGACCCACAGCTCATTCCTGTCCTCCTTCTTGTCCTTATGCTGGCACAGAAATGGACAAGAAAGGGGAGCAAATTGGCTTAAAATTATCCTGGCAAAATAGGACTGAATTAATTTTGATACAGCTAGGTTTGCTGGGCTGGCTCACCATCTAACCTTGCAAATACTCCATCACAAAAGAAGGAAAGAAAGTACAGGCTGAGACTGCACAGAGGGGGGACACAAAAGTGCTTCCTTTAACTGTACTTGTCTTACAGCAGTTAAGGTTTCCATGATACTGTGGCAATAACATAGTCAGTAGTTCAAAGGAAGCTGTATAATGCAAAGTTGAACAAAAGTAAGTGGGAAACTTTAAAGGCAGTTTGATAGCGAGAATTTGTCATTATTTTTGCAAAGAAAAGGGAAGAAATAGGGTTTCCTGTTGTTAATTCATTTGCACACAGCAAGAGGCATGAAGGAAAGTACAAGCCAATATTATAACAGTCTATTCTGAGTGAAAGTCTAAAAAGTATGGAGAGACTGTCTTTAATCCTTTCTCTCTCCTGTTATTTGTTACTCTTTCTGATTTTGAGGCTGAAAAGTGCTAAATACCTTTCATTCCATGCCCAAACCATCTTGTGCAATGCAAGCTTGCACAGTTTGAAAGCATAAGGCTCACTTAACTTGAAGATAGAGCAGAATGAGAGGAAAAATTCTCTGCTGAGTACTCAAGGTTGTGGTCCAATTAACTTTTCTTTCTTATTTATGAGTAAAAATGCAGTAGAGTCAGAAAACAGTAACAAAGGCACTTGCCTCCTCTCCATGTACAGTATTAGAGCAGTATTTAACTTTCAAACTAGGTTAACTGTATTTTTAGCTTCTGTCCTCTCCTTACTTCTTGCAGATGCTGGAGCAGGTAGAATTTCCATTTATACCTCACTCTGGAAGCAGCAGTGTACAAGAGAACAGCTGAATTCTTGCAGCGCCACATGTAGTGTTCTTTGCTGCGTTTGATCATTTGTCATTTTGATCATTACACTTTGAGCAAAGTAGTTAATTGATCCTTTCTCATTGCCTCCTTCGTGTCCTGCCTGCTATCAGCTTTGGGCATTTCCTTTATATTCAAAAATGTACAGGAAATAGTCCTGCAGGTCTTAGTACAAATGGGTGTGCCTGTCATTCTGCTGGAAAGGAGCGTTCCTGGCACTGCTCCCTTGGTCAGGAATGCTTTGGAGCCTCACCAGGGTGTAGCTTGTACCTCATTATGATTTCTGTAGCTGGTAGGTGCATCTCACATGCTGAGAAGAAGGGCCAGAAGAAGGAATTGGCAGACAGGAAGGTTTTGAACAAAGGCTCCTGAAGCCTCTATCCTCTGTTCAGTCCCACAAAAGCAGATCCCATGTGGGCTGTATGAGAGTGGCCAAGTAGAGGCTTGTGCTCTTATTGCCTTTGTGTGCACTTATGAGGGTTATGGTTCCCAGGTATCCTAGTGAAACTGGGACAGTCTGGACAAAGTGGAAGCAATTCCAGTAATTTTATATGAGTACAGCTTGTACTGTCCCCACCCCATATGAGGGAAAGGGGCTGCTGGCTGGGTCTGACAGTGTGGGTCACTGAAACATAGGCTGGAAAAGAGATGGGCCCCCTGAGGAGAACTCATGGATGGAGTTGAACCTTCTAAACAGAAAATCTTGTTTTTCTTGTGTGTCATCTGGCACTCCAACAGGGGTAGAATCTCCCTCAGCTCTTGCATGCTCTCTAGGTTCCCTGGCCTTACCGAGGGAAGGGACTTCTGTCAGATGATGGCATATGGGCAGGTGCTCATAGCCATGGGGGAGCTCATGGCACACAACAGGCCCTCAATTGCATTTAAATCTGGAGATGGAAAAGGAGAGAGGAGGAGGAAGAAATCTCACTTTGTGTCAGGACTGCCTTTTCTCCCACACCAATAACCATTCCAAATCCCTCTGTTAAACCATGAATACATTGTATGCTAAGCAAATAATTTCTCCTATTATATTTTACATGCAATTCTTCAAATTCAAAGGTCACCAGCCAGACATGTAAAATGACTTCATGAATGACTTCAGCTCGTTAATCATGCCTCACTGTTGCAGTGCCTCTCCTCTGTTCATTAGAATAACATTTCTTTGCACTTTATGGCAAACCATCATTATAATACAGAACAAGGACAACAGAGTGTGAAAGACTTTTTTTAATGAGACTTCATAGCTGCTCATGGTGGGACTCCTCATCCTGTTTGCTCTTGAAAGAGCTGTCTGACAAAGGTTCAGGATTTTACCTGATGAAGAGAGCCAGAAAGAGTTTCACAGGGAAAGCTGTCAATGAGCTTACAGAAAACTGCATAAACTTGGCTGCCCTGTCAGCTGAGCTGTCAGTCTTCAAACAAATGCAGAGAGAAAATCTTTAATTGTACTCACCACACACAAGACATTTTATGCTGTATCATTGTCATTTGCAGTTGTTCTTAACTCACGGAGAAAAAACAGCAGCTCAGGATCCCCAGGATCTTGGGTGGGCTCTGGACTTAATAAGGAGAAATTCTGTACTTTAATAATTACCAATCATTGAGGAAAATAAACTGTTAATCAGAACTTCTAATGCTCAGTTGCATCATCAATGCTTTTGCTGTTATTTTAATATTATTTTAGTCCTTACCTTGGATATACCAAAGAAATGGAATCATTACAATAGTGCTGGACTCAGACAGCTAATTTAAATCTCTCTTAATAAATATTTTAAGGGATGTTAATAATATTTTAGAATCTTTCTTCTTTAGCTGGAATAATGAAATTGCAAAAGTGGCTTATAAAGTTTTGTGGCTGTTCATTTTTAATTAAAATGTTCTTCCCTGTTTTCCCTCAGGAGTGGAGCGACCTTAAGCACTAGAAAAGGATACCAAGGTTCCTCAGAAAAAGTATCAGTCTGACTATTGCCCACATTCATTTCCTGTCTGAGGCCAGTCCAGGTGCTCCCAACAAAAAATAAATACTTACAAATCCAGGCTCTAATCTTGTCCTCATGACAAATTTTCAGCTTCCTTTGAAGGCAAATGCAGTTTTAATTCATATGGGAGGCAGCATCGGAATAGTTCTGCAATATGCAGATAGAAGAGTAATAATGATGAGATATACTTATTTTATTGCCAGCCTCAAGAGATAAAATTGAACTTTACAGTCACTGGATTTGTGAGGTGTTTGAAAATGATTGTTGTTCTTTCCCCCTGCCATCTGTTTGTTCCTTATTGCCCATCTCCATTGTTTTTGATATACTGTAGACGTTTTTGCAATATACCTTTCATCTCCTATTTATTGATTAATTTCTACATGACATTTCCTAATACTTTTTTCTTCATCCCTGTTAACTCAGTATGTGCCCCTAGTTAATAGATCCTGAAGCAGATTTCACCCTAGACTTCAACAGCTTTTTCCCCAGCTTTGCTGCTATTTTGTCCCTGCAACTCCCTTGAAGTTCTGGATGTCCATCTTTTTCTTCCTCATTGGCCAAGGTCTCTTTCACATGGGAACTGCCTCATCCAAAGCTAAAAAAGTGTATTTTTCAAGCCTGGAGTGAGGAAGTAGCTCTGTTCTTTGTTCCCCCAAATATTTCTGTCATCACTGGGGGAAGCAACAGAGTTTTATTGAAATAAAACAAGCTGTTTAAAGTATAAAGTATGGTTACTAAAGTGTTCATGAGCTGCTTTCTTCAGCTGCTCTGTTCTCCAAATCATCAGGCTCCTTTTTGCTGCATCTCTTGGGCTATTTTCCATCTTTCTCTCTGATAGGCCAAGAAAAGGCTTTTTTTCCTTGTAATCTCTAGTCCTCTTTCCCTTGTGTTGCTCTGATCTGCTTTGTCGAGTGATCAAAGTCCCTGTACAGGTGAGCTGTTGCTTAGTTACCACCTGCTTGGAATTCACTCTTGAAAAATTGCTTTGTCTTGAGAAGTAGCCATACCTTTGTTCCTTGGTGCTCCATTTAAATGGATGATCAAAGTTTATCAGCCTGCTCTATTAGCTCTGTGTTCTGTGCAAAACTTTTTCTTGTCACTTCTATGGATTTTAGGTCAATCTGGAGAAAAGAGATGGAAGAGAAGGCAAGAATGCTCTGCAGTTTATAGGGAGTATTTGCCAGAAGGCAATCTTGCAGGGAAACAAAGTACATTGTCTCCAGCACCAAACAGTCTGAGCACAGCCAAATAAATCCACAAGACAGTGAAGATATTTTAGTGTTGGGTGGCTGATGACTGTCTAAGGGGGGAGATGAAGAGCAATGAGTGCCACTGCTTGGGGATTTCTTTTGGGAGGTGTAGGATCCTGCGGGAGGTGACCGAGATGATCCTGGAGAAGGATTTAGCAAGTGCTGCATATTTGTCTCTCAAAGCAGCAAGAAGCAAATTCTCACTGTACTACTGCTCAGGTCCAGAGCTGTATTTTCACTATTTAGGAAATATAAATACTGATTTGTGTGACTGATGAATTATTCTGATATCTGAATATAGAAGATATGCTATTCTTGCACTTCTTTTACAGAATAGAGCTGTGTTTTGTGAGCTAGAGCAATTTTCCCAAGTGGCATTTAAATATTAGCTTCAACTAGCACATTTCATAATGCCAAGTAAGTTCTCCTAATGCTTTTTTTTGTGTTCACTAAGACTGTTTTTGTGCTACACCTATGTCAAGTTCCTATAATCACAGCACTTGCTGTATTAACTGCTGTATCAACTTATTCATAGAAATACGGAAACATGTGCTAGTAAAATTGTAGAGAAGTAAGATTGAAAGGGGGCTTGGGAAATTCCACCCTGCTCAAAGCAGGTATTTGGGGATGTGTCCAGTGGAGCTTTGAATAGCTCCAATAAGGAAGAATCTACAAACAATCTGGACAATTCATTTGAGTTTTTGTTTATATTCACAGTTAAAACCAAATTTTTAGAGTAAAATTTTCAGTTTGGGTCTCTTGCCTCTGATCTTTCCCTGTGCACTGGCTCAATCTCCTTTTCTTCCCATCAGGAATTTACACATGATACTAAAATTTGAATAAATGCATACATATGCAAATCAAGGGGATGATTCTGAGGGTCAATAGAATGTGCTGTGGGTATAGTATTATCCAGTTTCTACATGGAAGAACTTGCAGGGAAATTAAAGCAGAAGCAGCATAGAAAATACCAGTTACATCTGAGATTGGTCAAATCTTGGTGCACTTGGTTCTGGTGCAGCTGAGTGAGATTTTATTTGCTGTCTAGGTAAAATTTTGGGGGCAAAGGAGATTGTAGAGGTTTCAATGCAATGTTACCTTAGTGTATAACTTCTGTTGTTCAATATCCAGTACTGTTCATTTTTTAAAAACTGTTGAATTTTGCTAACAATGAGGTAGTATTAAGTATTTTTGTTGTTAATTCTTTTGCACAGGTACAATGTCAGCATAAAAGCAGCTGCTAGGGAGATCAAAGCTGGAAAGGATCAAACATTGGGAACCTAGTTTTTATATTTCTGACAATTTGTCAAAAAATACTAGGGTCTGTGTTGTATAAAGGCATTACAGATTTTTGGAGAACAAACAGATTTGAAGATGTATTAAAAGAGCTTTAAGTTAGAAGCAAGATTATTGACTTGATATGCAAGATGGCTTGGATACAGGTGGAAAGCAGGTGGGAAAAAATGAATAAAAATGAGAGCAGTATATGTAACCTAAGTCTGTAGAAATTCAGATAAAGGGCCCAAACCTGTGTCAAGGACCAAGGGATGGTTGTAATAGTGATTTAGAAAGCACACTGAAGAATCAGGTCCTCTTCTGTTTAAAATAGCAGGGAAAGCTCTCTTTTCCTCTGTAGTGCTGCTTTTCTTTCTATCTCATCCAGGGGTTCTCAGAACCAGTGTCAAGGCAAGCTTTCACATTGAATGTTTCTATATAAAATTTAGTTTTTATGAGGCAGCTAGATTCTATTTATGTCCCATATCTCATAATATGGGACAGCTTTTGTTAATTGCTAGGCAGTGAATCCTCTGATTAACCAACCCAAATACTTCCATTTTTAACTAATGACAATAATAGGAAGATACTTTTTGACTCCTGTTATTTTTGTTGCTAATAGCTGAGAGCCTTGCAGAGTTTAAAAATAACAAACCTTAAACAGCTTTTCTCTGAAGAAGCTCTAAGGCATGCAATTTGTTTGCCAGCTGATGTTTGCTAGATTTAAGAACAACAACAAAACTTCCAACCCTGAAGTTAATTACATATTTAGTAAACATTTTTATAATCTGTTGTTACCATTGTATTTTGGGTGATATGTCAATGTAGATGCTAAAACTGAATTTAACTAAGGAAAACCTTTCCAACTTCTGGCAGAAAGTGTGACCTCTCTTTTTCTGAATTTGCAATGTGTCAAAGGGATGGGGCCTTAACCATTTAAGACTGCCTGGGCCTGGAGACAGGTGTGCCATTCATGGGGATAAAATCCATCTTTTGTGAAGATGTGTGTGACTGAAGAGCTTCTTGGGGAGTATTTCCCATTGCTCAGGAGAGGGTGCTCTTTCATTGGCCCACTGCCCACTGTGTAGTCCCATTTTGTGTTTTATTCTGCCACCTCCAGTTGGCTGCACATCTACTAAGAGCTACATAGTTTTCCAATTTTCCGTGGTCACATAGTTTTGTAACTGGAGACACAGTAGTGAAGTGCTCAAACAGCAAGAGAATGTTTTGGATTTTTTAATTTAGTATGGACATGCTTGCTTTTTTCCCCCTGTAAGTTAAACACTTTATTATTGACTTCCCCCAAGTTGTCTTCCTGATTTGAAAGCATATATGGGCAAGACCTGTGTGTATTTAAATGTATGTAACCTCACACTGTCAGCCTCTCACAAAATCTCTCATGATTAACTCTCACTATCTTTAGTGATTCACTTCTGATGACAAAGGGTGAAGCAGTTTGGTTTCCTGTGTTTTGCTTCCACTTTCTACAAGGTAATTGCCTCCCCAATGAAGGTAGCTGAGCTCCAAGACCTAATATCCTTCAGGTTCTGAAAAAACTGGTCTTCAAAAACTATCACTGGGGAACCAGGTTCCAGGACTTACACGTGGACTGGTTTAGAGAAACAAAGGTAGTTCTTGTGCTCAAATACTGGTGACAGTGCGAAATTATACATAGGAAGCTACTGTGGTTTCATATCAGAGCCACAGGAACTCATGAGGGATGTCTTCTATCATCCAGCTTGCCCAAAAACAAGGTAAATGCATGAGAAAATGTGGTGGATTGTAATCAATCAGTAATTACTAGGAGATTTTTGCTATTGCAAATTTTGTGAGTCATTACATGTTTTGTCTGCTTCAGATTAAGGGCTGATGTGCACGTTACTATCTCCAGTATGTTTTCGGCAAAACTGGTTTTATTAGATCCTAAATTTTGTTAATAATTTCAGCAGAAGAATTGAGAATACATCTCATCCAATGTAGAACTAAAAGTAATTTTGTTGACAGTTAATTCTTATATCAGGTTATGCACCTATGAAGTTTTGAAAACATAAAACCTAACAACAGCTTCAAAGCAAAAAATACTTGTTTGGATTTTTATTTGTCTAAATACTATAAGAATTATTTCACAAAATTTGACAGTCCAATATGCCAAGTTACAGAAAAAGAGGTAATGCTGCAGGTAATGCATATTTTGTATGTACATGGGACCTGCAGTTCTGAGTATGGGATTCTGCATAGAAATCTTGTGTTTATATGAACCCCAGGGATGCATACACACATCAGCTGGGCTGTTTCCTTCTTCCCACAAATAGTGCATAGACTCATGTCTGGTGTCTTACAAACCCAGGGCTGAATATTGCACATTAAACTATACTTATAACAGTGATTTGCAGAGCAGAGTCATAAATGCAGATCCTGAGTTTCTGAGCTAAATTACAAGATCTACACAAACCAGGGATGAGAACATCTCTTGAAGGAATTATTGACTTGATGCTGAATCTATGGTTGTTCAGCTCTTGGCACAAGTCAGAGGAGTCTGTCAAGCTGAGAATTGATAAAGCAGAGCAAAATGCTTTTATGCCTTAGCAGCAATCTCCCCTCCCTGGCTGCCTCTGCTGTTTGTGGGGGTGTGAGCTTGTCCATTTGTACACCAATGGAAAGATTCCCTGCCCCCAGGGAGTGGAAGGAATCCATGAGTTGTATTTTGGCTCTTCACGCTGCACAAGGGCAGAATTTCAAATACAAAGGAATGCTGCTCACTTTTATTAGGACTAGTAAGTAAATGTCTGGATGGTAAATTTGTTTTATCCACAGAAGTGTTGAAATTCTCACAGAAGCCCAAAAAAAGGGTTCTTATGCTTTTCTATTCTGAGAACTCTCTACAGGTTATGCTGGGGCAGTGAACATAAATATACAGATTTATAATCCAATTTCTAGAAAGCCTATGAATAGGGAAAATTGAAGTGTTGATTCACCTGTTTCAATGTATTGAGTCTGATGTATCTCTGGTTTTGTATTTTTTTCTGAAGAAGTCTCATAAGGGTGATTTCTTGGTGCCTATGCTGTGCACACAAAAAGGCAGTTATCAAGCACAGAATAATGATCTGGAACCTGTTACAATGCTGAATCCCAATTTTAAAACTACATGTGTTCATGAACAATGAATACACTTGCCCTGTTGAGCCAGGAGAAAGAACTGGAGAAGTCATGAAAAAAAAAAAAATCACCTTCTGTTCCATCCTAAAGTTTTCCATCCTTAGTGTGGAGGAGATTGCAGAGACAGGAGAGCTGTATCCAGCCCCACTGTCCTCTTAATGTCTGATAGCGTGGATCCCAATTAATGTCAGTTCTGAACGTGACTTTTAAGATGTGAATTTTTTTCCACCCAGAGCTGCATATAATATAATATTATATTCTTTCATGTAGGTCATCTAAACAGCTGTTGAATTGTTGAAGCTTCCAGCCACTGCTGATCTGAGTCAGGTCTGAACTGATGACCTGCTGATGAAAAGCTAGAGTCAGATTTCAGTCCCCTGAGTCATTTAGGCTGCCTGCAAATGCATAATTAACATTTAAGATGCAAGTCTTTTTTTAGTAGCAGGAGATGAGGGATGAAGGTGGCCAGTGTTTAATAATCTAGACCGTCCTGATATAACATTGTAAAGAAAATGTCTGTACGTTGGAAAGTGCAAACCTTGATGTTAGAAAGGAAAAACAGTGAGCTGCAAGTAATTCAGTATTTCACTGAAATAAATTTCAACACTTCATTTTCACTGTTTGTTAAAGGATTAGAAGAGAGAGCCATGGGGTAGTTAGGACACTCATCTGAAGTATTGGAAAGGTATTCAATTCACTTACTTAAACAAGGTCCCCCATATCTTTAGAATGTGTTTGTCTTGCAAACACATTCTGTGTAAGAGACTAGGAGACAACATTCTCCTACACATGTCTCTTTTCAAAAGATTCTGAGTTCATTCTTGTGTGGAATGGTGGTTTTGGTTCTTATTCAGGGTATTTTTGCAGGAGGACAACTAACCTTACACTGTTTATGAACAAAGATGTGCTGTAGGGGGTTTGCCAATGTCCTTCCAAAATAGTGTTCACTTCATCAAGCAAAGTTCACTTTCAAATTTGCAGTGATGGAATTTCTGTACCATCTTTTGGGAGAGTTTCTGATAGACTAACAGATTTCAGTGCGACCGAGTTTTTGCTGATAATATTAAGAAAAGACATACTCTGTTTATCCTATGACTCCTGATTATATACCCCCAACCTTTTGCCCTGTTTTTTTAATATGTTTACATTCTTCTACACCTGCAGATTTTCATCACAAATCACCAACAACAATGGCCGTCAACAAATGCCAAAGGAAGTTATAATTCAATTTTACACAGAAAGAAATGTATAGAAATGTGTTAGGATAAAGGAGAGGCTGTGAAAGACTTGCTGTTTACACGCTCAAACCTCTCCAAATACAAAAAGGACTGCCTGCTTTGTCAGCTTCTTTTAGGTAGAATTTTTCAGGTTGAAGTTGTAATTAAGCTGCAAAGATCCTTCAGCAGGGATATGATGGCAAGTGTTTTTGAGTGAAGTTGTGTCTGTCAGGTTGTGGTTCCCAGCTGGCAAGGTGCTGTGTTTGTGATGTGCTGTGCAAATGATCTCTGCTTGCTCTTACTTGACTTTATGAAGAGGAAGATTTGCAGTCCTTCTGCAGCATAACTGAGTTGGGAGTTCTGGGATGTGTGTTGAAAAGGATCTGATTGCTTCTGGAGGGTGAGGTTCTTCTACCTCTTGCATGTGGCAGCAGAGCTGCCAGTGGGTGAAAATATCTGCTCCCCAGGAAAGAGGCCAAGGAGGAAGAGGAGCTCTGAGGTGGCATAGGAATGAAGAGTTTGATCTAGTGAAATCCTACAATTGCCTGAATTGTTTTGCAACTTGATTTATAAAGAGTGGGAAGAATTGGTTTATAAAAGGTTTACTTGAGTTGAGCCCTTTAATTTAGCTTAGGTTATTTGTGTAAGGCCCTACCCAACAAACAGACTGATTCCTGGTCACGTGTGATGAATAGGGCAGAAAATAAAGCATCATTGCAAGTGGCTTCCTCACTGCTTCAATTATTGAAAAGCCCTTTTGTAATTTTGGGCTTGAATTTATTCACAATCTCTTTGCTTGCATTTGGTCCTTTGGCACCGTTGGTCACAAACTGAGTGCTCTTCTCCCAGTGATGCTTCCCTCCCCTCACATGTAGAGAGCCATCAGCTTCCCCACAGCCTTCATTTTGCTGGAGTGAGTTCCTTTATTAACCTCTTTCATGCTCTCCGTTCACCTCCTCAGCCTAATGCCCTTTCTGACACTTTTCCATCTGAAGCTCAACTTTTTAAACAAAGGTCATGATCAGTATTATAGGTAATATTCCAGATAAGACTTTATTTTCCTTTCTCTCACAAAAAGATTATTCACTTTATAGTCTGGCAGTAGTCTCACTGAGAATGTCAGGATTTCACACAGGTCAGAGAGAGGTGTGCCTACTTATTAGAGCTTTAGATATTCCCTCCTTCACTTGGTCTCCTGATTTCAGTTACTTGTGATAATATGCACAAATATTTTTTCACCTACAGAAACAAAGGCAAAATTAAAATTATTGTGAATGATTATTCTTTCATTTTATCCTAAATGCTATACAAGATTAAAAACACATATAATAATGTTCTTAATATAAAGTAGCCATCCATGACCAATAATTAAAAACGCAAAGAGAAACTTCTTAAAAAACATTTTAAAATAATTTCAGCATTTAAAAAACATATTTCAAAGTGTTCTGTTCACTGTTTTCTGCACGGACAAATGTTATGTTTTCCCAATAATCTATGTGTAGTAAATAATTTTAGTAAAACTAGTTTTATTAAAACACACATGACTTATATACCTAGAATTTAGAATACAGCTTTTAAGGGGCATGGTATATTACTTTCAAAATGTCCTATTTTGCTATGAAACATAAAAGAATATAGCTCTCCACTTTCTTTCATTATATGTCATACTAGTTGAGGTAAATCATATGGAAGTGAGTCAAAAATAACTATAGGAATTCATAGAATTACTTTTGATATGAGATACAGCCCCCTGAGTGATGTTCTACCTCTATTGAAATCTATGGGGTTTTCCCCTGACATGACAAGAGAGATTTTTTAACTTAAGTGTATCACAATTGAGGTTTATGGCTGCTTGCTGTGGCAGGCAAAGTCACCACATTTAATTTACTTACCTTATTTTAAAAAAAGAATACCCTCTCCTCATTTACATGCCTAACCAAGAACAGTTTAGACTTGCATAAAAGAGACACAAATCCAGCGTGAACACTGTAGCAAAGAGAATAATCCTACCAGGATGCATGTGGAAAAATGTTGAATTGGAAAATAAAGGTGCAATTGCATGAATAGCGAATGTAATTTTTACTTACACAGTAAGGATGTCCATAATAACTGCCAGATGGATTGTTAATGAATTACTATTTGCAACAGCAGTGGAATATTTTTAATGCCCAGGCCCAGGGCAGACCAGCACTTTCATCCTTAAGGAAAGGACTTTGGCAAGCAGCCATAAATAGGAAGGGGTTAAGGGCTGTGCCAATAGTGTGGGGGCTGTACTTCTCTGGTTGGACTGGGGCTTACTTGTGTCTCATTACAGTCACAGCAGTAAGAATGAAACATGCTCTGATTGTTTTTATTTTTTCCTCTGATGGTGGAAGCTTTCTTCTTTCTCTTAATTATATCATGTTTCATTATTTATTCCACTTGTGAGGGAGAGGTCTGGCCAGAAAACAAACATAAAGGGAAAAGATTTAGGCCACATAATATCATTTCTATAAATTAAAAAAAATTCCCTTAATATACAGACTTTTACAAGACAATATTTACATTGTATCAACTATTCCAATCAAAGGTAGTGATTTCAGCTACTTTGCAAGTGCACCCTTCTTTTTTCCAACTAGTCTTATGTCAGTCTCGTTCACCTTTGAAACGAAGCCTAAACTACAGAATACAAGAAAAGTTTCCTTCTGTTTATATCCTTTTTAGAAAAAGACCAGCATCTGAGCATCTTTAATGCTTATTAATAGGAAAATATATTAAATATAGTCTTCACCTTCATGTCCTGACTGCAGTGGAAAAAGGTCAGTGCTGAGCTGCAGAGCTGACACTGCATATTACACCATTATGCTGTAAACAACTGTACACAGGTTTGCTTGAAAACTTTAGTGTTTAGTTTGCTACTTGAAGGAGAAAATATAATGCCAGTAAGAAGAAGCAGATATCAGGTAGCAATTTCTTCTATTTGATCTTTTTTATTATTGGATGTGTTTCCCCCATCCCCGTATTCAAATAGCAGTAGAAGGAACCATATGTAGAAAAACATGGACATTGTGTCCCTTCCAGGTTATACCTAAATATTTGTGTACAAGATGAAAGGGCCAAAGAGGGAGCCATCACTGATGTTCTACAGTCAACTTCATTTAAAATGAAGCTACCCTGTATAGAGAAAGCTCAACTGACACTAAAAAACCATTTTTCCTAGAAATAAAATGTCTGGGTCTTTTTAAAGTACTTTTGGTCAATGAAAACCACTATCAAAGAATTTCAGACAAAGAATTGGAGTAGATGTGAATTAGACTGTGAAGGTGTGTAATGTAATATCCCATAATTGCAAGAAATAAATGGAACAAAAAATCGAGAAATAACACCCAATAACCTTGTCACCTTCTAGAGGATGTTTAAAGCAAGCTCTGCCAAGATTTCTTGCAAAATTTGTGCAGCCAATGCAATACCACTGGCTTCGGAATGGTGAAACACTAGTGCTGTCTGAATCATCTAAATTGCTTTGCAGGGGAGTAGGAAACATACTGAATAAGCCCTTACAGGCTTTCAGCATTGGCATTGCTCTAGTTGGTGGAATTAACAAATACAACAGGTTGTAGAAAACGTAGTCTGGTGCAGTTTTTTAGTGTTAAAGCAATTTTGGACAAGACAAACTCTGGTTTCTAGACAAGGAGTTTAATGCATCAATTGTGTCAGCCACCCAAGACAAAGAGAAGTAATGATTTCTGGGCTGCAAGCACATGTTGCCAAGTCCTGCTGAGCTTTTTGTACTCTAACACCTCCCAGTCCTTTCTCTGCCCTGTCTGTACCTGTGGCTTGCCTGCTCCCAGGTGCTGGACCCTGGCCTTGAATTGCATGAGGGTGTCCCAGGTGCACCTGTCAGTCTCCTGGCTGGCATCTCTCCTCTCCAGTGTGTCACCTGCACTGCCCAGCTTGGTGTGCTTGGCTCTGGGATACCAGTAAGGTCCCTGCCCTGCAGGTGTGTGTCTCCTCTTGTTTATTCCCCGTGCCACATGTATTTGCATAATCATTTAAGTTGGGCTCCTGATGAAGCTGGCCTACTGGCTGGGGTTGCTGGAATTCCTTTGTGCTGTCCTTCACATGCTCTCCTGTTAATCTGCAACCCCTTTCCACCGTCTGGGCACCTGTTGCTGCCATTGGCAGCAGACTGGAGGAAGTTGGATGGATTGAGGTTGTCCTCAATTTCAAAATTCAGTTTCCTTCTAGAGAGGTTTAAATTTAGCTACCAATCCACTTTTGCTGGAGTCAATATAGTCTACCAGAAAGTACAAGGGGTTTGTCTACCAAATAAAGACATATGGAGGATTTGGCACAGATTTGTCCGGTCTGGGCAAGGAGCTGCCTGGCCGTTGGAGTCAGGATAGGATGTGAGGGTTGCTCTGTTCTAGAGATGCAGCATAGGCTGGAATTTAGGTCGTAGCATGTTTTAGAAGTTCATTATTTATCCAGGCTATAAGTTCTGCCTGTAGGCATGGGAGAGAAGTAAATACTTTCAGAAGGTAATTAACATCACCTTAGCATAAAGATCTTCAGTAGCATGGTTGACTCTGGAGGTCTTTCTCTTGTTCTCTTTCACCCTGTTCCTCTCTCTGTAAACTTTTGGGGCAACTACAAAACCAGCTAAGCTCAGGTTCCTAAATCTCGGTCAAATTAAATTATCTGACATGTAGCTTTAATGAACTTAGAATTTGGTATGTATATCATCAATCACTCCTTGAATTACAGCGTCTTGGGATCAGCTGAATAGAAATCTTTACTTTTCCTGAAGTTATGTCAGATTTTTGCCATAACTTTTAGGAATTCTTTCCTCCCTTGAGCATTTCCTTTTATTTAAGATTGCCCACCAAACTACTAATTGGACCATATTTCATTTGTTTAGCTTATTCTTGTATGGACATATTGATGTCAACAACATTTGCTCCACTATTTGAATTTGCATAATGATGCATGCATGAGATTTGTAAGGCTATTATGCAATAATAAGCTTTGTATTTCCATAATTATGTCATAAGCAATTCTGCCATGAGTAGTGTTAGTGAAGTCAAATAGGAATGACATTACAGTCATAAAACATGAGAAAAACACTTGTCTGCAATAACATTAGTAATGACCTTACAGCTTCTGGTGCCCCAAGTGAAAGCGGTTATTGCAAACTGCATAGTTTTCTGTGTAGTGTAAGTGGGTTTATTAAAGTGAATTTTTGATCATAAGTTTTCCATAAATATCATTGCAAAACAACAAGTTCATCCTTTTATTGAAACCTCTGGAAAAAATTGGAGGAAGCTGCATGTTTCTCTGATGAACTTCAGTCAGCCCAGGACATGATATATTGAGCTGTTGTGAGGGAGATGGGATGAAATTTAGAAGTGCTTGTTTTTTTGTTTTGTTCTTTTTTTTTTCCCCAGCTGAATCTTCTCTCACTCATACATAAAACATTGCCTGTATCCCTTTCTCCTCCCCTTTTTCACCTTTTGCTTCTTTACAGAAGCCTAGTTGGAGAATGGGGTTTGAATTCTCTGGGATAGACCTATTTGTAATATAAGAAATTGTACAGGCAGTGCTGCCAGGCTTGTATATGTTTTTCTTTTCTTGGAATATGAGAATTCTCTCTTCTTTAGCTCAAAGGTTGGTTTAAATGAAATAAATCAGGATGCCAGTGTTACTGGTTTTTTTTCCTTTTATTGCTTTCTTTTTAGCCTTTTTTATAAACACCAGAAAAGCAGAAATGTGGAAGCTCTGTTAGCAGTCAACAGGTTTTAGAGAGAGAAGGTGAAGGGAGCAGGAAATGTTTAATAAGAGTTAGCTGAATAAGCAGCTGGCCTTCACATCTGAGTGCTCCTTTCACACAGGTAATGCAGGCAGTTTGTTTCAAATATTGTTACCATATCAGCTCATTGCTTGTACAAGCATGTCATATTGTTTGCTTAATTTTTCTGTAGCATTTTTGTTTATACTTCTGTACTTTATTTTAGGGTTTACCCAGAATAATAATTTGTAGTCATGAATCACAAGCATTTGAAGGTCATTTTAAGATACTAATATGCTGTGTAATGCAACAAATTAGAAACTCATTTTTAGGCAAGCTTATCTTAATTGCACATATTCATTTACTTGTCTGTAAATCATTACCCTGGTTTTGAACCTTGTGCTGTATTTTTAATCTTTAATATGCCATCTTTCATTATCAAATAACCATTTGAACATTATAACAATGACAATCCCAGAATTTTTATAATGAAAGGCAAGTGTGATAGAACATACACTAGTCAGATGTTATTGAAAAACTCCATAAGATCTGACTAGTTGAGCCAGATAACTAGTGCTGACTAGTTATCTAACAGCTCTTTGGTTAAAGAGATGTTCCTCTTTAAAGAATTAAAAAGTATCAGAGAAATCTTCTGAGCTTTATTTTCAACCACTCTTAATTTACTCTAAACAATGATATAAAAACCAAAGAATACAATAAAAGGACCAGTCCCCTTGAGATTGTGCAACCTAGACATGCCTAGCCATGTTTATTTACAAACTTAAGAATTAATAAATTTGTGTGTTCACACATGCATTTAATCTCAATAGAAACAAAATTGTTCATGCAAGTGATCATGTAATTTTTTGTTGTGTTACTGTCATTTATTTCTACACAAGAAATTGCTTATGCTGACTGAAAAAATGCCATTCATTCACACACTTATGTCTATTGTCTGATTTTGCCTGTAAGGAACAACCTGTGTTTTCAAAGAAATGACAAATTGGAACTAAGTGCACATTTCTCTCAATGTTCCAATAAAAGCTTTTTGAACCAAGGGCACAGACTGCCTGACCAGTGAGCCGTGTGATAAAGCACAAACAGTGCAGGAAATGAAAACCCTGGGAGTAGCAGATGATGTGGGCAGGAGGCACAGGTATTTCACTCAACTCTATCTGGTTCACTCCCCAGGCTCTCAAAGAAAACTTAAACATTATTTACTCAACCATGTGCTAGTTAAAACCAATATCTCTGGACCATCTGTTCAGGAAGATGACCTCATGCAACTTTGTGCCCCAACATTACGTCAATGTAATTCTGACTAATCAATCTCTGCTTGATCACATTGTCTTACCTATAGAGAAGAAAAAGGTCGACTCAGATTTAGCTGGGTATTTCAACATCATTTTGTGAAAAACAGTAAGACCCTTAGTTGTGATAAAGTAGCTTGCTCTCCTGGATGATGGGAGCTTCTCTGAAATATTCCAGATGAAGGGCTTGGCCATGTATATTCAATATATCAAACTATAATTTTATAGTTTTTCAGTACGAAATCTGTTCCTTTTCAAAACACTTTTCAGAGATATCAATATTGTTTGTATCTTCATGATTTTCTCATATCTAATATCTATTCTCTTTCAATTATGTATTCACATTAAAGTGGGGTTGCTTTCACAATAAAACATTGTGGGGCTCTAAAATGGCTGAAATACTTCTGCACAGTACTAACTTTTCAGTGTAAAGTGCAGGTGTGCATTATGAGCCTTGAATGTCAAAATGGCTGTTGGTTATAACCAAAGAATCTTGCAAATAAATAAATTGCAAAGTACAAAACAGTTCAGTGTGTCAGCCTAGGAGTTCCTGAATGGAAAGAAGTGCAAATAATGATCAATGTTTTTTCAAATTCAGTGTGTGAGTGCTTGGGTTTCCAGGAGTTTAGCCCCAAAATGGATGCCTGATGAGCATCTAGAATTGAGCCAGGAGTTTTGATCAATTCTACTTCATCTGATTAAGTTAGTGTTAGGTATTTAATCTGTGGATGTACTCAGTATCTAAACTGATGACAAAATTTTATTTAATTTGCCTTTTCTCCATATTTTATATTATGTTTGTTTTGTCAGATCCAGTATGTGCATGAATCTTACTTTAATGGTGAGGAGGATTTGATTCAATGTTTCCCTTGAAATGTTGTGAAAGCCTGGTTAGACATTCTAGCACTGAACATGGTTTTGCTGAGCATTTTCACATGTCTCTGTCACTTCTGTTTATTCATTCACACCTTTGCTCCTTTCTGATATAGTTCCTGTTTGTTGCCAGGCAACCCTGGCTGTATTATGCAGGTTCTGCAGTACACCCAGAGCTAAATTGCAGTGTACTGTAAAGCAATAACTGATGGTAGGCTGTACTTTTTTCTTAATCTCACCATACCTTTGTTTTCCAACTGTTTGTTTTAATTGTTCATCTGAAGGCTGAAAACTTTCCAGAAATGTACTCAACAGAAAAAGAAGATTGATCAAGAACACAATGAAATGTGGAAAAAAATTTGAAAGGCATGTTTATGTTTAATCCTGAATCTTCTAAAATACCTTTGGGGTGTGCCATTGTCTTTTGAGGTATCACTGTTTTGATGTGTTTTCACTCTTCTCAACTTAACCAGGCTATATCAGATTGTTAGTGAGCATCAGCACTACCTAGAGACAGGCAGAGACAGCCATGGAATTGAAAAATGTTTTTATTTACATTGTCATGGAACTTCAGGCACAAAGAGGCTCTGTCTATGCATATGTGGAGCTGGGGTTGTTCTGTCTATTAGAGCTGGACAGGGCATTGCAGGGAAAACATTTTGTACAAGATCCTGGAAAGTCTTTCTAAAAAGACAAATAAGAAAGGAAATTTACAGTTGCTGTCAATGAATACATGTCTAATGCTGAGGAGAATAAATCTCACACACGGGAATTCATTTACACACTATTAAAGTTGACATGTTAATATCAAAGCATTAAAATATGTAAATAGCATAAGCATGCACAAAATCCTAATTACTGCTTTACATTATCAACTCATTTGCTCTCTGATATTTTACAACTATTCAGCTGTGTCAGCAAGCAATTATAAAAATTTACTACAACTTGATGGTGATGCATTTCTGTGCATTTCCTTCTCTTTCCAAAAACATTCTTCCAGTCCTGAAAGAGAACAGCATGGAAAGGCTCATATTGCTGAGTGTCCTTTTTGCATGAACAACATATGCTTTGAGTTTCTAGCGGTTCAGTGGTCTTTCTTTTATACTGCTTACCAAAAAAGGCAGATTTATATGCAGGCTAATGAGAAGTGACATTTCTTACGCTCTCTGCTACTGTTACAGTGCAAATTTAATCCATTGCAGGTGTTATATCATTACAAAATAAGCTGGAGGCATATGAGCACTGAAGAAAAACTTAACAGTTATTATCATGGAAAAAGATGCTTCATTTTATAAAGCATTGTACCTTTTCAGTCATAAAGTCTTTACAGCAGGGAAGAAATTTGTCATAAAATCTGTACTGCCAACCTCTAATAAGACAGTCTCTTTTTTCCCCTCCCAATAACTTCAAACAGCTATTGAAAGCAGACAGCAGTGGTGTGATATTTCTTGATTTCACTAAGTGTCTGAATTTTGTTCATGCTTTAAATTAAATGGAAACTTCTTTGGCAATGTAATATTGTTATTGTGATGAGTCTCTTGATTTATAAAAAGAAACATTTCATGTCAGAGAAACTTGAGATATATCAGATTCTGTTCTGTCAATTCTTTAGTTATGTGAAAGAGCTGGTGCATAGAAAAAAACGAAATCACAGAATTATAGCATGGCTTTTGTTGGAAGGGACCCCAAAATCAGCCGGTGCCAGACCCCCTGCCACGGGCAGTGACACCTTCCACTAGACCAGGTTGCTCAGAGCCCTGTCCAACCTGGCCTTGAACACTTCCAGGGATGGAGCAGCCACAGCTTCTCTGGGAAACCTGTGCCAGGGCCTGCCCACCCTCACAGGGAAGGGTTTTTACCTAACACCTAATCCAAACCTCCTCTCTGTCAGTGGGAAGTCATTTCAGCCTGTCCTGCCACTCCATGTTTCCTGTCCTACTCCCTTCAGGTACTGGAAAGCTGCAGTAGGGTCACCCCAAAACTTTTTTCAAGGTTGAACAATCCTAATTTGCTGAGCTTTTACTTGGAGGAGGGATGCCCCATCTCTTTGATCATCTTGGTAGTTTTTTCTGAACTTATTAAAACGGTTCTTCCTGCAGTTCCTAGACTTTGTATAGAAAGTATTTTTGTTACAGACAGAGCTTTAAATGTATTAGAAAACTGAGTGGAGTCCTTATTGAAAAAAATACTTTTAATTTAATTGGGAAAAATATTTTTTATTAAAAAAGTGTTCTGAAATGATTTTAATTATTACTTGGTCATAGAGGGTTTCCGTAAACTATTCAGTTCTTTTTGCTTTCCTCTCAGTAAACATGAAGGGAGTAAAACTGTGGGGGATTAGAACTGTAATCTAACCCTATGGTATTGCTGTGGAACCGATATTGTAAAGAAAATAAAGGGGGCTAAGAGACTGACAGAAACAACTTCTGTTAAAGAGGAAGATAGAGACAAAAGGCTCACACAAAACTATTTTAAGTCAAGGGCAGATGACACAAGATTCAGAATTTAATGAGCCTTGAATGCCATAGAATGTACCACGTGTGTAGTTATAGCATGAAGTTTGTACAGTTCCTCATGTCTGTTTTTTAAAAGCTCATGCACACACAAATTCAGTTCTGAGGAGCTCAGAAATGAACCCTGAACCATTTCATGTTGTAGCCATCATCTCTCCCAGGTTAGATTTAATTTTAACTGAGGCAATTTCAAGCTCAGTTTTCCTAGCAGCACAGATGACTTCCAAGGAATATCATTTTGCATCCCCTCACTGGCAGGGTGCAGGGCGTGATACCCAGATGGCCCCAGGAAGCAGCAGAGTCTCTGTGAGCTGTGCGGACACATCTCCAGCCTGTGCCTTGGAAATTTCCTCTCCAGCCTGCCACTGCCGCTCGCCCAGTGCTCCCTTTCTTTGCTCCCCTCAGTTGCTGCCTTCCTCTGCAGAGATTTTGCTCAGCCACCGTTTCCACTGATGTGTTATTTTGGTTTCTCTGTGTGTTTGTGTTAGGGCTGCATTCAGGTCTCCAAGTGACAGTTCTGTGCCATTTTTGTGCTGAAGTGCCAGAGAGTTGAGACTGATTTAGATGCTTGCTCTCAGTTTTGGTAGACCCTGTGGGCCAGTGCAGATGATGGAGAGAGAATGATGGTTTATATTCAGACCCCTGGAATGCAATCATGCCCTATGATCTCAGGTAACTGTCTCTGTGGCTCTTTTAAATTTATGTTGTGTTGGAGACACTAACATCCATCCTGTTTCTGATAGGTATTCCAAACAAAATTTATTCCTATTTTAGATAATCTGAAAATACTGACTTTGAGATTTTAATAATCTATTAGTGCAATAAATTAGTTTATCAACAATAATTTTTCAAAGAATACTATTTGAATGGGATGAAATTCTCTACTTCTCACTGCTGGCTGAGCTTGACAAGCCTTTACAGCTGCAATGAGAAAGAAAGCAAATACTGAAATGTTCTTGCACTACTTTTCAAACATTTTGAATTTAAAATTAAAAATTACCTTTTCAATTCCAAATTCATACAATTTACAGAATAAATGTAGGAAAATAATTTTAGAACAGCCATTTCATTTCAGGGCAAAGAAAAGATTTCTGATAATCGGAATTTATTTTCCATTTTGTGATTCAGCAGCTAAGCCAAAATGTACATCAGCTGCTCCACTTTATGCTTCCAATTTTTACATTTTACCTTAAAGTAATAGATGTAGTCTGAAATGTGTATTGTACCCAAGCTAAAGGATTACATATAGAAATAACAGAGATATTTAAGGTTGTGCCTTTACTGACTGTAAGCTAAGGGGTTCCTGATTACAACACGGCACTTTACAAAAATACCTGCAGGTCTGAGTGCTCAGTGCTGCTGGGGCAGCTCCGTGCTGGCCCTGCCAGGGCTGCAGAGAGGAGCCGTGGCTGCTCCCTCGGAGCCATCTGGCAGTGGGAGCGTGCCCGGTGCCAGCCTGGGGCCACTGCTGCTCCCCCGGCCCGGGATCCTGTGCCTTCCCTTGGCATGGGCAGCAGGGAGGAAATCCTTGCCATCCATCCCTGACCTGCTCTGCCACTGTGTGTCCTGCAGAGCGAGCAGGGCGCGGCCCCTGGATATCAGCTCCTTGTAATGGGAATAATTGTGGGAGGGTTTGGTGTGCATGAAATGAGAATTTTTCCTTTTGTCCTTCAGGACTGGAGTAGAAGCTCATTGGTAAATTTAGAAGAATATATGTTTCAGCACCCAAACCCAGGGGGACTCATTACAAACATGTAGAAATCTATTTTGGGAGAAGGTATAGATTCCTGGCTATACATTAAATGCTTTACATATGCAGTGGACTTCTATGCAGGTTCATGTTTTCAGACTAACAAAAAACCAGTGCCAGTGTGGAGGTGAAGGGGGACAAAAAGTGATGATGAGGTTGAAGGTTGGGTCATTCTATGCTCTGTGTGTTTCCAGCTCTACCTACGTCAAAAACAGTGAAACATCCACACTGTAACTTAAATACATGGAAGCACAAACTTGAACCATGCTGGTCAGAGCTGAGGAAGGGAGGAGAAACGAGAAGTCCTTTATTTGCTTACTTTAAAATGGAGAAAACAAAGCTTTGTCTGCTACTTGTATTTTTTTTTCCTCTCCCAGCTTCTTTAGTTCAATATACATACACGAATAATTGATTTGGGCTTTGATATTTGTTTGTTTGTTTGTTTTATATGCAGACCTTTCTTCCCTCCCTTAAAAAAACCCCATATTCTTAAACAGAAAGCTACTTTTGCCTGTGTGTACTCTGCCATTATTTTGAGGGGTCTTGGTTTTCTGCAGTAGCATGCAGTAGATGGAAAGTGTGTGACTTCTATAATAAAAAATACAAATGAGATGCTACCAAATGAAAAACCCCTGGAAACTGGGGAAAAAAAGACAGCTTGCAATCTCCCCTGAAGTCATGAAGTTATGAAAACAAATATTCTCCACAAATATATGAATTATAGATAGAGTTTGAATATTTGCTGAAGTGGTTTTGACTTTTCTTACCTCATCTCAAGATCTCATAGTAATAACTGCAAATTTGTGTATAGTTAGGTGTGTAAATGTACACCTGGATTGGAAGAATTATCACAGGGAGGTGGAATGTCTTTGACAATCTGTGCACATCTCATGTTCCCCTCTTGTCATCCATTCCCAACTAGATACTATTTTTCTAAGAGGGTAGTTTTGCCCTCTCATTTTGTCTTATAATGCAACCCTGAAATTTTGTGTTTGTTCAGTGGGACATCACCTGAGCTTGTGAAAAGAGAAACAGTAGCATTTGTAGTGTGTAATATTTGCAATGCACTTTGCTGATGGCAACTAATTAATTGCCTGGTTTTGAGATTAGGTGGGGATTATTATTCATTTGCAATGGATATGGGCCATGGAGAAATAGAGAGCTGACTGAAGCTACACAATTATTCTATGATACAAAAAAGATTAAACTTGCAGGGCCTTTGTCTCCAGTTCTGTGAAAAACTTGTGCACTTTCTAAACTTTAGGTATCTGTTTATGTCCTTGCCTGTTCGGTAGGCTATGAAATCCTGTACTGTGCGCAGTGTGTATCTCATCATACTCACTGTCTGCTATAAAAATAATAAATTAAAATATCACTTCTGAAAGAAAACCAAGGTAAAATCTTCAGAACTGTTGTACTAGGTGTATTAGGAACAAATCCCCTCTGACAGTGCTTCATTGTTTGACCTTGCTGAATTTTTGCCTGCAACTCAAAAATAGGTGAACTGTGAACTGCATTTTGGCCTTTATCTCACAGAATTTCTCTATGGATTTACCCGAATTCAGCTCAGAGTTTAGTTCTGAGTGGATTGTAACACAGATAAATGCAATTTAATGAAAAAGAAGCTGATCTTTAGTAATAAATTAGCAATGTGTCTTGATATTAGTGGGTGGAGTGTTGCACATAAGTTAGTACATGATGCTTACTAGGAGAAAATTAAAATAACTTGTGTACTACACAGCTAAATGGTCCAGCTGGGCGTTTCTTCCCGTGCATGGTTAGTGCTGAATTTTTTAAACAGGTAAAATAAAAGATCAGGTTATGAAATTAATTTAACAGAAATTGAATAAAGAAACAAAATACATATTTTCAAGTTCTAAACTACCAAAAATACGTGATTGTTATTAATAAGTGTGTTTGTGTTGTTCCAAGAAGGGAATTGAAATTGTAATTCTTAGTTCTGCCACCATATACCCTGAGATTTTGAAGGGAATTCTCCATTGGTTTCCTGCTATTTGTTCAGTGATATTACCCTGTGCTTGAGAAAAGTGACAAACAAAGGGGGATTTTCATATTTGTGTGACTTAGGCTTACTCTGTGGTGTTTATCTTTTTAACTCACCCTGAAGATACTGAAAAATACTTCTCTTGATGTTAAGGTTGGAAGTCCTGCCAGGGTTCCGGGGTTGGTGCTAGCATATTATCTTGGCTATGTCCAAATGGCTGTGGACATAATCTGTTGCCAAATACATAAAAACCACTCTTTATGTATAAAACCAGATTAGGGATATGAGCAAAGATGCAGATGAAAGATCTCCAGGTGAAAATATTAATAAAAATTTGGTGGGCTGAGTTACTGTCCTCAGTTGAGTTACTTAGTATCTGTTTTTTCTGGATAATTTGGCACTTTTAAATGTTGGAGCAGATATAGGAGGCGGTAATGTTGCTCTTCAGTGTGTGAGAAATTGTCTACCAGAACTTAGTGTTTTAGTGCAAAGGATTTTTTCACTGATGAAATTCAAAAATCTTAAATAATTGTGGCCTTGACATTTCTCTTTGTCTAACAGTCATCCCCTCTGTGTAGTTACAATTTGATATAGAAATAACTTGGGGAAAAACAGTTCAAATCCTTTTGTGGATTTTTCTTTTTATTTTAAGGTATAGTCTAACTTTGTATTTGAGAGGTTTTTGCATACTTGGAGACTGGTCAGACTTCCAATGATCTTCTGAAATTTTGGTAATTCAGTGGTGTTTTGCTTTCACTTATAATTTGTGTGAGAAGGCTAGACTAATTCTGTCTAAAGTATGTGTAATAATCCTGGGGAAAGAAATAAGTGTAAAATATGATACCACACAGTTTCATCTGTGTTTTCAGTGGTAAGAATCTTTCCTTGATAGATGGAAATTTTTAGCTAAAATCAGAAGGCATTCAGGTCTGCCAGTGAAGCAAGCGTGCATAATGTCCAGTTGTATTCAGCTCCTAAAGCTTATTGAAATTCTTCAAAGTGGTGAAATGAACATAGAATTTTAGATATTTTGTAAAAACTCAGCAAAATATAATTTAGAATGTATTTCCTCATTTTGCTGTAAGAGCATCATTGCAACTTTGCAATTATTTATAATCATAAAATCATGATCAGCCTTCATGAAAATTCACACAGACCTACTGTGTGATGATTTTATCTTGTTCTAAATTGCTTTCTCCCATAACTCACCATTTGTTTCAGTTCAAAGGTAAATTACAATTAGTATCCTCTGCCTGCCCAAAAGTGCAGTATTTTTACGCCCCCAAGCAGCAGAATGCTGAATTTTGAATTCCAGTAGTGCTCAGGAGCAGGACTTCTGATTTACTGATGATGTATCAATGCTACCAACTGCTTAATATGAGATTCAAAAACCTATTAAACTTGACTTTTATTTTTTAACAGTGTGCTAAACCTATAGCCATGTACAGACTATAAATAATGCAGCTTTTTCTTAGTTAATGCAATAAAAATGCCCAAATACCATTTATTTTCCAGCCCCCCGGATGCCTGGCTGCTCATGTTGGATTATTATTGGATTGTTTGATGCATAAGCATCCCTTGGGGCTGGCCTTGGGAGCAAAGGCAGCAGCTTCCCTCCTTCCCTGGGTGCTCCCACCCTGAGGCCAGACAGTGCAGTCTGAGGTTTTAACCAGCATGGCAAAGGGTTTTCTGCTTTTGGGAGCCTGCAGATATTTTCACCAGTTTAGAAATAATCAGAAACATCTCGTTTTGCTTGTCCATGACTTTAAGTAGGTATAAGGGTGCTCAGATTTTTAACAAATTTTACAGATTTTTTTACAAATCTTGGGTTTTGTATATCAGCTTTAGTTTAATGGGGGCTGTTGGTTGCAGTATTGCTGAAAAGGGAATGTTTTTTAAAGCACTCATGCCAGTAGCAGCACCAACATTTAAATAATTGCAATCAGACATGGTCATTGTTAAATGATCTCTTCTGCTGTTGGTCTTAGAACAACATTCTGTATGAAAAATCATTCTTTGCTATAGATACTTGAACATTTTAGGGTGAAAACCAAAGAATCTATTAAAGACGTTCATACTGATCAAATTGTGATGAATCCTGACAAAATTTGCCATCTGGTCTTTGAGTTCTGCATTTGAATATTTACTTTCAACATTATTGGTGCCACTCACTAGTAAACCAATTTAAGTTCATGAGCATGGATTGGGTCTGTTTATCTTAATGTGTGAGTAATTCTTTTGTGACACAAACTATTATTTCAGATCACACAAGGAAAGACAAAGATTGTTGTTACCCTCACTTCATCTTTGCTGACTTTGTATATCTCTGCTGGGTGTTTCTTTCTGGTTTTCCACAGTTTCAAGAAGTCTTGATTATTTGCATATTTAGTTAGATAAATCCACATACCACTAAACATTGGAAATATAAGCAACCTTGAAGAAGGGAAGAAGCCTGGAACTCTAGAAGTAGTTTTGTTTTAATACTCTCTTGGCATGCTGCCATTGACTTGTGCTGCAAGCAGCTTGCCAGGAGTTGAAGGTGCTCATCATTTGCTAATTTGTAGAAAAATTTTTCATACAACTCATCTCAAATTATTAGTAATACAAGAAAAATTGTCAAGAATTAAATAAGTCATGAGAAATTGCGTGGCATAAACAAAGTTAGAAAACATTAAAATTGTTGAAAGAGAAGAAAAATGTCTTCTGTTGATTTACTACAGAAGCATGAACAGATGTGGTAGTCCTAATGGCCTTCTGTAGAATATAAAAACTAAGCCACCTTTTGTTCTGACAATTTTTAAAGTACTGTGAGCTGTGTTTAGGGATACCAAGAAGCAGATGAAAGAACTTCAGCTGGAGGTGGTTTAGAGAACGATTCCAATACAATTGTGTGTCTCACCTTAAGGTACTGGCACAGAAAGTATAACTGGTGCTCTCAGTGTTCTGAAGCACTGGGGCTTCAACAACTCATTACTGCTTTCTTTATCTGGAACTTCTGCTATGAAAGTGCTGATCATTAACCTTGTTTCAATTAAATAAAAATGATCCCTTGAACTGAGTTCAACTCAAAATGCATCTGCTAGCCCTTTGAACCAGGCAAGCACTTAATCACATTACAGCAGCTTTGCTCTGAAAGGTGCTGAGCTGCTCTGCTCGGCTTGAATGGATCTGGGAAACAAGAAGTGGTTTTGACAATACTTTCTCAGAAACATTTCCTCAATGCTCTACCTGGTTCCACTTTGTGGAAATGATAAATGGTTTTGGAAAGCAAATCTATTCTTTCAGATTATTTAGTAGATGAATACAGCTTCTCTCAGACACCTGATTGTGGACACTGAGTTCAGTTTGTCTTTTTGAGAGGTTGTGATGGTGGCCATGTGCTACATTTTGTATTTCTCTCTCTTGGGTTTCATTTTCTCTTAGGTTTTCCAGATCAGGTGTCATTTGGGAACAGATAGCAGCAGAAACTAAGCTTTTGTCTTTGGGAGTTTAGAATACATGCAGACATGGATGATAGCTGGTAAAACCTTAATAAGCATCCGGGGAAGTGTTGCTCTGGAGTGTACCCTGGACTTTGGTGGCAAAATCCTCCAAGAGATGGGTTTCTGAAAGGCAGTTTGGGCCCAAAAATTATATTTACACAGCTCCAATTTGTCTCTAAGCAGTCTTTGGCCATGAATGATACCTTCCTATTCCCTCTTCCTGCCCATCATCTCATTCCCCACTGACTTTTGCCTTTGGCAGCACGCCCTGCCCAATAAGACACTGACCTGTACAGTCCCTTTTGCATTAAAGGCCACCATCAAGACAGTCTGAACTAAAAAAATTCAACTTCCTGAAACCTGAAGTACCAAAGAGCAGAAACTCAATCAGCTCTTTAACTTTTGTTTCTTTGTAAATGAAACTAAAAATTGTGGCTGTGTGGTAATACCTTTCCTGTATACCTTACCATATGAATTTCATGAGACTTACAGTGATGTGGACCTGCTGAATTCTTTATTCTTTTTTGGGTGGTTTAATATTTGCAATGAAGAATTGATGTCACAGGGTTGACTTTCAGTCCATGGATTTTCTGGCCAGAAAATAGCCACACTTTCAGACATGAATTTCTGCTTTTGTAAGCATTGTTAACTTTGGCTCAAAAGTTATACCAGAATGATTCTTAGTTCAGACACACTTTAGTGAAAAGTTTCATTAAGGGAAAAAGAAAAAAAAAAAAGAAAGAAATAAAAAGAAGAAAGGCTTGGCTGGTGTCCTTATAATCATGCAGTGTCCATGGCTGGGAGCAGTGGTTCAGCCACAGTTTGGCAGCTGAACTGCAGAGCCCTGTTAGACTGAGGCTGCCTTTGCTGCACTACAAAAGACCAGTCTTAATTTATTTCTTCATATTCCAAAGCAAATTCTTTGTCTTCCGTGGTGTCCCAGGAATGTGTGCATTTGTTCCCAAACTATAGCCCTGACACATTTACCTAGTTAGGTGAAGGTTTTGAATTGTGTCATACAAAATTGAAACAGAATAATTTTCAATTTTATTTATTTGACACTGTATGATATCACTGTAGTTGTTCTTTCTATTCCTCTACTACAATAAACCTTGTAGACAATACCCTACAGGAAACTTTTATACATAGTGAAAGGGCTTTTATTTTTAGAAGACTATAGTTCTCCACTTGGTGGTCTGCCTTTTAAAAGCAAACAGTTTAGAACACAGTTCAAACCAAACATTGAATGCTGGCTATGTCACTCTTGATTCAGGGACAACTGGTTTCTGCAGTCTAATCTGTTACATTGCACAGGGAAAAATTGTTATCATGTTATATATATATATATATATATAAATATATTTTAAAATAATAATTCTGCTGAACATAATGGTAAATAAAGCATTTCCTTACAGGGATTGAATAATATCTGGGTCTTAGCATAAAATCAGTCTGCAGGTGTTTTACAGACAGTTAAAAACTTGGCCTGCCAATGTTCTTATCTGACTGGGAGCAATGGAGGGAGATGGGATAGCAGCAATCCCTCTGCAGAGGTGGGGGGCACCGGCTCATCCTGGTGTTAATATGGTTTTATCAGCTTGGCTCAGAGGAAATGGGAGGGAACATTGTGTGTGTATGAAATACTGCACTGGTATGTTTGGAGATGAAGTGATGAGGGAAAGAGAGAAATCCTTGAAACTTAAAACAGGGAAAGAGACATTGGGAGAGAGAATGCAGGGTGGTGGCACATCCCCTGCAAGCAGTGCACTGCTGCTGTTTCCACCACATGCTGAGAACACAGTGCCCTGGGTCTGGGTCTCAGAAATATTCAATTTGAAACAAATTTTGGTCATCAGTCACGTGCTTTGGGGGAAGTGTTTAGTGCTTCCTGCTGGAGAGCAAGCTAGCAGTGCTAGTAACTTTATATGCCAGGTGCTTTGGGGACTTTGGTATCTGGCCTCCTAAAAGAAATAAATACAGAAAAAAACATGGGCTGCTCTGACCACTACAATTCCAATATATATGTACTGCAGACTATATAATTTCATGTGGTCTCTTAATCCAGTAAGATACAATCTATGCCATCATAATATAATTTCTGTTCTGACAAGATAAGAAACGCAGATGTTTAAGTTGGATGCAAGAACACAAAAATGACATATTTCCTTAATTTAAAAAATTCATTTCAGTATTTTTACCAAGGAAACTCAATTTGCAAAGTCCTAAGTTTACAATTAATAAACTATTTCTGAAAGTTTTTATTTATTACATATATATATATACACATATTTTATATAAAAATCTTTCCTATATAAAAAAGGATATAAAAAGATGAAAGAGATAAAAGATGAAAGATTGCTTTAAAAATAATTATATTTATCTCCTTTTATAATATTTAACTACCAAATTTTAAATGTTTTATTCTGTTTTGACTGTAAACTGTAGATTAATTTAGCCAAGAAATGTACAGTTTACAGTTTACACAGTCTAAATAAAAGTATACTAATATTTATTTTTAAGCTCTTTTTAAACTGTAAAATTCTTTTCATGCATCAGAGTATTATATAATATATAGTCATTAGATACTTGTAACACATGAGATTTTATTTTTCACTATGTCTACAAATTTCTAAATTCCTTTGTCATGGTGCTTTAGATTATCTTTACATCTATACATTTAAGAATTTGTAGACATAATGGTCCTCTATTATGACAGCAATATTTCTGTTTGCTTCTTCCATCTCAAAACAGAAATCCAAATCCAGAATTCCTAATCCCATTCCCATGTTTAGGTGAGTAGTCAGTGAGAGACAGTGTATCATGGACTCAGGATGAGCTTTTCTGTAGTATGAAATTATGGATTTAAGCAATGCCTTCCTCTAGAAAAGGAACTCCTTGATATGGGGATTTAATCCAGTGCTTTAAACAGCACTTCATAAAGTGTGTTTTTGCTGTTCAAAAGAATATAGTGCAGTGTATTTTTACAGCAGATCTGTGTTTCTGACAATAATTTAGGTGAAGTCAAGGCAAAATGCATGGGTGTATTTTATGGTGCCGTTTTTATTTCTCCTGCTTTTTTTCTGTTGTACATCACATGGTGATATAGGATTCCACCATTTCTTCTGTGACACCTACATCCAGTCTCATGCTTCCCTTGTGTGGTGTGCAAAGCAGCACAGTTCACTGAAAATTCTGTTTTAAATGTTTGCTTATACCAGTGATAGAGGGTAAGATGTAGATCTAGGTCTGAAAAAATGTCAGACTTTTTGGAATTGATTGTGGTGAAAGGAAATTGAACTTGAAAACATTGGATGTAGAACAGTTCATTGCAGGGCACAGCCCTCCCAGTGGAATGTTAGAGTCCTGGACATTGCCATTTGGGGTGAAAAGTAATTCATAAACACCCACTAACTACAAGAGGAAAAAGGGAATTTTCCAATCATTTGCTCTTCTTTGTGGCATTTCACTTTGTCATAATATCCATACTTCAAGTTGTAGTGGTAAATGTTAAAAATATTTACATTGGAGCTATTCTGGTGGATGCCTTTACTGTCCTGAATTTTGCTAAATCAAATACATGAATATTTAATATTCCTAAATGTTTCTACAAAGCCTATAGCCACTTTTATGGTAAAATTCAATTGCCTCTGGCTGACACTGAAGAGAAGCTTCCTTTTGAAACAGCTATTCATAGACACCAGTGCTATGGAGCACAGAGCAGTGGAATTGCTATGCATAATGTTAGGGCAATTTCTTTTTGCCTTTAGGTGATATGACCAGCTGACATTTCAGCACAAGGATCCTTCAGAGCAATATAGAGAATTTGATGTGACAGTGTCTGTGAGTCAAGCACTGAACTTAAAAAAGTATTTGTTATATATACCACATATGTACTAGCCTCTCATGTAATCAAAGAGTTTTCTTTGGCTTGTTTCCACATGTAGTTGTCTCTTTTTTTGTCCTCATTTTTATTTTGACTGATGCATACTTAAATGATCCCACTTGCCATGCACACACCACCCCCTGTGCCTGCACTGTGCAGGAGATGCCTCATGTGCTGCCATTCCTGCTTCCCCACCTCTCGTGTTTCCGTGGGATTGATGGGGCAGTTCTGTGAGTGCAGGAGAGCTTGCAGCTCCTTGCTCTGAGAGAGTGATAGCAGGAAATGTCACAGCCTGTCCTCATCAGTTTGGATTAAAGCTGGGTGGAATATCTGGCCAATGCACTGAAGACAAAGCAGAGCTTGTTGGCAGCCTGCAGTTTGTACAGTTCCATCAGCAAAGGAACTGGCAAATCAGTCTTTATGAAGATAAGAACCTGAGCTGGACTCTCCCTAAATAAAAATAAGCTTTGCATTGTGGGGCTTTTTTTTTGGTTGGTTGTTTATTTCTTTTTTTTTTTTTTTCCTCTGAAAATGCTCTTTGCATAATATTCCTGAAAACAGATAATGAAAGAAAGTAATCTTTAGGATGTTGGATTTTAAAGTTTCTGTCAATGAATGGGTTTGAGACACATCATTTATCTGACCCTACTGCTTGCTTCATGGTTAGTTATTTCCAAGTCTCTGGTTTATTTGAGAAACTTGATGTGTGTTTCTGCTTTCCTAGAGCAACAAACAGTTTTTTCTGACTGGTGCAAGGCAGACAAGATGCAAACCCAGACCATTTACTGAAAAGCATGGATTTCCTCCTTTGTGGTTTGGCAATCTTTATTCTGGTCAGCCTTTCAGTATCTGGGTGAGAAAGGCCCCTCAGTGACTGGAGTTGGTTTCCTTTGCTTCTCTGAGCACCAGAATAGCACACAGGTGACTCCAAGTGACAGTCCCTGTAGGAGAACATACAACTGCTGCGAGCTTCTAGTCAGCTCCAACTGGGTCACTGATTCACTTTGATTCCAGTGTTATCCATTTTCCATGTTAAATAATTTATGGGTTATTTTTTATGTTGTTTTGTAACAAAGCCACTGCTTTTTGATCTCTAAGATGGGTGATGCTGCTGTTCATGGAAGCAGAAAGTCGGAAAGTCATAAATGATCACAAGGTGTAACAATGCTCTACTGTACAGATGTGTTACAATAAACCAATGGGACAGAGCATTTTGTAAATTTAATGGCACATCACTTAAAACAAAATATAATTTCAGTTTATAAGTTGGAATAAAAATTGCACCTTTGCAGGTTAAGTAAAGAATAGCTAATAAAATTGTAACAGACATACATTATACAGCATGGGGTTCATGATGAATAATTGGTAGGTTATTAGTGCTTAACAGATTAAGGGTACTTCCATTTATTACTGTGCTCCACTAAGGATGAGCATTAATTTTTTTTCAAAGCAGATTCACTGGAAACAGACAGTTTAAAATTTATGCTTGTAATGATTGCTACATGGTCCATTAAGACCACCTCTAAGTGAGCTTAATTTGTAGCAGATAAATGTACATGTCTACATATTTTTCAACGTAGTTTATGGTGCATCCTGCACAGCTGTGCCCAACTGATTAAATCCTCACAAAATTTAAATAGGAAACCCATTACATAGACAGTATTATATCCATTTATCATACACACATTTTCAATTTAACTCTCTTTGTGCAGGATATTTTCACTGTTTCATTAAATATGTATAGCAAGGCCATTTTCTCTTCTAGTTTGTTTTGTGCTTTTGTTTGGATCCTCCTTTTCAGTTCTATCATCAAATAATTAAGAACTTCAGCAAACTGAACATCATCTACAACAATTATCTCAGTAATGATCCTAGATGTGACAGTCACTTAAAATCCTGCAGCAAGGGAGCTCTTACCTAGGGAGAGCAAGCAGGGCTATAACCACTGCGTAGGGGAAGGTGATTGGTACAAATACCCTCACTGCTCTGTCTGATGGATACTGGACTCTGGATTTATCTGGAGAGATAAATATGCTAGATGCTGACAAATGTTGGGATTGCAGATGTTTCTCCTCTTTCTTCAGCACTTCCCATTAGTGAATTCTGGGCACTTACTGATTTTGTTAAAATCCTTTCTAGAATCCCGTTCTGAACTGTCCAGCTTTATCTTGGCTTTAGGTGTTTTCAGTGTCATATAAACCACAGTTTTGGCTTATAGAAATAAGATTAGAAGTATTTGTCCAATTTTAGAGACAATTTTACAGATCAAATTTAGCTGCTCTGGATTATTTGAAATCCCTCTTATGGTCAGAGATTAAAGCTGTTAAGTTCCCTTGCCCTGAGCCTTATGTAAAATAGGTGGCATGAATTCCTGTCAGTCCAATACTGCTCTACTTGGTTCAGATCCACAGAATTTTCTCTGGATCTGGTAAAACTCCTGTTCATCACATTCTGTGGTCTGCTGAAGTGAGCCTCTGCAACAGGGCACACATTTATTAAGGCCAGTAGAGCCTGCTCTGGCAGACCACTGCAAAATAAGGGACAACTTTTGTTTAAGATGTGGGACTAACTTTGTTTATCTGAGTATAACAATAGGGAAACAAGATTTTAAAAGAAAGAGAATAAATAATTCTTGTTCATTCCTGTCTGCATTCCCCTAATTAAATGCCAGAGACAGATTCTTTGCTCTTCTACAAACTGAACAAACAAACAGAGCCACAAGGAAGTGTTGACCTCCAAAATCTTCAAGAACTGACAATTTATTTTGAAAAGAAATGGCTGTTTAAAACATTGCATTTTTGATAGGCTCTGTTTTCTTGGCATGTGTATAAAATCAAGTCGTATGGCCATTTTTTAGCAAACATGGGTATTTTAAAAAGAAATGAAAAGGATTTGGTAATTTTTTTTTTTTCAGTGCTGCAAATAGTGACAATGACTTATTACCACCTTCTTTTTAGTCTGTTGTACTTGAGACCATTAAATGATTTTTCTCCCCAATGTTGAGTGTCAGTTCCTGTTCCACAGAAACACCAAAACTTGTAGGCACAGGAATTAGTTTGAAAACCTTTCAGATTACAGAAACCATTTTATATCCCTGTATTTTTAAAATTTTTCCAGTATATTAGAATTTTGATTATACATTAATAAAAGAAATGATTGATTTTTTTTCCTGATTAAGATAAAAATGCTGGTGTAAGACTTTGCCAACTTGCATGACTTTTCCGTAGGATTTTAATGTAGGCTAGAGTTAGTCCTGATGTTTTTCAGGGCTTTTCACACATTTGATCTGCTCAAGCCCCTTGTTTTGACTTCTCATTTAGCTTATTTTCTTTTTAAAAAGCCAAGAATCTGGAAAGGAAATAGGATTTCCAAGTAAGAATGCTCAGACAGAGCCCATCTGTTCTTCCAAACATCAGCTTCAGCATAAATACAAGGACAGACATTTAGAGCTACATCATCCTTGGAATGTAGTGGGGAATGAACTTCCCAAATCTTGCAGAGACAGTGGAAATGTTTTAGGACATTTTAGAAGAAAGGAAGATGTCCTTCATGTGAGAATATGGGGTAAGAAGAAAACATTGTTAAAATGCTGAGGAATTCTTTCATTATTGCAAATACTCTGGAGGCAGACCCCCCACCTACAATCTGTGCTGCTGCCTTGGGGTGGGGACTAAAAACACTGAGGGAACCAAATGTCCCTTGTAAAATAGGAAGGTGCATCTCTGAATAAGCCTTATGAATGTGATACTATGGACTTACTGTCTTAGAAGATTAGAGAAATGCTTAGGAACAGAGAAGTCAACGCATGGAAAAAATGTCCTAGATATTAATTTCTGTTCAAACATCACACAGAGAAAGAGGCTGGATGAGCTGGACAGCTCTTGAGCAAGCCATAGGAGATATCAGTTTGTCAAGAGCACTGTGAGGATTTGAGCATCAGGACCTGTGCCTCAGTTCATTCAGAGACAGATGTTACAGAGTCCTTTGCTTTCAGTAGGAATCAGCTGTGACCAGTGAAGTGCTGTCTCCATGGTTTGGATCATAGGTGGGTTCCTCTAAACATTCAAACAAGTTTGTCATCACAGATGTGGGAAGTATTTTGCAAATGTATATGGTATTATTTCTAGATTTCAAAGAGAGAATGTTTTAGAGGATAAAGAATTATAGACAATCAGTTTCTTACAGGTAGAGTCTAAAAGAGGAAACCTATTAACCAGGAATATAAGTGGCTATCTGGCGATAGTTTTTTCATGGAAGCACAAAATTATGTCCTTCAAAAAACTCTGCATGAGTTTTGTGGAGCCTTGTTTTTGATACTGAGGAATTGTCGATGAGATTCTAGTGTATATACACTCACTTCATCTACATGAAAAAGGTATTTGTGCTTGTGATGAAACTGTTTACATGCTTAATGGATAAACATTTCAGCAGAAGTGTTTATTCAAAAAGGCAAAACAGTGCAACTGTATGAACCTGAGGAGGTTTGTGTCACAATCTGTTATCTTGAAACCCTACCAAGACAAACTTACTTCAGGGGAGTCTGTTTTATTTTGCTGCTGGCAGCAGAATGATTAGTTGCAGAATAATCTTATAGAGAGCTGGTTGCTGATTAAAAAAAATTAGACTGCTCCCTGTGTTGTACTTTCAGAGTAATCTTCCTCACATTTTGATTTTTGAAGAATAGCTAAAGCATTACTACAATATTGTTAAGCAATTATTACACTTGAAATTATGAATGTAGCTAATTATAGTTATCTAAGAATCTGCCAGCCCTTCAGTCTAAGGTTAACTTTTTTACAATAAATAGATGCATGAAAAAGACAAACTCACTGCCTGTCAGAACACAGAGGACTACAGAATGATTTCTCGAATATTTCCAGGACAATGGAAGAATAATTGGTAACTGGTTTACAAGCAGGAAAATGACCCTCAATCTAGTGAGGGTATTCAATTTAATAACATTTTGGGTCCAAATTATATTAAGTACTTAAATACTTTAGTTCTTGGATGCTCAGCTGAACCATAGCCCCCAGTTCCATCCTAGCTCAGCCTTTACAGTTTAAATAAATTTATCCAATGGCCAATTCAGAAGGCAGTTTAAGGTGAGACTGCAGCCCCAGCAGAGTCAGAGGTAGGACCTTGCCTCAAAGCTGAGCTAAACATTTCAAGCAAATGTAGTGAATGAGAAAAAAATTTGTGTCAATTAAAATAAATATAGAAAATATTTTCTGTGTGAGAAAGGGACAAATGCAGTTAGCAGTAGTTCTTCACAGGTTTTTTTCAATGGGGATTTTTTTTATCCTCTAGATGATAACCAATTAAAATATATTCATGACAGAAGCTGACCTTCATGAAAATGCATTTTGTCCTCAGAAGCAGGAGGTTTGATAATCATGTAGCTACCACAGCACACATAAAATACCTGGCTTGAAAAGCACAATGAATCATGTTTAATTAAACTTTGTTTCAAATGAGTTGAATTGCAGTCAAATTGGAAAGGACTTCCACATTTTAACAAAAAAGATCTTCAAATTATAGAAATATGCAAATATTGCATCAGTGCTCTAGAGGAAGCTGTGATTAGGACTATTTATGATTTTGGTGGCTTTATGGTATATGATACTGCTTATGGCTTAGATCATGTTGCATTAACTGGAGGTGTCACAAGCTGTATTCTTTGGGCCCTCCTTGTGTCACATGGCTTCTAATTATTCTACAGTTTTTCTTTTCCTTTCAAAGTATATACATATATTTTTTTCTTTAAACCATAACAAATACATTATGTGCCCAAATATTTCATCACTGCTCACATATGGGAAATACAAAATGCTTTCACATAACTCTGCAATGTGATGTTAAACAGATTTAACACAGATTTAATACAAACATAATAAAACTAAATTCCTCTAAGTCTCCTTAGAACATGAATTATTTTTATTTTGATTGAAAACTGAAAAAAACGTGTTCTTTCTGTATTGCTGAGCTGTTCTGTTTGTTTTTAAATTCTTCTTTAGAAGCCTTTTTTTCCCCCTGAAACCTTAGTGATTTTCTCTCCTTTGATTTATTTCTTTCTGAATCTTGTCCCAGATCGTGTGTGCCTGCAAGGCTTGGTGAGCTGCTTGGAGTGGATCCCCCAGCCTGCCCCTGTCAGGGGCTCTTTGCCATGGTGTGCCAGCTGTTTTGCCCTCGGTTTTGGCTGTGTGCAAAAGCACAATGCAGAAACTACTTTGAATATGTACTGTGCATAAACACAGTGTATAAAATAAACAGGGTTGAAGAAGGTTATCCATGATATCTCTCTGGCTGAGCAGGGAGCTGTCCAACTGGGAGCAATTTTGTGATCTTGCCAGGTTCTGCAGCATGTTTCTCTTTCTTTACAAGATCTTGGGTCACAAAAAACGGCACAGAGCTGGTGAGTTGCTGTGCAGGAGAAAGCAGAAAAGAGAAGAACGAGTTGTTAGCTGGGTGGCAGTGAAGGAAATGCTTGCAGGTCCTAAACTTGTAACTTACTTACATTTGGGCAAAAACCACCAGTCAATGATAAAGGTCCGGTTCCAATATTGCCCTTTGAATTTATCAGCTTCCATTTCCTAATTTCCAGTGACTGTGAGCTGTGGAAGTTTACATGCTGGCACTTGCATACCCCAGCAGCCTCTGGACAGCTGGCACTGCTGGGCATTCTGAATGACTGAACCCGTGCCCTGCAGCAGGGCAGAGGGGCTGGCTCTGCTCTTCCAGTGGTGCAGGCACACCAGTGCATGTCCAGTCAAAAAATGTTCACTGCTGAAGTCCCTTGTGGCCAGTGTCATCTTCTAAAAGCTTCTCAGGAGAAGCATATTCTTCCCAAGTTCCCTTTAGCAACATGAGCAATTTTTTTCTGCTATATTTTGTGGCTCATCCTTTGAATCATCCTTTAAGGATATGCCCTGGGCTAAAATCCTATTTGCACTATTAACTTTTATTCTGTAATAACTCATTTAAAAACATCAGATGGTCTCTAAATAGGTGTTTTATTAATGTTTTGTTAAAAAATAATAAATTCTGCTCCTATTAAGTCAGAATTCTGCAGCCTCTGTAATGTAACCTTGACATTTCAAAGCTCTTTTAAAGACCTTGCACAGGCTTCCTGATGGATTGAAGAGTTTATTGTTTTATCAAAGGATACACTCAGAGGAACTGCTGATTATTTTTATTCATGTGCTAATGTCTTAACCCTACTTGCACCTCAGATGTGAGGTCTGTATAAATGTATAATAAATATATAGTGTATATAACTATATTTATATTCTTCAGAAACAAAAATGGCTTGAAAAATCTAATTAACTTTTTCTTTTTATTCTGCCTGATTAGTTGCAGTTATTTGATTTTGAATCAAATTGTTTTCTCTGATTAATTTTATAGTGTAAGTATTGAAATCTAATTTAGTTGTCTGAATAAACAATCTGTTTAGAAGTGGGAGGTCACTGATACTCCTTAGGCTATTTTCTGTGGGCAGTTCAGATGGCACCCAGGGCAGTAAAAAGTTAATGAAAGCACCCAAAATCTTATGAAAAGAGTTCAAATTAATTTGTACTGGCATATATGAGCTTGTTAGCCCATGGACAGACTCAGTATTTATTTATTCCAGACAGAAATCATACTACCTGTGCAACTCTGTGAGGAGGAGGCATTTTTCTCAATTCCTTTCTACCTAGGTATATGGCATTTCTATCTTTGCTACCAAACACAAATTTAGCTTGTTATAACACCCTCCTTGAGCAGTGATGGAGTCCCACTAAAATATATCTTCTGACTCAAAGTTTAGCACTGTGCCTCTGCTGCTGTAGCCAATATGTTGCTGTGAAAACTCTTGGTGAGTACTTACCCAGAATTATTGAAGGACTCGACCTTCTTCTGTGAAGTATTAGCAACATTATTGAGTTCTTTTTAATAGTGTTTTTGTTATCTCTGCCCTTGTAAGTTGCTTCTTTCAAATGTTATAGCTTATTAGTTTATATGCTATTTCCATTGCAATTATAGCCAGAACAGGAAAGGGTTTTTACCTTTTTAGCACATTGTCACCATGCATCATTTTTAGATCCTTATTTCTCCTTATTAGAGGTTCTCTAAGCCCTCAGCTCTCACTGGATATCAAAGCATGCTTATGATCTAAAGCAGCTAAAGTTTATGGGAGGATGTTGTTGCATTGGTGACAGTCTGTGGTGTTTTATTGGGGTTTGTGTGTGTGTGATCTCTTAGGGTAAGTTAAGTGTAATATAAACGTACATAAATATCAGACACCTGGTACAGCCTCTGCTGGAATGACCTCATGGCTGTGCCAGGAAATGGGAGATCTCTGCCTGGTACCCCTCTCCTCCAGTGTGGTGCCACCCTCTATCCCCTGGCATAGATCAAACAGGGGAGGATGGAATGTGTAAGGTGAGCAGCCTTGCTTGTCTGAGGAGAACTTGGGGATCTTTCAAAAAACCCCAAACCATTGGAAGATGAAGTGAAGCAGATGAAAATCATTGATGGGGCCCTGAGAATATTATCCTAAAGAAAACAGTGTGATTTTCCTTATTTATTTCAATTTTCATTTTGCTTTTGTTCTGCTTGGTGGCTGTGTGGCCACTGTGCGTATTACCCAAGCACATCATAATTGAAATAATTGAATTAAGGTCAGCTGTCCAGAGGATAAATCAGCCTATGCAAAGCATTGACAAGAACCTGGGCCCTACAAGTGCTCATGTGGCCTCAGTGTTCTTGGAGCTGATGTGGCATCATTTCTTTTAGTCTGAGAGAAGGACATGTGGATTAAAATTGTAAACTCAAACATTGGGAGAGAATCTGATCAGAATGTGTGGTTTCAGAGCCCTCTAGAGCAATCTGTGAAACAAAATTATCTTTCTATACCATTCAGTCATATTTCATTTTTTAAAAAATGCTATGGTAGTGGTTTCTTACATTTTAGGACATTTAAAATGATTTGAAAATATTAGAAAATTTAAATATTAAAATAAATATAGTAAAAGCTGATTACTGTCACTCTGAACCGATTCTGTCTGTTTTCCCTGAAAAAAAGTGTCTATAGGCCAGACTGTACGTTTTCTAACATTGTCACTGGATTTCCTGGTAGATAATTAAAAGGAAAATGTGGCCATTTGATTCCCCAAACAACAATAAAAATAGTGAACTCTGAAGAGTATGTATTTGGCGTATGAATAGTTGGTTTTTCTTTTAAATTAGGTTTATAAGGCTATTGTTAGTAGTGTCATTTCCTTTTTCACTGCATCCTTGAGAGTGGGTGTTTGCAGATGCGCTATTCTGAGAGCTCCTCATTGTAATATCCTCTCTGAGTAAAGGCAGGCAGCCTGTGCTAATTGCTTTACAGAAACACTCTGCAATGTAATATAAAATGTCACTTCAGCCCTGTTCACAAAGACCTGAGTTTCCAAATGTCCAGTGCATTACAATAAGTTTTGGGTTGGGCTAAATTGCGCTATTGATTTTTTTGTAATTAGGTTTTAATGAATTGTATTCACTGAAGTTTACATTTGTTGAGGGACTTCAAAGATTGGATTGTGATTGTTTAATTCACTTTATTTTTTATTTTTTTTTTTTTTGGTGTGTGTATCTAACAGTATAGACATCCTGGAAATATTTTTATTTTTGTGTTAGTTAATTAAAGTCCAGCATCTGCCTTTCTCCAGTAAAAGATGAATAAAATATGTAAGATTATAGGAATTTGGTTTTTCCAAGAGCTGATGAAGTATTCCACATCTTAGAAATGTATGTTTTCTTACTGTTTGCTCCCCTGCATCTTTTGGATTAAACTGCTTGACTGAAACTGGTCAATAAGGGTTTTGTTGGAATTTTGTTCTTTGATAGTAGCTTCTATTTGGATTAATCTTTATCACTGGGCACTGAAAAGCTGTTTTTCCTTGTTAATGCTTAATCAAATAGCATGGCAGCTGATAATCCCTTGTTCTGATTTAGTAACACACACTGTGTTCCAGCAGATTTTCTTATTCTGTTTTGTTAAATTATGTGTTTTTGTAAGAAAAACATTGTTCTACGCCAGTCCCAAAATGCTGATTTAATGGATCTTGTACACCTTTGTTTATTCTTGAAGGGTCAGGTGATCCATTTCCCCCTCCTCAAGGAAAATCACTTTTTTTTTCCCCCTAAAGTAGTTAGATAGTTTAAGAGTCCCTAAACAATTAAGGATTAGGAAATTAGAGATTCTGTACCTATGTGTAAGAGTTTCCTTTCTCTTCCCTATGCTAATTTACTGGATTTCCCCCATGCTGGAAATGAATAATTTTTGCTGAGTGTAGTCATGGCTCAGGAGGGTTTTCCTGTGGGCTGGGGTGAGGCTGGATGGGTCAGAGATGCCGGCAGGGCAGCACCACCCCTGCTCTGGGCAGCCCCTGCTCTTGGGCCACTGGTCCTTCTCTGAATGGGATCCTGCTCATCCCAAACTCAGATTATCCTGTTCCCCCAGCTGCAGCAGCTCCCTCTGCCTGTAAAGAACATTTCCAGCCATCCCTGTGTCCTGTCTGCCAGCTCCAGGTCAAGGCGCTGCTCTCAGTGAGCCCAGCCCAGGACAGCCTGGCAGAGTTAGGGATGAACAAAGCTAAAGCATCCCAGAGGGATGTGGTGTATGCAGCTTGACTGAGCTCCACAGCTTTGGGATTGGAATTTTGGGATGTAAACCTGATTTGCAATATGCAGAAATTGATGTACAAGTGGCTGGATAGAGGGACCCTCATGATTTTTTTGATGCTGACCTACTCTGTGACACTGAGTAAATAAGTCACTGAATCTTGCTGTGCTTTTATTCTACCTATATACCTTTATTCTACACTTTATGTCCAATCTGCAATATTTCACACCAAAAAACAAATATTTCTTAAAACAAACATACAGTATTCCAGGTTGTGTTTAATTCTGTATTATTTGCACTTGCTTATGTAGGAGTAAGTCAAATTAGACTCAAAAACATTCACAATAATTCTAAGTTGCTGAATTTTACAATTTAATTTCAATAAACATGTTAATCTAGAGGATTTTTATCTTTCAAACAAAATATTATACCTACATTTAGTGTCTTTTTAGACTAAGCCACCCCCCTGGTGAACTTATGCTGCTCTCCTTAGCTGGGAATCTATTATGTCTTCCACACTCTTTAGACATAAGAACCTGAATTAGGCAATTAAAAAAGATACAGAGCTTTTACAGCCGTGCTTAAATACTACTTCTAAATTTGTGCATAGCCATTTTCAGGTAGAATTATGTACTTTGCATGTGTGACTGTGCAGATTAAAGCCAACAATTTAAGTTTATGGTGTGAGTGCACCTGCATGCAAGCCTTCATTTTAAAATTTGGTCATGCACAGCTTTGCTTTTTAGTTAGGTTTTCTTTTTTTTATTATTTGAGAAAAATTTGCATATGCATATATTTGCATGTTTTGTTTCTGTTTTTAGAAAGTGTGACTGTAAATTGAACTTACAGAATGGTAGGGTACAGTTTGGATATACCCAAGTATGTAACCTATGGAAATAAAAACAAGGATAAGTGTCCCAGAGTGAACATCAGGTCTGGCTAAAACGTGGAAAATTTCCTTGCCCTTTGGCTAAGGATGCGAGGAAATTTCAGATCATAAGAATGTGTTCTTTGTGTTTCCTCATGGTTTCCTCTGGAACACCTTTTCTTTAAATTACAGCTAATCTTGCTGTAGCCATGAGAATGTTTAATGCTGTTGTTAATTTCCTCTCTGGCTATGAAAGAGTTTGCCAGTAATATTGGTTGCAATCATGGCAAGATGCACTTGTACAAAATAACGATATTTGTTGAGATATTAGCAGCTGTTTACAAGGAGTGCTGCTAGCAGTGATTTTTGTTCTTTGGAGCATTTGAGTACAATGGTTAGTAAGGGTATTTATGAGTCTCTGGGGCAGGACAGGGAGAGAAGAGGAAATATTTGGAGACAAAAGCAAATATTTTGAGATGAGCAGCTTCTTTCTTCTTTTTTCTTTGAAATATATCTTTATTTTTAAATAAATTTTCTTTACAGATTCCTTTCCCTGTGACAGCCTCCTTCAGTTTAAATCCATGCAGTCCTGCAGGCCAATACCAAGTAGCTATTGGGCAATTTAGAGAAAAAAAATTACAGATAAGCAAGTCATTCTGCTCAGTTGCTGAATGAATTTCCAGACAGGCTAACCTTGATTTTGTATACATATAACTTTTAACTTCCTGAAAACTATAGAAGTCTGGTATCTTCCAATGAAGTGAAACATGTCAGAATGAAATTGAAAGAAGGATGGAAGTGACAGGAAAACCATGCAACAACAAAAAATAGTATGAAGGAAACCATAATTTTCCAGGAAATAAAATCTAGAAATAATAGAATTAAAAAAACTCTAAATAAACAAATTTACTTGCATCATTACCTTGTCTGTTCCTATGTCAATACAGAAAAGTTCTATACAGCACATTTCCAAGGGTTTAATCCTTTTTAAAATACCCTGAATGACAGCATTTCACAAGGATGCTTAGAAGACTATTACATGGTCAGATACATCTAATTATCAGCATTTCCTTTCCAAATCCACACTTTGCTCTGTTGCATCCTATTGTTCCTACCCTTTGAGCCACATTAAATAGGTTTTTCTCCCTTTCTTGGGATGTTTGGGTTTAAGACACTTATGGATACCTATCACTGATCCTTTAGCCTTGCTAAGAAGAGAAGAAACTGCTGCAACGGTAGAAGATGCAGGGATAAAGCATTTTTAACTGCTGGATACACTTTTCCTACACTGCACTGCCATGCTTTTGAATAGTATGAGGTATTAAAGTATGCACTGTTTTCCTCCTTAATTCTTGAGTTAAAGTGGATTTTTAAAATTTGATCTTTTCAATTAACTTGAGTTACAATGGTTGGATCAGGCTGGGAATTTTCAAAATGTAAAAGTTGGCTTGCTTTGTAGGTTAAATATCCTCTAAACCGCTTTGTTATTTCTGCTTGATCCAGCGTTTCCAGGGGACCAGGTCCACCTCATTTCCAAGCAGTAGATACTAAGATGGTTTTCTGTGAGATGAGCTGCAGTTATTTACAGCTGCACACACTGCTTTGTTGAGGATGTAATTATTCCCTACCTTCAGTGATTTTTTTTCCTCTTGTTCTACCTTCTAGTTATCAATGTTGCTGTTTGTCTTGGAACTGCAGTTTTCCATGAAAGAAAGCCTGGTTTAGTCAAGATAAGTGACCAAAACCATACTAGATTGCCAGCATTCTTGAGGTAAGAAGGTTGCTTTTATCTTTGGCATTTGCTGATGCTCTTGTCTGCTTGTGTGTTTATACTCCATGGTGAATTGTCCTTGAAGCCCTCTCCTGTCTGAGGACAAGTTCTGCAACTGAAGGCAAACAGCTCCTGCATCACACACGTGTGCAGGGATTCCACCTGCCTGTCACAGCAATTGCCATGTGTGAATCAAGGGAATCTCAAAATGACCTTTGCAGGCTGCCCAGAGATCTTGGAGAGTCTCCTTCCCCGGAGGTATCCAAAAGCCAACCAGACACAGTCCTGGCTAACATGCTCTACCTACACCATCCTGCCCAAGCAGGGAGGTTGGCCCAGAGGACCTCCAATGATATCTTCAAACCTCACCCATTTTGTGATTCTGTCCTTCAGTAAGGAAGAATCAATTTCCTTTTTGATGTTATTATTATTATTATTATTATTATTATTATTGCCTACTTTTAGAGAATAATTTCACATAGTATTTAGAAAATACAGTCTGAGGGAGCTGTATAAATATTATTGGCATTATATCTGCAAACATAAAGCAATTTAGTAATTACTGCCCCAGCATGGTTTATATTTTAATATATTAATTATATTTGCATGCATCAGATGTTTACATGGAGACCTCAAAGTCATCTCTGTCAGATTCCATGAATCTGTGAGTCAGGTGAACATCTGCAGCCAGTACAAAAAGTGTGCTTAGTCAGGCAATTTATCAGGACCAGGATAAAACTGCTTCTCACAACCCTTCCCTGCTAATTGAGCCAGGACATAAAATAGCATCTGCAAATGTTTGCCTCTTGATCCCAAACCAAGGAATCATTGTCAGGCTGTTTCCAGAGTATACCTCAAATGAGATATGTTAAGAAAAGCACTAGAGCAGACAGCTGAATGCAGCTTTCTTAAGTACTAGAGGTAAGGCTGACTGATTAAGTCCATATTAAATGTTATTATTGTTAAATTCAGCTTTATCCTCAGTAAAATATATATGGCTATTGCAGAAAACAATGTTATCCTGGCAGTAAAAACCAGTGTCTGTCCAAGGTTGTCTACAAATGACTTCTATTTTCACATTGATTGGTTTTTGTCTTGATAAGATTAATGGTGATTGTTAATGATTTTCATAATCACTACCGTAAGCCAGAGCTAAAGTTCTATGAAGATAAGGATAGTTTGTAAAAGTAAATATGATTTCAGATGATGTACACCTGCACCTAAGCACATTCCCCATTTGTAAATTGCTCTCAAGCTCCTTGTGTTCCAATACTCTTTGCTGTGTGCCAGGTACCTCCCTGAGCAGTGCCACAAAGCATTAAAAACCTGCTCCAGAGTTGTGAGGGGCCACAGAGATCTGAGCAGGCAAAACACACTGCACAGTGGCTTTTTCATTTTAACCAAAACCTGACATCCTCCAACTCTAAAAACTGAACAATTTGTCAAGATGAAAGTTTTGACCAAGCAAATTACATTTCTACTAACAACCATGTTCTAGAAGCTGCATATTAACTGTAGGAAAAATTTGTGCCGGCAAATAGTTAGAATATTCTATTGGGTGAAAGTTGTTCATATTTTGCTGGATCCTTAGACAAACTAACGTGAACTGCTTGTATAGGCTTGCTGGGCTTCTTCCAGCAGGCACAAGGACAGTGATCGCCAGACAGTATATTCATAACATAATTAAAGCATCCATTTCAGGGATCCCCCAGCAAGTCTCAACAGGCAATATCATTATCACTTGAACTAACTTAGCTACTAAATAAGTTTTATGTGATGAGCTCATGGTCATGTCTAATTGGTTGGACATCTAAGCATTTCACATGAAAATGGGCTTGAACTTACTCGTAGAATGTAATTCTGACAAATATTAAATCTGCAATGGTAATCAGGCAGTAAACTAAAGAGAAGGGTTTAAAGACTCATTTTTAGACACAGAATGCAGATGATGGAGAAAGTATCTGTTTTTTACAAGCCATATTCCTTATATGTGAATACAACTGCTGTAGCTATTTTCTATTCTAATGAGGTTTCTGAATTATAAAATATATCTGTTTTTCCTGTTTCATTGATCAGCAGAGTTGGTCAGCATCCTTCTTCTCATCTTCTCATCATCTATCCCTTCTTGTTTATCACAATTTATAGACTACACTTCTAGTTCTTCCTTGCTTCTCTACAAGAGGTCGAAAGAGAAATTCAAATGAGTCTGGAGATAAGTAGTCAAGACATCTAGTTTATCTTCTTTAAATTGACTTTTGTTCATCATTTGAGTTGTTGCTTCATAATTAGGTACAGAGAACATCATCCAGGAGTAAGGTACTGACCTTCAATTTTAATGAAGTATTATGGGAGTCTTAGTCTTAAACACTTCATTTGCCATTGTTATGACAAACAAAGAAACTAGGGCAATAAATGGTTCACCTGGATCAGCATTTTAGGAAGTTTATTTTTGAGAAAGAAAATTCTTTTTGAATGTTAAAAAGCAGTATTTACAGCAAAATAAAAGTAATTTTTTAGGTACAAAAATATCTCTTGAAAAAACACAGAAATTCCCAGAACATTTCAAAAGTAACTATTGATTATGTCTAATCAATAGATATAATTTCTTAAAACTGGAAACACTTCTATCTCATTCCAGCTAGATGGGGCTCTATATGAACTACTGGAGCTGTTTGTATTTTCTTTCCATAAAACCAGTTAAATATTAAATTTTATTAATTGATCTTAGTTCTGAAGGTGACATTTTCTTCTCCTGTTTCCTGTAGCATCTGCAAAGGGAAAAGCACTGCCAGCATTAATGAAGGGAAGCCAGTTGATGTAATCTTTTGAGATTTCAGGAAAGCTTTCGATACTGTTTCTTGCAGTATCCTTCTGGATGAAGTATGCCACGCTCAGTGGGACAAGGACATGGTGTGAGCCCCTGGCACAAAGGCTGGGGGGTCACCGGGGCCGTGGGGCCCAGGCAGGGCACAGTCCTGCTCTGCTCGGGGCTGGGGTGGCCTCACCTCCGGGGCTGGGACAGCTTTGGGGGCACAGTGGAGGACAGACTTTGAGCCCCTTAGAGAGTGTCCAAAGGGGGACACAATAGAGGATGGACATTGGGCCATTAGAGAGTGTCCAAAAGTGGCCACGAGGATGGTGAAGGGCCTCGAGGAGAAGCTGTGTGAGGAGCAGCTGAGGGTGCTTGGTCTGTTCAGCCTGGAGCAGGGGAGGCTGAGGGGGGACCTCAGTGCAGGTGCAGCTTCCTTGAGAGGGGAACAGGAGGGGCAGGCACTGATCCCTGCTCTGTGTGGCAGTGACAGTGCCAAGGGAATGGCATGAAACTGTCTCAGGGAGGTTTAGGTTGGATATCAGGACAAGGTACCAGAGGGTGGTTGGGCACTGACCAGGCTCCCCAGGGCAGTGGCACAGCACCACCCTGACAGAGCTCAGGAAGAGTTTGGACAATGCTCCCAGGCACAGGGGGGATTGCTGGGGTGTCCTGTGGGGGACCAGGAACTGAACTTCAAAGATCTTTGTGAGTCCCTTCCAACTTGGCATAGTCTGAATATCTATATATTCAGTGATATTATATGACTAAATACAGGATATCTTTGTTATATAGATGGAAATTTATGCTTATAATTTTTGAGAAATCTGAAAAGGGAGAAATTTAGAGAAATCTAAATCTAGTGAATGAGAAACTGACCTTTGTGCGTGTGTAAAAAAATCTGTACCTTCCTTCTTCTGACTTTGTGGTGTTGTTTATTCTAAAGGGAAAAAAATGTAAGTTCAGACCTTCACTGAAATCAGTGTATGTGACCTTTGGCTTTATCTGAAGCTTTACTTACCTAAAGCTTTACTTACTTTTGAGATGCATTGTTTTACCATATCCCAAATAAAGATGTTATTGTAGGTCAGAGAAATTGCCCTCTACAAATGCCCATTTCTTTTCATTGCCTGTAAAGTGATTTCAGGCAACTACCTAGATACAGATGTCTGTGCAGATTCAGACACTTAGCAGACAAGTGGAAATGCCCCTTTTATGCTGCCCTTCCCATGGTTATCTCTTGACTTCAAGGACTGAGCTCTAATCTTTTATCCTCAATTAATGCAGGAATGAAGACATGATTTTCATTTGCTTTCCACTTCTATTTTAAGAGGGAAACAATTGTTTTGAGGGGAATCTGGAGTTACTTTATGTTAGTGCTCAATTACACATAATTTAGACGAGAGTAAATATTAGGATTTCAGACTTCAGCAAAAGAATAATAGATTTTTCTTTCTTTAAGGAAAATAATCTATTTGCTTTACTGCCAAACATTGACTCTTTCAGTATGTTCAAGCCTTGAAGGCTGAAAACAACGACACAGATGTGATTCACATAGGGTTCAGCAGCATGGTGCTTCAGTGTTCTGGCTTGTTGGAAAGCTTCCAGGGGATTTAGGAAAAGAACATACTGAAGAAATACAAACTGTTATTTTGCCAATTAGTTGGAAAGAAGTGTTTTTTCAGCGTGATTCAAATTTGCTTTGCTAATTGTTATTTGTTTTCATCAAAATTTCCCCACACAGAACAAAATACTAACAGACCTGCTATCTGTATACCTGTTATGGTTAAATGGTTATGTATCAGTCCAAAGAATTTTAGAATACCCTGTTTTTTAAGGGGCTTATGTGTCTCCTAGGTGGTTGTAGGAACAAAGTGGAGGTATCCTGCATCCCAACAAGGTAAATCCATTATTACTTTAGGAATGTAGTTGTTGGAGCCTAGTTTGTGTTTTGTACAGGGAATTTATTTGACTGTTTTACACCTGTAAATGCTAATCACAAGACTATATGTAATAGGTTCTTTTCCGGAACATGATTACTAACACACAGGCTTTGTGGGGTGGTGAAAAGGACTGTAGGAAAATACTCTTCAGTGATGCTGCTCTCCTTGCCTGGTGTCCCTAAGAACTGGTGTCACCAAACACAGACCAACGTGGAGGCATTTTTATAAAGTCTAGTTACGTCATCTTGGTTATGTAAGATTAAGACATATCAAAGTTTTCTCAATCTTTAGATGAATCTATTAAAGATACAAAAATTTTCAGATCAAAATCAGGAGTGGTTTTACAGGGAGGACCTTCCAGGGTTTTCACATAGTAATAAAATATGATACAAGGCAGCACAGTGTCAATAAATCTACAGGATAAAGGTCAGGTTTACATCGATGGACAGAGCCAGCAAATACATTTGTTCCTGCAATGTCTGTGTTTTAAATGCCACCCTCTGATGAACCTGGTGCAGAAATACACTTCTGGGTTTGATGAGATGTCAGTTTTGTTCAGTGCTGATCAAATAAGATGAATGAAAGTGAAACAAGAGCAAAAATATTACTTCTGTCATTTATTTTTTATGCATTACAGGAAGTGGGTCAGTCAGTGAGATTTCTCTTAAACAAATAGCAATCACTGCACAATATCACCCATTGATCTATTTCACAGCAGGCAATGGCCTTTTTGTCAGAAAGGACACACAATTCAAATACCACAGAAGACGTGGAAATGCCCATAACAGGTTTAAAAAGTGTCTTCCCCTCCTTTACTTGCCAGGCCATTCTCCACAAATCAATCCTGGCTGTAGAGGCAGCGCATTGCAAAAACACTTCCACATCTATAGGGAAGGCAGATATTCTTGGAAAAAAAAGTGTCATGTAAATATTGTCTAAGGTAAAGGAAATCACCATTTAGCAAAAAATGATCTGTTTCCTATGATACACACGTGTAAAAAAAAAAGACCAGAGCAAATTGCAATTCCATGAGTCATTTTGTGTAACTGTAGCAATTTGAAGTGCCAATACTGAGGATGAGTGATGTATCCTATCATTAATTCAACTTCAGAAAATGTTATCAAATGTGAGAGTCTATATATCCCATAGGACTGTAAATATTTGTTAGAAAAAAACATTTGTGGATAGATGGTTCTGAAAATGGGATACTTCCCTTTACACTTATTTGCTTGTGAAATGATTTTAAATCATTGAAGTGCAATATCCAGCTTTGAATGATTCCAAGCAACTTTCATGTGTCTGAAATGAGGCAACTAAATTCCAATATCACCATCTAAATAAATAAATGACTTGAGTTCCTAAGAATTTATAACCTGTGTGGAGGTAAATGTTATTTTCAGTTTATTACCCGTGTGTCAGCACAGCTGAAAGGCAAGACAAGATATTCTCTAATAGTATTTTACAGTCAAATGTGGAAGGTCTCCTTTATAGGAGTTATTTATTCAAATAACTGAATTATTTACCTTTGCTTGACAAGTTGTTTTGGTTGACCATAAAATCCATAGATTATATCTTCTTCTGAAGATCTGTATTTTAATGCCATTGCACCCATAAGCAGAATTGTTTTGATTTAATTCCAAAGACTTTGTCTGTTGCTTTGGTATAATATTTATGGGGGGCAAATAAAAAACCTGTAACACATAATGACTGTCTGAAATAACGTTTCTCTACTAATGAACCAAAATGTGTGTGAACTTCTGAGAGCTTTTCACATCCATCTGAAATCTGAGTTTACAGATAGCCTGCAATCTTCACTTTATCATTTTTCTTTTTAGAGGCAAAAATAACCCTCACTTTCCTCTTCAAAAGAGGGGAGGAGGATAACAGCACTAAAGAAAGGAAAAGAGGGTTATAGAAACAAGTTAAAAGGAGGGAAAAAAACCTGCATTTATGTGGCTGATTTCTTCCTGCTCTGTCCACTTGTTGGAGTATATATAGATATTTAACTATTTACCATTCAATATGAAAAACCTGCAGACCTTAACCATGGTAACCATTCTATCACTTGCTCTTTAATATATTATTTATTCATATGCCTTATTCTTGCAATCTCCAGCAAGGCAATTAAAAGCATATGTTCATGTGTTCTACTGTATAAGGTTTTTAGGAGAAAAAAAATCAAGATACAATACATTTTACATTCTCAATAGTTCTGCAGCTTTTCAGAATCTTTCTAAAACTTGAAGCAGCCATAACAAGAGAAAATCTGAGAATGATTCTCATTGTGGCAAATCTGGAGCCCATGAGAATGACTTCTTTCACTCTTTCTCTCCACTGTATTTCAGGAACATAGCATCATTTTTATTATATTTCAATCAATAAAAATTAAAGAATATTGGTATTTGAAGATTTTACTATGCTTTCCACTATGACTCTTTTTATGCACCAGATAGCATCTTTACTTAAGTGATATGCTGTTATGAAATGGAATTGTTAATGAGTACAAATTCATAATATTTTAGGGCAATGGTACAAGATAGGTATTACTATACACACTTGCATTAAATAATGAGATAATACAAAAGTGAAACAAACCCAAGACTCTTTTAAAGACTGGCTGGAGGTCTCCAAGGTCCATACCAGATATTCTAATGTGAAATCCTCCCTGTGGAAGGAGGACAGCTGCACTTCCACAAGTCCTTGTTTTTATCTCAGATCTGTGAGATTGTTGCTCACCCTAAATCACCTTCCTTACCATCATTACCTTATACAATTGATCTTTTAACAGTCAGGGGAGCAGAGAGGGTGTGGTAAAGGAGCTCGGTATATCCACCCAGTGAGGCTTTTGGCTGTGTCCTCTTTCACCTTGGCAGGGAAAGTGGCTGCAGTGTTGCAGTGACAATGAACTTGGTGGCTGCCTTTGGGACGTAGCAATGGTCCTGAAAATTTTGAAGATGGCCAGCATTTGATAAGCACGTAGTGGGGTATCCCATGGATTTCTTCTTGCAGTGGCAAATACATTAACTCACCTTTGCTGACTAAGCAGTTGTTTCTATATATGGTTTCCAGTAGAACCTTATAAATGACTTTAATTTACAGTTCATTACATGTCTATACCTCTAAATCCCCATGCAATAATTTGTATCCTTTCCCTTGATAGTTTAATTGTTTGTAATTTTTTTAATGGTAACTTCTTGATAATCTAATCCAACAACTTCTTTCCATTGCTTTTGAATAATAAATCTTTAGGCATTTTTTATTCAAATTATCATAGGTACTTATTTCGTAACTCTTTTTAATATGGGTAACACAAACAGTATTATTCTTACACTTCCTTGGGGGAAAAAAATGCACCACAAAAATGTATTTCTTTACATTAATACAAAATACAACATCTAATTAGATTTGCTAGTGTAGCTGACAAATGATCTGCACATACTATAAATGGGGCACATATATCACAGCTGCTTGCACTTTAGTTGGAGCTTTATGGTGCCTTAGTACTGTATAAACATCGGTGTAAAAAAGGGTTTATTTCCAAATAATAGAGCTTCATCTTACTCAAGTCTTTATGTGGGTTTTTAGTATTTAAAACTCTGCAATACAATCTCTGGGACTTTGGATTCACGAGAGAATATTCGTGTAAAGGAAACTCTGTGGAAAAACCCAAAAGGAACAGGTCTAAGGGAAAGGTTAGAAAAGGATTAAAAACCCTATGATGGCCATGTTTTATGGAGAAATTTCACAATGTCAATACAGTAAAGCATTTCATATAATGGGCATGGAACTTCAAATATATCTATAATGTAATAAAGTATATTTGAAGGATAAGTCAATCATGCCAATTTGTTAATGGCATTTTTTACATCAAATTTTCCACACCTGACTCTAATGTCATTTCCCATCACGTCAAAGATGAAAAAGTACATGTAATAATTGCTTTGCCCTCTCTACTTGATGAAAAGGTTTTTTTTTAATTAGAATATTCACTAACACCTACTAAATGCTTTCTAGCTTTTACTGTGATAGGGAATTTTTGAAAAATCATCTTTGTTTGAGAAGAGTTATAAAAATGTGTCGAAATGCAGGCCAACTTTGTTATAGTCTTTTAAGCCTTGTGAAATGAATCTACTGTTTTGCACAGTTGCTAAATACCAGATATATTAAGCTCATGCCACGTCTTAAATCTTCTATTAAAATCTTCACAAAGCTATAAAATGAAATTAATGAAACAAATTAATGGGCATAATTCAGTCCATTAAATTTGCCCTTTTACCCTGTGTAAATAGAAGTTTGCCAATTTTTATGGCAGTAGTTTCTAGACCCTTATGGGTGGATGTAACATCTTTGCAATAGTTGACATTTTATGTATTCAACTGTTTTACCTTTCTTTCTTTTATTGCTGTAGTGACTTTTTGCCATGTCCAAACTATCATTGGAATATGAAATTTCTTTCTGAATTACCTTACTATCTTCAAAGCTTGTAATTCTGAGTGCAGAAAGTCCTTCCCTTATCAGTGCAAGCAGAAATGGAGCAGAAGTTTATGGCTGCTTCTGTAAGTAAGGTCATCAGCACACTAAAGTTCAGAGCATGTGAGCAGACATCCTAATAAACATGGAAGGTTTAAATGAGGCAGACAGTTTTTGCAGGATGTTCATGGTCCCTTAGAGGCAGGTTTTGTTCCATTTTCCCCCTTCCTAAGCAAAGCCTGGCATCCAGAAATTTGTTTAAGGCCTTTAATTTCTCTAAATACTTGGCATTTTTCCATGTTTAGATTCAGATTTTAGGATGTGAAAAAGGCAGGCCTATTGTAATCACCAATAAGTGGCAACTTCTGTGACCTTGGCTTTTGTATATTGCAGATAGTAAAAAATTCAAAAGTAATTATGGGAAAATTTGATTCATCATTTATAGTCCCTACATGCCCAGTCATCATAAATAATTAGGGAGAGGAAAGACAAATATGCAGAAGGTCAATTAAAACATCACTGTGTCAGTTAGAATAAAATATGATCATAACGAATTCTATTAAAAATAAATTTTAGGATAGAAGTGTTTCTTAAATTTCTGGCAATATAGCTTCTGATTTTTTGCCTCCATTCTTTTGGTGTCCCAGGTCTTAGGCAACTTTCCTTGTGTGCTGTTTAATTTATTCTTACTTTCTTAAAAACTGTCCTGATTTTGTATAAATGGATATAAGTCACAGGTAATAACTGAAAATTTACAAGAAGTTGGACATTTTACCAGTCATCTACCCTCACTTTGATTTTTGGATGGCTTTACTCATTATCCTTCAAAAAAGAACAGAGGATCTTACTGGCTGTAATCACAGTTCTGGAAATACTCATTGAGGCAGTTTTTCCATTTTCCTACTGCTTTTTGTATTCCTCACATAAATACAGATGCACCTGGCATATATGTCTGCAGGATTGGTTCTGGCTGAGATGTAACAAACAGGAGAAAAATTCTGTTAAGGTAGGATTTATCTTTTCTCTAGTGATGTCACATCACTTTAAACTAGGTTAGTGACCCTGGGAATAGGAAAGGAAAGTTCAGTTTGTGTCTGTTTTCTCTTCTGAGTCTACTGGAAGTGCTCTCCTAGCAATATGGGTATTCTCTCTGGTCAGTTCAGCAGAAGTAGCTGAGTCAGATATCATAAAATTACTAACACACATGCACTTGCTAAAAGCTCAAGCACATCATACTAATTGTTTAATTTCTTTAATAGCTACAGGTTTATTGTAGCAATAAAATATGCTGTAGCTGTAGCATGTCAATTCAAAATTGTAGTTCCTTTGTAAAGAGGCTGTTCAGGATTATCAAAGTACCACTCAAGAAAGTAGATGGCTCTGTGTTAGTGAAAAGACTGAGAGTTTTCATCTGGAGCTGCAGAATTTATCCTGAAGAAATCTGTGGTGCAGAGAGCTGAATGTATGTATCTACATTTTAATTAAAAGTTAAGAAGTTAGAGTCCTGGCTGTGCTGAAATGTCGCTGAGTTACTATTGGAGCAGACACAGCTGATGCCAATAGCCATTTTCAAACTCTGCTGAATCTGAAGGAGGGTGAGAGATCAGTGTTAAGTGAGAAGTTACTGATGTAACCCTCATGGGCACAGCTCAGAATGTTTGCACTGAAGGAGAGGATCACAAAAGAAATGGTTCTCAGACAAAGTGTTTATGATTAGTGAGGACAGAAATGGAGCCCAAAGAAAATGTTAAATAAAAAAATTTGAAAGTGGTCATAGAAAATCAAGAGAGCAAGTCAGAATAGAAGATGGCACCAGAGAGAGTAGTCACTCAGGAGAGATGCCTGGGAAAGAATCTTATTGATGGGAGATTTCACACCACCAACTAAGGTTATTAAAACAGAAACCAGAGAAATCCTGAGAGAAGAAAAGCATGTGATTGATGTGAGTAAAGATATTTTGAAGAAAATAGAACATTGTTGAATAATATTGATTGTGCAGGGGAAATAAACCATATCCATGAAGAGCTGAAGTAACAACTACCACTGAAAGGGTCAAAAATACATATTTCAAAATTGAATTATATCCTAAAAGAACCTAAAATTGATAAGGTTACAGGGAATAAAACTGGACAGTGACCTTCCAGTTGGATGAGACTGGCATAGTGTAAAGGAAAGGTGGCTGGAGGAGTGTAGGAACTACCCAACAATTTCTGTAGTGTTGCATGCCAGCTTGTTAAACACTGGCAAGGATTTAAAAGAACACAGTCAATAGAGAGGGTAAGGCATGGAGGCCTCATAAATGGGATTTATAACTGAGAATTTGAGTGACTCCCTTGCTGCTCTTAGAGATACTTATTGTGGTGAGAAAGATGGAGTATGAATATATAAAGAAGGTGTTGAAGATGAAACCAATACCAGAAAAAGAGGTTAATTATTTTAGTAGTTTAATTATATCACAATCAGAAGCCATTAATGGATTTTCAGGAGTAATGCTTGAGTGATTTGTCTAATAGATAAATGGTGCTTTGAAAAATATTTCAAGATTAAAATTCTCAGAATGATTTGGTTTTCCTTAACATTAATAATCCAGCTATAACATAGTTTTTCTCTTTCAATAGCGCTTGAGTAATTTCTTCTTTAAATCCTTTGTTAGCCCTGCCCAAGCACCACTTTAATCTCATTTCTTGCCCTAAATCTCACTACATCTTCTCCCTCTTTTTCTTCCCACAACTGCACAACTCTGTACCCTTCTTTGTACCCACATACTGCCTGCTAAGTCTGCAACATTTTAATTTCATCAGGCACTTGATCTTCTCAACCCACTGCCACTCCCTTTTTCCTTGGGACTCCCTGGGCAGCACCACTGAGAAGTGGGAGTGGAAGGTAAAGGTGCCAGGGCTGCAGCTCAGCGTTGGGTGGTGTGGGTCTGCTCCTGCATGGCAGAGTTTCTCTTGGGGGCTGCCTTACAGGCAGGTCTGATGGGTTAAACAGCAGTGATCCCCAGTAGTTTGGTGTGGGCCAGTTCTTCAGTGCTGCACTAAGATTTGGGGCACCATTCCAGTGCTGAGATGGTGCCCTAGAGAAGACCACAGCCAGCCCAGATGGCAATACTTGTCTGTCTGGTACCTTCCCCAAATCTATTTCTTAAAATTATGTGCTATGTTCCTGCTCAAAATGCAGAGTTTTGGCCAGCAAACGCTTGTTTTTTTGAGGTTTTCCAAAGCCTGCATTTTGAGCTGTGCTCTGGAATCAGCTGAGCATTTGTTTCCCAGCTGAAGCTCTTTGTGGGGCTGTGCAAGAGGGAAGAGGCAGAGCTGGTGGCAGAGCCCCTTCCAGGTGAGGGGAAGGAAGTGTCTGATCTGAGGTCTTGTCCAGGAATCACGTCCTGGGAGGTGCAGAGCAGCTCCCTGTGCACTCTCAGCTTTCACTTTGCTGTGTAGGTGCACATCCACCCCGAGTGTGCTCGGGAACCCTCCCTGCTCTGACAGTCCTGACACACAGGTGGCCTTTTCCATGTGCTGCACGTTGGAATGGAGACCTTGCAGCTCTGCAACCAGAGCAGTGGGACTGCCAGGACAGGCCTGTCTGAGCCTCCAGCTGGCACTGGACAGCCAGTGCCCCATAATGGAGGAGCAAGGATGGCTCTCCATGCTTTACTCTCACCCTTTTTCGCTTGATAGAATTTTAAAATTACATGTATTTCTTCTCCATCTAATTTTCCCAGTTTCTCATATTGCACATTTGATGACCTTTTGAATTTATTCTGTGATTAAAGCTCCTTTCCACTGAAATACACTCTACTCCTTTCATAGGTTATTTCTTATTTTATGAAAAATACTAACAATATATACTTTCCATGAGCTGTTACTTTTGTTAAATTCAGTTTTCTAATCATAATAATCATTGGCAACAGAGAGACCTCAAAGAAAATGACAAAAAGCAACAAAATGAGAATTTATGCTATGAATGTGTCAGCTGCTATAATCTAGGAGATATTACACAATCACCAAGAAGCTTCAGCCATTTTTAAACCTGGACTTTACAAAAACCTCTTTTGCTAAAGTTTTGAATTTGTAGGATTTGTTCTTGCTATAATATTTTTTATTTGTTGGTTTGTTGGGGTTTTTTGACAGTAGAAGTGAAATATCAAGAATCTTTTCCTACAAGATTTCAGTCCCAGTCTTAAAAATTGAGTATTTTATCATTTATCTTATAAATTTAATTGTGATTCCATCCTCTCTTTTTAGGCACATTTTACCTGATTTCCACTAATAACTCACATTTCCTTCTACTCCTTTTTAGAGGATCTGCATAAAAACTTGTCTTAAGCAGACTCTGAAGCCCTGGGCCCATAAATACTGAGAACTTTTTGGAAGGCTAATTTCTTCATTTCTCCCATGTCATAATTGCTTTGCTCATTAAGAGATTTCTGCATTAAATTTATATTTGTATTTTTTTACATCTTATATTTGAAAACATGAATATATAATGTCTCCCTGGAACTCTACACCATTATGATGAAAGATAGAAGTGGAGTCTGAGACAGACATGTTTAATTAGTGAGAAAACTTGACATTTTCAGTGTTTAGACTAGACAGGGAAAAAGCCAAGAGCAAAGAAGTGGTTTGGGGTGATTTTTTTTAGATTGCTGACAGAAAATAATTGTTTTAACACGAATCAAAATGAAACTTTTCAACTTTTGTAGTGTATCAAAGGCCATTAGAGTTAAGGTTCAATGCTTATTCACAAATCCAAATATTCCAATTCCTACCTAAGTGGGAGGAAATACTTTATCATTTCTGAGTGATAACCACTCAAGTTCTATAAGTGGCAATTGAAGAACTATGTCTTCATTAATAAAAATATCACTTGGCACATCATGAGGGTGGGTGGTTTCAGGTTTTGGGTTCAACTGCTGAGGTCATTTTTGTATCAACTGGCAATGGAATTTTCAATCTTTGGAAGTCAGTTGTTCTTTGATGAGGAATGAGTGATTCAGTAGAAAGAAGCAGGAATAGTTCAATTTCACACAGCCTTCTAATTCAGGGTTAGAGGATGAAACAGCAGAACCTAGAGAATCTGAGAGCTAGGGCCCTTAGGATTTAGCTAGGGCCAACTTTCTCATCTGTGAAGTTGTGTTTTTCATTATATCTGACATTTTTTGAGGGTGAGTTTTGTTACAGATTATTAGCCTATGGCACTGGGCTGGGAAGATGAGACTTCGCTGAGATACAGAACCCATAAAAAAAGAGTGAACAATTGAAATTACAGGGTTATTGTTATCTTGTTGTCAAGGTAGCTTGAGGTTGGTTTTGCACTGAGAGGAATTCAGCTTGCTTTTATGTGTGATACTAGGAAATGAATTCAGTGCCCAGTATGCCCCAACACTAATTATAAAACTTTCTAAAAACAAAGAATAAACCCAAACCAACTCTTTCCAGCTTTCTTTCACTGTTTAACTCTTCTCATGCATCTCTGAAACCACTGCATTGATTTACACAATTGAGGGCTTTAAATGTGATTGATCACCTGTATCCCCTTTTGTCCTGGGTTATGTATATTCATGGAAGGAACAGAAAAGATAATTTTGCATCAGAGGTCTGCCTCAGGGATGTTATTTAGGATGTTTAGGAGTAAATCCTGGATTCACAGCCATTAGCTGAGAAGGGAATAAGCCCATATCAGCAAGGAACTAATAACTTTCTGGGTAGCTGCTGTGCGGCTAATCAGGTAAGAAACATATCACAGTCATCAAATATTACCAGCTTATTAAATAAAGGGAAGAAATAAAATTTCTAGGAGAATTTAAGGAGAACCTTCTGAGGAGCCTGGAGACATCTTTGTTCAGCCTTCCTTGGTAGGTGCAGGGGATTAAGCCAGTGAGCAGATGCTCTCTGGAGAACCTCTTCAGAAATTATCAAAATTGGCCAACAATGTTTGGAAAAAAATTAGGATGTAGTCCAACTTGTCTAAGGTCCAGGTACTGTGTTTAGGCAGGATGACAAGGTGGGAGCAAATGGCTGGGTAGAAGTTTGCATTTTTAAAAGATCTGTAAGAGAAAGGAAACAATCTAAACTCATTGTCCATGACAATTGAACAAGCAGTTTTGGATTTAACCTGCAATAAGGAAAATTAAGATCAGTTAGTAGGAAAAAAACTTTTAAAGGTAATGATAGCAATGCATTGGAATAGATTGCCTGGAGAGATTTTGGAATCCTTGTAATTGGAAGTTTTTAAAAAGACAGTCTAGACAAATATCTGTCAAGATTAATATGTTTGATCTTGCCTTGGAACAGAGGATGGATGAAATGACCTCTTGAGGTCCCTTCCAGCCCTGTTATGAATCTATAAAATAATGTTTTAGCTCCCCGGGGAGAAAAGAACTATCCAAGCACAGAGAATGTGCTACAAATGACCTTTGATATTTTTATTGACAAAAATTCAGAAGCGATCTCAGTATATAGCCAGTAATGAAATAAAATTATTCAAACTAACATTAATCTCTAGCTTCTTCAATCTGAATCCTATGTGAAAATTTCTGTATCCCTGTCACTTAAGATTTCTTGTAGTAAATAAAATTGGGATTCTGTTTGCAGAGTGAAGATCTTAATTTGAAAAGTTAATTAACATATTTGTTGTCCCACTGCCATGGAAATTCTCCTGTTCTCTCCAAGGCAAGGTTGTCAAAAAAGTGCACTGATAAACTTGACTTGGTCTGGAAAGTGGCCTTGTGCAGAACACCATGTGACTTATTTGTGAAAAGATCAGGGTCCTCCCTTCCTGTCTTCAGAGACAGCTGGAATTCAACTTTAGAAAGAGATTGCTTATAAAGCTCTGCTCACTAAGAAAGCTTATTTATTTCTGAAATTCTCTAGACCAATATTTTTCAGTTTTAAAAATTCCCTGGAAGGCATTGACTACAGAATAGTGATAGCAAGGTTATAAATTGGTGGTAAGAGGTCTGCAACAATAATGGGAAGAAAGCCCAGCCTGAGCTCCCAGGTGTCTGCAGTCACAGACCAAACCCCCCTGCTGCACCTCTGTAATGTGACACAGGCAAAACTGTCTGTAACTCACCGTAGGAAATGGGGGAGATCTGACAACAGCCTTAAAGACACCTTTTTATTTACCTTGTAGACGAGTCTTCTGTGGGAAATATTATTAAAATGTAAGGGAAAATAATAAAAGTGAAGAGTTTCTATAGAAGAACAAGATATTTCAAATTGGCAGAGAGCCCTTGTGGTCTCTAGGTGAGCCTCCTCCTCCTCAAAGCAGAGTTAACCCTGCCAGAGCAGGTCTCCAGGGCTTTATCCCCACAATTCCCCGGGACAGGAGCAGCCCCCCTGGGCCAGCTCTTCCACCGTGTGACTTTGCTCTTGTTTTTGTGGGTCTTTGCCATCTTTAGACCCCTCAGCCTTTCAAGGGTGCAGGAAGATTTTTCCCCCACAATTACAGTGTCTGTGGAACACCAGCCAGAGCAGTTCTCAGTGTACTTTGGAATAATTATTCTTTGTTAACAAAGCATAAAGTTTAGTTGCCTTTGAGTACTTGAGAACCTTTGGTGAAAATTGTATTTATGTTAATTGAGATGTTTCTCACACAAAGATATTTTACTCTTGCATAGAAAAAGAACCAAAAAAGTCCTATCCCTTTTTACATCTGAAATATTCAAAACTGAAAAAATATTAGCTCAAGGCCTAATTTAATAAGAAAATGCAAGTACAATTATCTCTTAGTTAATTAAAGGATATTGAGATTATCAAAAAAGATTAATCTACCATGTTGAAAAAAGCCTTATACATTCATTCTATTGAAAAGACTTGTGTAATTGATTTCATTGCTTTCAAACAAGTTAGTCCTGGAAATACAATTAGACATCAAAATGCAGGGAAAAAAATTAGCTTATTTTGTATCATCAAAATAAAAAACAACAAAGAATTGAGTACACACCCCATACATGTGAAAAGCTTTTTCTAAACAACTAAATTCATCTTTACCAGGAAGCAACAGAGATAAATAGTTCTTCTATCTTCAAAGAAGACAACTTTTCAATAACTAATATTCTTGAAAGAAAATTGATTATAGTTCTTTTTCAAATAGTATAATATCATTTTGTAGAATATTCCTTTTTCTGAGTAATTTGCATAAACATTAAATTAAAGCAAATTAATAAAAAAAAAAACTCTCTTGAATTCTAATCCAGTGTTCTTATCAGTCAATAGTTTAAATGAAGATGCAATGAATAAACACATGTAAATCATGGACAAGCTGCAAACCAGAATGGGATAGGGAGGGAAGAGGAGCAGGATGCAGGAACTGCAGTGTACGTGCAGGATGATGCCTGGTGCTCAAGTCTGCTCTGAATATTATTGGGACAGTTTTCTATATGGTAACACAGAAAAGCGTGAAACACACACAGATGGAGGTTTGCTGTTTGAGGATCAAGCCTGAAAAAGGGCAGGACATCACAGTTCACCTGGTGGGGCTGAGCACAAGCTCTTCACCTGTCCAAGGGTCAGGATCTCCCACTGAAAATGATCAAGACTTTTAATGTCTGATGAGTGACTTCTCTGAACTGCTAACATTGTTTAATAAATATTTTCAGGTTTGCAAGAATTCTTGCCATGTTTTTTGTAAATAACTTGATTGAACTTGTGTCTTATAACAGTGGGAGAGGTGTCCTGTTGGCTGCCAACTCAGTTCTGACAGTGTGTTCACTGCTGCACAAATGGTAAAGGACTTTTTCTTTATTTATTCATTGGCAACAGTTTGAAGCAAAACTGTAACCCCCCCTTGGGACACTTGACAGGGTTTTTGCATCACATAAAACATGTTCTGAAAGCAGCAAAATGTTTTCTTGCCAGCTGAAACAGATGTAATATGCTGCTCTCAATTTGTTTTGCCCTAATTCTTAAACCATGTAACATTTGTTACCTTTGATAGCGCTCTCAGTAACTCTTTCAGAATATCTTTGAATAGGCTTAACATGCTCATTTTCTCTGTGCTGCTACTTCAGTTTGTATCCTCTCTAATGCATATGAGCTTTTAAATTATTTATGATGGGCGATGTTATTTAGAAGAATCAAAATGGTAGATTTTGATAAACAAAATGATCAGTTTTCTATCTCTTAGGGATCACATGAATGCATGTTCTTGCTTATTTTGATAGAGAGGAGAGAAAGAGAGGTTAAATGACTTTCCTACAGAGATCAGTGAGACTGTTGAGGTGCACTCACATATGTCATTAACTTTCTCACAACAAAATAAGGCATTTGGAAGAATGTTCAATGCTCTTAAAAATTGAATCTCCTTTGATCTGGGCTCTAGTAATAACTTGAACAATAACATCAAGTAGAAGAGGAGAACCTGCTAGAATTCTCTCAATCTACTCATATGTTTTCCTCTCTGTTATTTTTGTCTGTCTCCTCAGGCTGAGGGGGAGAAAATGGCCATTTTTCAGAAGCTCTGAGGGCTTTTTCCATTTGATAAACTGACAAATCAATGGGGCAGCACGCTTACATCTTGCATTTCTTTGGCTTTACACAATAACAGTTTTTAATTTCTCTCTAAATAACTTTTGAGATAAACAAATGTGTGCGTGTCCCAACTTTTTTTACCTCTACTTCTCTAAAATCTGGAACTGGGGACATTTATTTACAGAATATAATAGTATAAATAAGTATCAAAGATAATGGTCTCAGTGAGTATTGAGTAGCCTTAGGAGGCTGCAGATTAGGATTGCAAAATCAACAGCTGATTTAATAATTGACAAAAAAAGAAGTTCAAAGAACAAGGAATCTTTATTTTTTCTCCTTGCCTTGAAGTGGACTGTTGCTCCAGTTACTCATGATAGACAAAAGAATGCCAGAACAGCCCTCATTCAGACCTCTGTTCATCTGACAGAAGCTGACACGTGTAGGGTGAGGATTTCCTCCTCTGTGACATTTCTGGGCGTGTAGGACACAAGAGATAAGCACGAGCTAAGACAGCTTTTGCAATCAAACCCTGCAGCTTGATGAATGCATGGCATTTGGCTCTATTGATCAGTGACACAAGAACAAGGAGAAAAGGCATTAAGATACATTGTTGTCAAAGCTATTCAGAGGTTTCAATTTTCCTTCTGATAGTGCTATTTAAACAGAAAGTTTATGTGATGAAATGGAGAAAATGCTTGTAAAGGTATAGCTTATTAAAAAGAAAATGTTAAAAATTTGTGTTCCTGGGTTGCTGTAAGAGAAAAGTTTTAAAAACTTTTCAAATGCCAACAACCCAAAACATCAATAGTGAGCTGGGCTGAGGAAAAAAAATCTCTTTTTGACAGCACTTCATATCTGTGGTACCTGCCTTTAGGAACACAGGAATACTTGTTAGCTGGGGTAAATATTTCAGTCTTTTGCCATAAATTCTGAAATGTTGTTTGCAAAGTTAACCTATAGCTGCTGAGACCCTGTCTATTAATTAGTGTACACTGAGATTTCCATCTGGAGCAGTTATTCTTTATCACTTGTTGTTACACACATAAACACAGCTGGTTTTCCTCTTTAAAAGAAAGATTACCCTGTAGCATGTATTTAGAGTATAATCTCTATATATACTGTTATAATCTCTATATATACTGCTAAGTATTTCTGCTTCCTGGCAGAAATATCTCTAGGTGTTTAATTATATGATTATTATTTTCTTGTCATTCCCAGATAAAACTTCAGAAATGAGAGAGAGGAATGAAATAAGGGACATTTTATGTGCTTTTTTTTCTATACTTCACTGCTTTTTTGCTGACATAGATGAGATGAACCAAACTGAATAAAACATCTTTCTCTCAGCAGCATAGAACACTGATACTTTCTCCTATATTTATCAAAGTTGAAACCTTTTATGCACTTGTGTGTACAGCAAGAAATGTTTATTATAGAACAGCTATGTATTATATAGTAGCCCTTTATATTAAGGGATATTTCTCCTGCTGTATCTTAGACCTGCATAGGTGTGACAATATATTTGTAGCTGTTCAAATGTTCACAATTTGGGGTTTTCTTTTCTGTCTGTAGGTTACACCTGTAACTAACTAAAAGAAGTTAAGTGCTTCTTATAACTTTGGGAGAATAAAAAAAGGTTGCTATGTTCTAGGGTTTGCAGCAAACACAGTAATGAATCTTGATATTGAAATATTTCTTGGAGAGGACCTGATTTCTGCTTAGTTTGAAAAAGGAAATAGTGAGGAGTGGTTTTGTTTTTTGTAGTGACTGCAAAAAAACCCTGCTAAAATAATTATGCACATCTTTCCCCCCTCTGGAGTTTTGGCACTTCCCAGCTAAAATTAGAATTGGTTTTGGTTTTTGTTTGTTTGAGGTAGTAGCATACTAAGCAATAATTAGGATTAGTTAACTCAGCAACTCAGAATATGAGAGAAACAGACATGAGAGAAAGAGGTAGCAATTTTTCTAATCCTTAATTATAACCCTTTCTTTGATTGATGACATAAGAAATTAGTGCCTTACAGGGTGTAATTTCCAAAGACCTAAGAGGTTATACATTTATTTGATTTAAAATGAAGTCTCTTGAGTTGGTTTATTTGCCATCACAAAGAATGTGAAATAAATAGCAATGTTCTTTGCTCTTTACTCCAGAACAGGTAATATAAAAACCTTTAAATATAACTGTGTGCCTTGGGTTTGAAATACTGGACCTACCTGAATATACAAACACCCACATGAAACCATGGCAGTGATGAATGCACAGCTTTGCACTATCCTAAAGCCCAGAAAAGGGAAAATATACTTATTGAATAAAAAGATTAGTGCTAGTGTGAGCTACACATGGGAATCAACTCCTGAAAAAGGAATACCCTTACATAGTTCTGTTTTCCTTTGTCACCTAAAGGATTGAACTTTGGTTCCGTGTAAATACATTTTCAGTTGAAAATATGCTGGAGTTTAAAACTCTGTGCAGCTTCCATTTGAAGTAAATCATATAATGTGCTAAAGTTGTTCAAATTACCCACTGAACATAAAATGAGGCTAAGTTCTAATGCTTACTGTAATGCATAAATGACACTGTAATTATTTCACCACATAACTGAGGATAAATTTAGTCCCAGACAGGTGCATAGCAAGTATGTACATCCAGCATGACTGTAGTGTGTACATTAGGCATACACCTTAATTATTGAGGGAAATATTGCAATATCACTCCTTCTGAACTGTACCTTAACTTTTCCCCATACTTTTCTGTCCTTCCATTAGCTGGAACATGTTCTGTTAGCAGGCTGTGTTTGCCAAGGTGCTGGATTTGTGTGCCAAAGACAAGGAGTGCCTGTGTATTGCTCAGGGTGAGACTCAATTCACATTGGTCTGGAACTTCATATCTTTCTTCATATCTTCAAAACTTCATATCTTTCTGGAACTTTTTATCCTTCTTCGTTTTGGGAATTTGCAGAAAAGATTCAGATGAGAAATGAATGTAGGTCTGCTAGTTGTGGAGAATAGCTTGCTTGCATCCTGCTTTAGAAAGGGAATCAGTGTAAATGGAAATGAAGTTTTTTTCAATTCTAAATTGCATCATAGATTTTAGAATATTATTTCCCTAGTTCATTCTTCCTGTAAGAAAAACTTATGCAGAATTAAGCATTTTCCAGATATTTATTCACTACGGAAAATAATTTTTATGTGATTTCTGTGTCTATCTTAGACCCACAGAATGACTTGGGTTGGAAGAGACCTTAAAGCTCATCTGGTTCCACCCCCCTGCTGTGGGCAGGGACACCTTCCACTCAACCAGGTTACCCAGAGACCCCTCCAGCCCAGCCTTCAGCGCTTCCAGGGATCCAGGGGCAGCCACAGCTGTGCCAGGGCCTCCCCACCCTGCCAGGGTTCTGTGGGGGTGTTCTCTGGGAAGTTTATCCAAACTGCAGTAGCTCAGCATCTCACAGTAACACAGTCAGTGCTGCCTCCTGCACTCCCTGTGGAGCATATGGCTCCTGCAACAATATTGACTCTGTGTCTACAAATCACACAACAAAGGCTGAACTGTGAAGAACTGCAGATGATGAAAAACTAGAATTCCCATTTTGCAATTCAGCCTGTGTCCCATTTTCTCTTTTTATTTCACCCTGCTTGAATAATTAATGTGGGACTATTTAGGAGATATCTATGAAAGCATATTCAATATAATACAATTACAGAATAATTATTATTCAAATATCATGTATTTTCTATAAAAACATTGGCAATGTTGTACTAATCTCAACTTATTGGTCATGATGATGGGCTTCTGGACATTACCTTCTGGGGATTTTAGGGGGGAAGGGTGAATTTTTAATGTTTTAATCAAATAATATGAAATTTCTCCAGTTGTCTGGGAAATTTTTGTTGCTTCATTCTGAAGCTCCAAAGTGATATGGAGATTAATAAGTTTGGGGCTGAATATTATTTTGCCATTAACAGAAATGTATTGGCTTGAGGATGAGCAGACTTCTATTCTCATGTGGAAGGGGCACTGCTGAGAGCAGGGCAGATCAGAGCCCTCAACACACAAAGATACCTTCTGGAGCAAAGCATATAAATGGTTGTTATGAGAGCTGAGCTATAAAAAGGCTGAGTGAAATATGGCATCACTAAAATGCATAGCAAAACCCAGTGTGATTTCCATGCTGCCAGAATTTCATTCTAATTCAGCAGAAGTTTCTAGAATGAGCGAAAAGGTCAGACACACAAACATGCATAAAAGCATAAATATAATAGATTTTAGTCAAAACTTACTTTTATTGACCTGATATTTCCTAAATTTTAACATGGCCATAACTGTTATCCTCAGAAAGTCTTATTTGAAATAAGATTTAGAAAGGGTTGATACCTTTCTCTGACTAATCAGAAAAAATTTATGAATCTGTGGGAAATTAAACTGCAAACTGTAAGACAAATTTGAAAGGTTTCTAAATGCATTTCTAAATTTGGAGGCAATACTGTTACTTTAAGAGCAGCGGTTCTGATCTTCTGACATGAAGACAAACAAGAAAAACCCTTAAATATACATTGCTGCAAGTCATTTTACCAGTTGGTCCTTCTAGCACACATTGTGAGATAGAATTCTCAAAGAACAGGTAGCTGCTGGATTAATTACATCTAACATTTACTTTTCTTGTAAATGTGATGTGTTAATGTGTTTTAAGAGTTCACTAATATAAACCTAATGATATGCAGAATTTTACTGTTGGCATAGTATCATTGTTCCCTTCCAAGGAAGGGAAAAATCAAAGGGAGAAAAATAGAAAATAGGAACTATATTTTGCTTTACAACAGGTAAATCATTGTTACAGGAGACACTGAAGTGTTTCTTAAATGTTGACTTCTAGTTATTTTGGTATCTACAAATACCTCACAAAATTAAAATCGTCCTAAAAAAGCAGTTGTTTGGGAGTAAAATAAAATGCCTTCACCATTTGAGGCACTATGCAATTTCTAGGCACTTATCAGAAGATTATGGGGCTGTTCAGAGTCTTTGTGTCTTTACTGATTCAGATGCACACAGGGGTTGTGCTGGTTCCAGTGGGATTTGCCATCTCATTCTGCACTGTGGCTGACACCAAAGTTAAAGCTACATAAGTTCTTCAAGGCAGACAAGGCTTTGCTTGTGTGGTTCTTCCCATTTATTTGGCATGAATCTTCTGATCATAAACCCAAGTGTTCCCATCAGGCACACATTTATAAGTGAGTCTAAAATGATTCTCACAAACAATTGCAAGAGCATGTCAGTGACTTACCTGCACACAGGAAAGTCAAATTGTTCCTTAGATGGAATCCAACAGAGCTGAAGGAATTGAAATGTTCAGAGTGAGATCTACAAATCCCCATTTCATTTTCATGAGTATTATGAAGATTCTTTTGACCCTTAGTGAGGTATTTCCTGAGAGTTCTTTATCCTGCAGAGCACTTGGTGGGTCTCACCTGCTCTGACATGCAGAGCACACTGGCAAGAAGCAGCCTTCAGAAGACTCAGGCTGTTTTGTAGATGTATCTTACTGAACTCTTGCCTTGCTGCCACAAGGAACACCACCATGCCTTATTAGTTACCCTTTTCTGTAGATGTTTATCCTGTCTGTTCATAATTTCAGTTTATGTAAATGTAAGGGGAAAATATTTAAGCAAACTTGGACAAGAATTGCTGAAAACTATTGAATTCTTAAAAATTATCCCAGTCTTTTATTTAACAGACAACTTCCCACCCTGCTTGTCTCTTCCTTGAGCTTTGCTTACTGCCAGGGTCAATGTGAGATCTTCCTACGAGAAGCTTTCTTCTTCGTATGTGTAAGAAGAGGGACTTAGAACTTTTCTTGCTTATTTTATGATAATTACCACCAGCACAGAAAAAAAAAAAGGAGTAAAATGATGGATTTCTAAATGTACATCTTCCAGTAAAGTGGAGATAGCAGTGATGATTGTGAGAACAGAGATGGGAACAAACACTCACCAAGTTCAAAAGAAAGAAAACACACAAATGAGTCATTTCATTCTAGACTTGCGTCAGGCAGCACAGGAGGTACTGAGCCTCTCTCTCTCTCTTCTTTTCAAAATTTTTCCCTAAAGTCATTATAAAACACAACTGATGACTACTGGCAATTTTTATTCCACATGCTGCTTTCCCAATAAGGCTCAGATTTAACTTCCTGAATCTTATTTTTTTATGTAATAAAATATTGCCTCTGTTTCCTACTTACAAAATAGGAAAACATGCCAAGATTTTGAAGCATTTAATCAGTTGAAACAGAGTAATAATAGGCTCTGTTTGCTGAAACCTTCATAGATACAAACACTAGTGATAAAAGTCACTTCCAACCTCTCTTTATGTCTAATATAATCTTCACTTTTATTTGGTCACTATTGCCATGGTTTCTCAGAAATAACCAAAAATTACAAATAAGAATACTCCAGAATCTACCCCTCTTCTGACCTTCCTAGTGTTTATATTGCTAAATTAAATTTCTGAAGCATTTTCTGGGAGGAATGACAAGAGCCATATGGAGAGAAAGGCAAGCTGTAGAGGAAATCCTGCACTTAGTTCTGAGCTAAAGTGTTCTCACCTCCAAAGAGCTCCTACAAAGTTTGATTTTTTCCAACAAGTGTATCTGAGGTGTATCCTTCAGATCCTCACTTCTCAAGAAAAAACATTTTATTGCTACAGCTGTACTCTGTTTTTTTCCTCTGTGATTTTAAAGATAGGCAGAATTTCCCTCCCTTGCTGTCAGCACCTGAATATTTAGGAGAGAGATTCTTGTATTTATAGTGTGCCCTGACTCTATCTTTGAATTCTTAAATTGTGCTGTTCTTTCATTATTAACACTTACCTACACTTATTTACAGCTTCAAATTATAAAGTTTATTATGAAAGACTGCAAACAGTAAGGGCTCTTTACAGGAGGTGATATAAACACTGCTGCAAAAATCCTCTTCAGGCTCCATAACATTGTAGTACTTCATGTCACTTGAACATGGATTGGAAGTAGGTCAGGCTTTTTAAATCTTTTTCTTTCAATTTGCTTTGATCACAATAAAATTTCAAAAGAGGGGGTCTCTGCAGGAGCAAGTTTTGGTGAAGACTCAAGTAACTTAGAGAACTTGGTTGATTTTACACCCAAAGATTTATGTACAGAGACTTCAGGACTCCTGTGCTGCTACAAAAGTCAAACTTGTTTTTGTTGAGGTTTTCATGTGTTGACAATATTTGTAAGATATTTTGATAAATTATTTGAACACGACATTTTTAGGCTTTCTTAGCCGCATACAAGGTGCTGATGATTCTGTCCCCATTTTTGAGCTTTCACACTTGTATTACACTTTTCCTCTCTTGGTTTTGGTTACATGAGCCATGCTGAGTTACCATCAGAGGTCTCATTTCATAAAAAAGAAAACCAATGCAACAAAGGATGTTTAGTCTGTCACCACAAATTCAGTAATAATCAGCTCTACTGACAATTAAACAGGGTGATAGTTTGTTTAAGACCTTAAGAAAGTGATGTCAATTCTGAGAAGACAGAATAAACTTGGCTTTTGTTAGGATTAGCAAAAATTCAGTAGCAGGCAGGGCCAAATAAAGCTGTGATTTATTTCAAGCAATTGCAAGCTCTGTTGAGATTCAGAGAAGGATTTGCTGGGCGATTTCCGAGGTGAATTGCCTTTCATTCTGTTTCCAGTGTAGTCCACCACGACCTATGGATGCTCTGTCTGCATAGGTAGAGCAAATTCATGTGGCACCTCACAACATCTCAAAAGACAGAAACCTTCCAAGCTGCCTCGCAGAAGGTGAAATCAAAAAGACAGAAAAGTGGAAGGGTTTGATCTGGTTTATTTTCTTTGCTAACCAGAGATGAGATCAGCATCAGGACTTGAAGCAGTTTGTTCAGTGGGTGCTGGTGACTCTGCCCTGTGCGGTCCCTGAGAGGGAGGTTTTCCTTTCATGCTCCTCCATACTCACAGCAGCAGTAGGACACTATAATCTGTTACGGCTAAACTCTCTTTTATTGCTTTCCTTTCACAATCAAATGATTTTTTTGTAGTAATTATGGTCTTTTGAAAAAACCATAAACATTAGCATATTACTAATTTAGAAAGCAGCTCCTAAATAAATGCCTGTCATGCAGTGCACATGTTCCACTGTGCACTTTGCTTATGTTGATACTGCGGTTTCCATTTTTATTTCAGCTGAGTAAGAGAAGTCTGCCCAAAAACTTGCCTTCTAATCAAGGGGATGGGAAAGGATGTTTAGGCACATAAATTGCAGAACTAATTAAGGTGGATTTGCAGCAATCCACCCTCAATCCCTAGGGATTTTACTGAGTGAATCTCCTGCTCATTGCACATATGAAAACTTACAGAGCTAGGTAGCTACTCACAGGCACAGAGAGAGCTAATTTTCATTTACCACCATTGGTACATTTCTAGGGATTGTATTGGATCTGAGGCTTTCAGAAATGTGGGCCTTTATGATTTTAAGGTTTATGTTTTCAAAGCTAATCAGGGGATATTGATATTAAATTCTCTTTTAAATCCATTTAATTTTTTTGAAAAAACTTATCTTCACCAACTATTGATTTTAATAGATTGAATAAATAATTAGAGCAATACTACCACTAAAAATTTTCATGAAAGTTCTGTTTAATATCTCATGTTTCCTATGTACAAAGATGAGTATTGCTGTGACAAACCACTGGTACGTGACTTGCTATTGCTAGAAATAGTCTTACCTCTCAGAACCCTGTATTGTCATATTTTATTGCTTATTTCCCAGTGTAGGTTAGCACTTTAAGACAGACATTGCTAACATTAAAGCTAATATTATTTCAAAGATCCCTGGTTGCTTGATAACAGTCTGTGACCTTGCTGACCTCTGGGATAAATAAGACTCCCGAGCATCTCTTTTAATTTCACATATTGAAAGGTAGATTCTCAAGTTAAATAGGACAAAATTATTAATAAATTCCTTCAGAAATGTTAAAAGTAATAGAATCAAAGTAAAATTCAGAACCAGTTAGGCTTTACTATTGGAATAAAGCTCTGCATAATAATGTGCAAGCTTGGGGCAAACCTGTGTGCATCAAACCTGTAATGTCCTTTGTTGGGCAGACTCAGAATGGGCCTTGAATTCTCCCCTGTGATTATTTTGATTTAACAGCAAAAAATTACCCCAATTCTAAAGCAATTTCTTACATTAAATTCTTTTAATTCCTAAATAAAACAGATTGTCAGGTTTTTTTAGAGATGTTACCATTGCTAACAGAGATCTCGATGCTTATTGAAGATACTTCTTTTTAGTTATTCCTTTATATCTAAAAGCATGCAGGTTTTATTAAATGTAAAATACTGAAAGGAACACAGAATTCATATTACATAGCATGTCCTGCTGTGGCCTTGCTTTGCCAAAGAAATGTAGCAAAAATGTGCTGGTAATATCCTTTGTCTTCATTATAAGGATCTGTGTTGCTACATTCTTTCTGATGTAAGGCCATTTACCTTGACTCCCAACTACATTTAATCTCATTACATTCACTGTCATTATAGCAACATCTTTATTCCACTTGAAAGACTTTAAAGCTCTGGAGGATGATATTGCAGTAAGGACAGAATATGCTTTATTGAATAGGGTCCTGTGTAAATTCCAGATATGATCATGCCATCCATTTTTATGAGCCAGTTCACATGATGCTGGGTTAATGCAGCAGTTGTGATTCTTCCAGTTAAATACAGGGGTGGAAAATCAGACCATGAATAAGCATCTTAAATATTTTGATATTGAGAGGACCAAAAAAAGATGTATTAAGAGATCTTAATATAGATCTTGACTTAAAAATGAACTTTTTTGCTTTTCCTGCAAAAGCTTCTACCAAGTCAAAACATGTATAAATACAAATGCTAATGTTAGAAATAAAAGTAAATGAATGCTGAGACAGGAAATGACATCACTGTAACTTATTCTTAGTCTAGAACTCAGTGCTACAAAAGATCATATTGGGTTTTGTAATATTTATAACAAAATCTACCGGGCTGAGCTGAATAAGCTTTACCCACTGAAAAAAATTCTAATTTAGGCTTCTTGTCAGGGAATCAGCATTACATTGGAAAATTTCTCTGATAAAATACTTTAGAAAACTCAAAAAGCCAGAGAGGCAGTATTGGGATTTCCAAGTCTTGTAGAGCTCAATGAACAGCCATGGGGCTGTTAAAGGTGACCCCAGAGCCAAGTCCTGCCAGGCTGGACTCCCAGTAAGGTGGTGAAACACAAGAGACTGCTGCCTGTGCTTCTCTCTGTCCAGCTCTCTTAGGCCAGGAAAGCAGATTGATGAAAATAATGTCTTTGTTCTGGATTCCCTCTTTCACCTCTGTATTCTTGCAGGTACAGAGTAGCAAGAATAAGGTGCATGGGACCAGATAAACTTCTTTCTTCATGACTTGTTCTAGATAGTAAAATAAATAGCTGTGAAATATGTGAAATTAATGGCTCATAAGACCTTTGTGAAAAAGCCAGAACATTCAGTGCATGTCTGAACAAAGCATTCCTGAAGTACTCAGCATAACCATGCTGATAAATAGACTTACCAAATGACTGAAGGGAAAATTATTGGTTCTTGCCTTTGGTCAGTGATAATGTTGTATGGTCTTGTCATTTATTATGGTAGATTTTATTAGGTGTGTTATTATAGGCTGCCCATAAAATTTTATGTACTAGTAGAAAATAAAATTATACTTTATCAGATTATTTCTCTGCCTCTAACTATTCTAGATGGGTGAAAACAGAGATTTGCAAGGTGTGGAACTTCTTAATGAATACAGATGTAGAAGAAGATGATGTTAAAGATGATTCTGGCAGCTCTTTAGTCTTTGAAGCTACAGCAGCCAGTGCAAATCCAGGGACTGACCCAAGGGAAGAGCAGCATTAAAACCTGCTAGTTTTATAGAAATAGCTTCTAAAGATTTGATTTTCCCTGGAGAGTGGCTACATAATGTAAATACTGGTATGTCTGAGGACAGTCTATGAAGAATATCTTTCCTGTTTTTTTCAGGGCCAAGCTTTCTGCTAGATTAGTATAAGTAAATATCCATGTTGCTAATTGGTTCAGATAATTTAGGTAAATGGTGGTTTTTGAAGATTACTTACTGTGCAAGATTAGTCATATGAATAGAAATAATTGCCTATCTAGCCATCTCAGTAACCTCTGCTATTCTCTCCTTTTTATCTCACTTTACAAAGCAACTTCATCAGGCCATAATAAGCGTTAGTCAAACAGAGCCTGTGAGCCTTGCTTTGAAGGGGCATATAAATGATGAAAGGGGAGAGAAGACAGGCAGGAAATAGAACTCAGCGAGGTTACAGATTCTTGCAGATTTTTCTTCCAAACTGTTATTCAGTAAAAAGGTTTCCCTTTCCCTCGTGTCACAGAACCAGACTTCTGTGCTAGCTGTTCCTGGCTAATCCATGGCAGTTTCTTCCTCATTTCTATTGAGCTGGGGAGACATAAGATCAGGCTGACACAGGGCTTCCTCACAAAAAGATGCATTGGTTTTTCCCCTGAACACAGCTCTCATTACAGAGAAACACAATCTAATTTCCACTTATACAATGGATGGGTCCCACAGTTCACAAAAATATATGGAGGGAAAAGGTGTCTTACAAACCTATCACTCCATCTTTGGTTTCTCAGAGTTTATCCCCAAATACCATTTGTATTTTCTTTTCATATGTAATTCCGTGCAGCCTTCTCTAGGAGTGACATTTGTACCAGGGTGCAGAGTCAAAGGTGACAATTCCTGGTGCAGTGCTGGGGCTCTCTGGGATCTTCTCAGAAAGATGAATCTCTACTGCAACTCATTTTGATAGTCCTGAAAAATCTTTTCTGAATCACTGTTTTGAGCAGTATTTAGTATTAAATTTCCTGTTACCTAGTTATTTCATTAAAAAGTTTTGTTCCATAATTAAGCGATGACTTTGTTACTTTTCTCCATTCTGATCAACCAGGAAAACAATTTTTTGTCTTGTATTCCCATTCAGATACATTCTGCTTTTATCTAAAAATGAAGAGGTCTGATCTTGTGTTTTTCTCTCCTGTATTAATCAGATCTAGTTTAATATTGGGAGATACCAAGTAATCCCTGATTTACATTTGTGTTCTGGAAATGCTCCTTTTGTCACTGCACTGCTATCAAACAGTAACAGGTTGGCTGCTTTTGCCACTGGCTCTCCAGCATGCTGGGAACTGTTCCTGCTTCAAAAGAGTCCAGAAAGGTCTGTTGGTTTTGTAGTTCTGAAATTCGTGCAGCTAAAACCAAAAGGTTGATACAATTTGCCCTTTTGGGAAGAGAAAACCTAAAAATGGCAGCTGTACAAACCTGTAGCAGAAATGTAGAAACAGTTAAATCTACAGGAAAAAAAGTGACCTGACATTTTTTCTCGAACTTCATGTGGATTTGTTTATGTAAAAATTGGAAAAAGGAAGCATGCAAGGCATTCCTAGTAGACATGCTTTGTTTCCTACCCCAAGTGTTTTAAATTATTCCCAAATTCATAATTCTGAAGGGCCATTTCTGTTTGAACTTAAAAAAAAAATAAAAAAGGTAGATAAAACAAGAGGTGTTTGTAAAATTGGAGTCCAAATTAGTTGCTGACACAGAATTGTTTTACTACTTCTCCCAACTGGATTTTAATTCAGAAATTTGAGAGATTTTACAAAGCCAATAATTTGCTTTGATCCTGTGAACACATTCCCTTGAATCAAGGCAAAATCAGTAGGAGAAAACAATATATGAGAGGCTGAAAAAACCATTTTCCTATGCTCTAAAAATGTAGCTCTTCATAGACAATTGGGGGCATATTCTATAATCAATTTATAGGATATCTCAAGGAAAAAAGTGCAGAAAAAACTTAGGAAGGTCTCTCAGTGGAACAGGTCTGTATGTGGTGTTGGGGATGACTCAGGTTCACTTTGTCCTTCACCACCTTGTCATCAATTTTCTTCCCTTGAGCTGACTGCTGGGAACAATTTTCTATTTGCTATTGATACATAGTGAGTTAATCAACATCATTAATCTGCATTCCAGAGAGCTGGAAATTGTGTTTGCTCCTACCAGGAACATTTCTCCCTGCCCCTGGAAACCTGTGGATGGTCCTTGTGTGATCCCATGTATCATTACTGTTGGATTTCCTTGAGTACAACAAAATTACTTTATCTTGTTTAGGAAATTGTTGGGATTTCTGTGGAAAAGCACTGTTTAACTGTCCTGACTCCCTTGGGTTTAATCTGACCCAGATGATTTCCTAGAATTTCCACAGACACATCTGGATCCACACAGAACAGTGTTCTAAACAATTTACAAGCTTTCAGTGAAGTCCCAGCAGACACTGCAACCTTAGCAATTGTAGGTTAACAAATCCTTCTCTAAGCATCACAACCTCAGCAGTGAAACCCAGTAGCAAAGAGGTTATTCTTTTCAGAAATAGCACCTAAGGAAAAGAATTTCCAAAATTGCAGCTAGCAGCATCTTTTGGGCACAGCTACTTATTTTAAAGATAAGATTTATTAAACATTAAATGGAATTAAGTCCATACAGTCCTTTGCTAATTATGCTTGGTCATCCCACTGTGCTATAGAGAATACATTTTTCTTGCTACTCTTCATATATCTCTTGGGGGAAATATGTCATGATTCTGGTTGTTAACACTGATGCAAATAGCTGAATTCTTTTCCCTACTTTTTGACTTCAGATATTCTGAAGAGTAAGCAAAGAATTCATCAGTCTTTGAAGTCCTTAAAAAATTTCCATTGGAAATCCAATTTGTGCCCTGAAACCCACTGAAATTTAAGAACATTATTCACTTTTTGAAAAACCATCTCATATTACTCTACCAAATTAAATTTTCTCCAAAATCTATTTTCATTCTTTAACACTTTACCTTATGGTTGTTGTCTCCAAACACATAGAGGAAAGTTTCTAGCCTGAGGGGAAATGACTGTAGTACAAAAACCAGGGAAGAGTTTGTTTCTTTATCCTGTTTCCTCACCTTTTAAAATTTACTAATCTCTCATAGAAGCTTAAGAGTGCCTGGCAGAATACAGCACTTTATACAGTCAACATGAACAAGAATGTTCAATTTATAAGGAAAGACATTAGATGCAGCAAATAAGGAACAAAATACAGAAACTGTAAACTACTTCTTTTTAATGCTTATATTTTATCAGCTTCTTGGGTTTCATTCCCACATGATTTAATATTATTTTAATTTCCAATATATGTGATACGTTTTTTTACACTGTATTTTCATTACGGATCTTTCTTGCTTTCTTTGCCCATTCTGCCATTTTGACAGTGTTTCCTAAAGGCAAAAGTGTGTAAAATTTGAAACTGGCTGAAAGGATGACTTTTTTGAAACTGTCTTGAATACCAGACCTTATATTCCTAATCATTTGCCAAAGCTTGTGCAAAAGCATCTCCAAAGTTTTCACCAGAAATCTCTACCTAAGAAAAACTGCATGGCTAAAAGTCTCAGTTTTCCAGACATATATTCTGCCTTTTTTCTTCTGAAAAGAGGATAAAAGGACTCTCCAAGCTATTTAAAAAATATTTTTTCTTTTTTCTTGTTCCTACCTCAATCTTACTAGTTGCAGAAATCTGCTTCTGCTGTTATTTCTTGCAGAGGTCACGTGCTGCTTTTAATTACAACCTTCCTTATTCCCTTCTGAGGCCTGTGCAAGTGCTACCCAGAGCAACATTTTAGCCTCTACATTTAGGCTGAGGCAAAAGCTAATCTTCCATGTCACAGTTTACTGTTCTGGATTTATTAACACCTTCACAGTCTTCACCAGTACTTTTGAACTCTTTGGGTCAAATTAATCCTAAGTGAGGTCAAGGAAAAAGAATTCTCAGCCTACTGTCTAACCCTGCAAGAGGCAGAATTCTAATTCTCTGGTATAAGATGAAACTACAGAGAGGTGTATCTGCATTAGAAAAAAGTAGTGGTTGTAAATATTGATGGGCACCATAATTATCCATTAATGATGAGCAGTGAATAAATCTGGAATAGACTCCAAAGAAAGGATCCCAAGGACCAGGAGCTGAGTCAGGGAAAAGACTTTACTGTGTTTTGTACAGTGAAGGATAAATCTGTGATTTTTAGTGAAAGTGCTCCAAATGGTTACCTCTTTGTTTCAGAATGTGGCTTGTTTTTATGTTATGTTTCATTAACTCTGTGAAATACGTGTAAAGTGCCAAGAAATTGATTCCTTCAGCCACGTTTATGTGGTGTCATTGATCTAAGTAGGAAACACATAAAGTGCCATTGATCTAAATGGGGGTCAGCTTGAAACATCCAAGGGGAGAGGATCGTATTTGAGTTCTGTAGGAGGGAAATACCCACCAGATTGATTCATTCACATTCACTTTTCTAAGTGAGTCCCCAACTATCCTCGTGTATTCTGAGAACTGAGGCTTGTCTATCTCAACAGCAAGGGAGCAGAGGCAAGAGAGTTTGTATTTGTTGCTGTAGTGAGCATTAAATTAGCAAGAGCCAACATAACATGAACCTTGTCTAATTGAAATTTCCTTGTCTGTTTGCTGTACTGTATATATTTAGCTGTACAGTCTCTGGGTGCTGTGGTGTTTCCAGTATAATCACAACTTAATGACTATGCATTTCATTTTCAGGCGTCACTGATGAATTTTCATCAGCCTTTAGTGAAGTAAAGAAGAATTGGACTGTTTCAAAACATTAAAGCAAATACTTAAATCTGTTCTGTTGTCTCCATATAGACTCTTCCAGGCGTGGTAAGAGGTTAGATTCAGACTACAGATAACTTAACAAAATAGACCATCATTGATGTGTATCACCAAATCCAGGACTGCTCAGAGAAGGCAATGGAGAGGGCGCAGATGAAAATGCAAATGGAAATCAAGGAGTCTGATGAATGGGAAAATGAGTGACTCAGCAAGTAGCACTCTACCAATACCCAGATGATATCAGAGAGTACTTCAGATGAAAGTGGTTAAAATTAAATGAAATGCAAATTTAAGGTACTCAAAACTACAGGTAGGGAATTCCCTGAGTTTTTAACATATTCCAAACTAGGTGCTATGTGTAGACAATGCATGGCAATAAATCAGCTCTTAAACCCTGATCAGATGGCTGTGTAATGCAATTCTGTCTGAACCAATTCATCCTGTAGACTCATTTATTTCCACTTTCTATTGTATAGTACTGCTGTACAAAATTAAATCACTGCTGTATTGTGTCTAGAAGAGGGGATAATTTACTTGTGGCTGAAAGAATATAGTGCCGTCATAGCTCAGTTTTTTTGTGGGTGTTTCATGAAGTAAAATCTATATCAGAATCAGGTTTGGCAGAGCCATGACTTTCTTGCATTTTGAAAATGCAAGGTGTAGAATAAGGGAAGTGCTACACACCTAAAATTAATTGCTGTGTAGCAAAGCATTTTATGCTACTTGGCTGATCTTTAAACAAAAGTTAGCATTTCAAAAACACTTACTGAAGCCATTAGCTTTCTTGCAGTGCATTCCAGTTCAATAACTTTAATGAAGAGAAGTGATACCTTCACATTAAAATTCTAACAGGGAAAATATTTTCCAGTCATCTCTGACTCCATAAGTTTGGTTTTCTTCACTGAGTTGGGTTATTTTAAAGGAAGAAGTGTCCATCATTCATAAACAATATCCTAACATAAACAAGGCCTGATTTATATCTTTCCAGAGGTCTCTCAGCCTGGGGATATTAGCAGGAGATGACTGGAAAACACCTTCTGTTGTACTGTACATCCTGCTTTTAAAGTCAGAAACCAGCCCAAGATTTGGTTCTGCATATGCATTAGTGACTGTTATTGTCTCAGTGGGTAATTATTGTGGCAGAGTTAATTTAACTGCTTCATTCGTGGAGTTCCACAGTCCCAGTGCACATTGCCCACTTGGCAGAGGGGCTGCAGCAGCAAGCAGGGGTTAATTGGCTTCTATTGAAGCAGTTTATAGCTTGCTCTTGTTCTTCATCCTTTACCACTACTGATCCACTGTAAACTAAGATCTATTGGGACAATATTTTTAAAGATGTTTAGTTTTCCACTAAACTGTACTTTATTTGTGTTGTTTCATTTCCTTCCCCCAAGATATCTAAAGATGAAAAGGATAAGGTCATTCTTACTGATTCTCTTTTTCTTAAGGTGAAACTATTACATTCTCTGGCACATTAAAGGGCAAATGTTGCTTTTTTTTCAGAAAAATTTACATGCACTTCAGTTTTTGGAGCAGAAATTGCAGTGATTTGTTAGGTAGCTACATTTGTTTAGCCTATATAAAGTGTTGTGAAGAGATCTACAGGGAGAAGTATTATCCTTTTAAATGATTTTTAAAATATAAAATTTTATTTCAGTTAATTTTAATGGTTTGCCTATAATGTTTTACTGCTATCACCGTTCAGTTTGTTTGAGCACTATGAAAGATTTAAATGAAAGTTTTATGTAATACACTTCCTTAGAATTCAGAGGATTTTATGGATTATTATTCATATCATCTGCCACTTGTGAAAAAAAAGCCTTAAAATGCTCCTTTAGTATACATTGAATGAATTAGATTCCATTTTATATTAAATAAGATTTGTTTTATTTTCAAAGTTGTGTTTGTGGGAAAGATCCATTTGGTCTATAATATATATGTCTTTTGTAAAAGATGTAAGACTGAAAAAGAATGCCAAATAGACATTTTAATATTAAGGAATGCTTACTGCTAACTAATATGTATTAGGTAGATGTAGATCCTTCCCATTTTCCTGCTGTATAAAAATCGATTTTTATAAAATAATTTCTTAATAAACAAAGCTTTGCTAGAATTTGAGATAGCCACAAGAGACAGATCTTGGAAGGTATTCTAAAGCCAGACATTTCAAGCTTACGTCCTCTTTTATTTTTGACTACAGGAAACCCCCATTGTTCTGTTTTGTGCTTGACATTGAACTGGGCAGGTGTGCCCACATAAGGTGCAACAGGGAGGATTTGCATGCTGGCTTGCTGAAGTGACAGAATTGTGCAAAATAACTGCAGTGGTCTGGCAAGCTTCAGGAAGCAGGTGGATTTGAGGTACCTGTCTCCAAAATCACAATGCTGAAAATGCCTGCCTGCCTTCTGCCTAACCTGGGAGGAAAAGACAGGTTTTTTCTCTACAGTGTTATTCACCAGACTCCTCTTTTGTACATCATGACATGCCTAGAATTGTCCCAGGCTTGATGGATCTGAGTGGTACAGCTTGTAAATGGGCAAAATTGTGATTCACTTTTATTTGTCTATATGTGACTATGGTATATGAAGAATAGAAAAATTTTTATATGTGTATTGGATGGTATAAATTTACACACTAAAAAAAAGATTCTGATTTTTACTGAATACAGAAAACCAATGCACAATAGTTCATTTTAGGAAGTTTAGAAATTCCTGCTGATGTCGAAAGTCCTTGTCAGTCATCTGGATGATACAGGTAAATAGACCATAGGCAGAATTGCAGATGATACTTAACAAAATGCCTCTGCATCAGTGCAGAAGGATCTGGAAAAACTCCAGAATCTGGCTGACATAAACCTAATAAATATGAAAAAAGTGAAGCACAAAAATTTGTACAGATATAGGTGAGGAACTTGTTGGCAAAAAGACAGCCAGCACTGCTGGGAAGGGTTTGGAGTGATGCAAGACTGGCAAGAGCTGCCAGTGCCCTTAGCATGAATAAGGCAAATCCCCAGTTGGACATTATATGTGTCTGCTGCCTTCTGCTGAGGCTGCCCCTCAAACTCTGCACCCAGTTCAGGCCCTCCAGAGCTACAGGGATGATGACAAACTGCAGTGGCTCCAGCAGAGTGTGGCCCAGACCATGAGGGACTCAAAGCAGCAGCCCTCAGGATGAGGGAAATGCACTTGTTTAATCTGGCAAAGATTCTAAAGCTGCCTACGGCCACTTGAAGAGCAATTGCAAAGGTGATGGAGTCAATCTCTTCTCAATGGATTACATAAAAAGGGACATTTTCATGAATTGTGGCTTGGGATATTTGAATTACACATAAAAGTGATGGGAATGTGCTTTCTATACTTCCATATCCCACAATCATTTCTTTTAATGCCTTCAACACCTCAACCAGTTTCAGTTGTCTTCAGCCCAGAATGAGTTTAAAGCAGGTGGAATTTCCAGAGTAAGTTACTCAGCTCCTCAGCTCTCCCCAGTGGTATCACTCTATTTGAGTCTCATGGGGGAGAATTCAGGTTTTCTTTATTTGCATCGTGGAGTGAATTAGACATAAGATATCAGCTTGGAATTTCACAGGAAGGGAATTTCTGTCAGTTTTCCTAATAGGCTTTAAGCAGATTCAAAGAGGAGTTTAGTTTATGAGTTAATAGCACGTGCACTGACCTAGCAGACATTAACAGCTCTGTCTGAAGAATTTAAGTCAGTTGGGTCAATGATTACCTGATTAAAAATTCTCAGTAGGTTTTTTTTTTACATAATAGACTATCATATTCAATCAAGTAAACCATCCAAGAGTGTTTAGATTTGCAATTTAGAATGAGAAGAACTATTTTTCCTAGAATGTAATGGAGTTATGTGGGAAATAAAACACTAATAGAATTGCCAGAATAATTTACCATTGTATGACATGAAAGTGGCTTAAATCTCTGCTGGCAGATGAGCACACAGAGTAATGGTTCAAAGGGATCATTACTACTTAATCATGACACGTTCTGCTGGAATAGAGAGGTATAATTCTTCAAAATGAGACATTTATATTTCCTCAACTCTTTCTCTTCTTCCTCTCTATGGCATATATCAAATGACAAGGTTCATATTGAAATGAAATTTGTTCAAATCAGTTAGTGAATTAGTAGAAGAATGACCATAAAGCAGTTATTTAAACTTTACTCAAATAATGAAAAGCATTTCAAATCACAGTTATCATTGCTACCATCACTGCCTTGAAAATCTATAGTAAATAACACACTTCTTGTTTTTATTCTAAACATTTATATTTTATTTATATGTTTACAGGTGCAGTCAGGCAGCAGTTCCCAACACAGTTCCATATCCTAATTCTCATGTTTGGTTTTGTTACATTACTGTTGTATTGTTTTCTTTTTGTCCATAAGTTTGGAACACAACTTAATTGTTGCTATTTTTAGTTTACCAAATTAACCTTCTTCAGTAAGAACACCTGCAGAAGGAGTCCCTGGAAAGCATATGAAACTTTTTTAAAAAACTTTTTTAAACATTTGTGCTTAATATGTGAAAGGTAGTTTGAAAAACTCCATTATAATCCATAAATTATTAAAAATTATGAAAACAAATTTTTAAATTACTAGTATTTTGGCTGCCAGTTTGTGCCCAAGGGACAGTAGAAAAGCAACACTTTCCAGGTGTTCTGAGTACATGCTTACTATATTATGCTTAATATATCTTCCTGGAATTATTTTGAATAGCAAGATCAAGATGTTTTTGTTTTAATTGTGGAAGTCATTATGTGGCCAAGCCTGTTGCCTGGATTACTCAGTACCCCATTAACAAAACCCAAGGTTTGATGAAGATGTTTAAGATAATTGTACATCATTAGGCACCTCAGAGTTGTATCTCTTGTTATGTGTTCCTAAAGAGCCAGCACTCTCTTGCAAAGCCCTAAAATTATTATTGGACTTTTCTAGTAATGAAAGTTATTGAGCCATTTTCAGTTAATGAAAAGCACTGAATGATGAATCATTAGGATATTTAAATGTACTCATATGTGAAACTCCAGAGCTACTCAATGTTTTAAATTAAATTATTTTGGGTTTTGGTATTGATTGGTAAAGGTGATTTGCAAGAAGACTGTTGAATGGATGGATCACCCAATATTTTGGTTATAATGGACATTGTCTTGTATTAAAAGGAGACAATGGTACTTAATGACAACTTCCAAAATAACTTTTGCCATGGAATTCTCTGTTGGTTCATTGATAATTTTGGGACAGGGACTGTTTGAAATTCTACAGGTCTTCCTCTGTAACAGGACAGAACCTCATTTGAGAGGACACAAGTTGTTATTTTAAAGTCTATATATAAGATGGAAAAAGTGAATGTAAGGTTTTTAATTCACACAGATGCTTTTTATAACTTGTCCTATAGTAGAATTAAGTCAGAATTAATAGAATCAATGCAAAGATATAGAATTGTAGAACAGAGAAAGACAATTACTCTGGCAATATCAGTCTATGATGAGATTATGCACAAGGGAGGGAGGTATATTCAACATGAGTTAAGGGTTACTAGAAATAAGCCTTTAGTGTGAAATTCAGTACTGCACTAACTACCAACACAGACATTTCACATGAACCAATTAAGGACCATTTAAGATTATTTCATTAAGTGTCTCTTAAATGTAAAACTTGACTAGGTCCCATCTTAAAGGTGACCAATAAAGATAGTAGAAAGGGTTTTCTTTTAAATTACCTTCTGACCAGGAAAAAATCTTGCTGAGAAGCTTAAAACCAGTCTATAGTAGCAGAAGGTTAAGAGGTATTCTGTGCTTTCACAAGTCCCTAGCTTATTTGTAATTAGGAGATGCACTGAATTTTGCCCTGCAAGGCTGCAGTCCCTCATAGAACAGCTTGTGAATTAAGTAAGAAAGAGTACTAATTGTTTGTGTGATCATTAATTAGCCATCCTGCCTTTCCATATCATCATTTAACTCCATTAAGCCTAATGTTTATACATATACTGTATTAATGATCTCACATACAGCTAGCAGTGGAATACATAGTGATTAGTGGAGCAATAATCACATGCAGCATTATAAATTTCATCAGTAGTAATGCTAATTCCATAAATCAGCAGCATTAGAATAGAAACTGGATCACAACTGGAGATGTATTTTTAGAGATTATAAATTATTACTAGACCAAATTATTTCCAGAGGAATGAAACCCCAGGAAAATAGCACTGTGTCTTTGTGGGGTACTCTTTAACTAACAAAGAAACAGGGAAAAAAAATCAAAACACCATTCCCCCCTCCCCCCCAACAAAGAAACCAACCTAGAAAACAGAAAAAGCCCAAAACACCAAAAAAACTCAAAAACAAACAAAAACCCCAAAAAAACCAAACAGCAAAAAGAGCTGATTTTCTAGTGGGAACAGTATAATACCTAGAAGTCTGAAAGTTTGCATTTATTTTATTCTGCTTTCATGACATCCTGATGATATGACAGTGATCATTTTCAAGAGCTGTGCTTCTATTTTTCATAAGAGTTACTAAAAATTTTGGTCGAGACAACTGATGTATAGACTGACTGTGAATGCTCATATAAAGGTGACAGAGCCCAGGAGATGTACAGTGAGATTTACTTACAGACAATCTCAAAGACTATAAAGATTCAGAAGTTATGAAATGACACTCCTCTGGATCATTTACCACTTCATACCATGGAGATTCTCATCCTAAAATGTTTTTTTTTTGGAAGAATAGGAAGTAGCAGAAACAGTGACTGGGGTAGATTCTGCTTTTTTTTTTTTTTTTTTCAGTGCAATAAATGCATCATGATATTAAGGACCAATGAATTTAGAACAAATGAAAGAAACTTTTTTATGCAGAAAATAATTAGCCCATGGGAATTTCCATGGCAAGTAACCTGTCTGTATGCAATGGGGCTGGGTAATGTGTTTGCTAATCCTATCTGTGGCTGTGATAATGCAGATAAATCAAATCTCATGTGTCAGAGAAATATGATGGAAAGAGAACACTCCTTTCTTTTTCTTATTGTCATTTCAAAGTCAGTTAGATATTTTATGGGTATATAAAGTAGACACATAAAGTATGAGAGGAGCTGTAGAACAGAAGATGGACCCATTATGACAAATTCTCTCTTACTTGCTCTGTGAATACCCAGTCCAGAATAGCCATTGTTGCCAAACTGCAGAAAATATTTTGATTGTAAGAGTTGGTATGGACAAGCAAAGCTGATAAATGTTAGAGCTAAAATAAAACTATGGAGCAGAGCTAAGTGACCCAGTAACAATATCTTACAACTTTGTTATTCATGACACCTGATTTATACTGCTGTAATTCCCACTGATTTCAATGGTTCTGTGTGATTTACATTACTAAAAATGACAGTGAGATCAATTCTTGCACAAAAAGGCATTTTCAGCTGAGATTTTTCTGTCTCAATGCTATGTTGCACAGGTTTAAGCACTATTTTCTCTTTTGTCACTTTTTGTTCAAGACATATTCTCTGTAAAAGGTTTGGGAAGAGATCTGTCACATTAATACCTTCTAACTGAAGGCATCATTTGCCAGAGCCTATATTCAGTGTCACACTCTTTAAAAGAATTGCTCTTGGCAACACAGCCTAATGGTATTACAAATCCTGTCACAATATCAATAGTGAAGTGGGAAGAGAGTTAGAAATATTAGGATGGTGCTCCATAGTCGTAGAGCTTGGCAAAGAACAATCTGACTCTCCTCTTGCTCAGACCAATGAAATGCTGTCAATCTCAACTCTCCTGATTTTTAGTCTGTTTGGGAGACCACTGAAATCAATCTTCACCTGTCCAAGGGGAACAAAGAATTCCAATTTAAGTGCTCCACAATGTTCTCAATAAGAACTTGAACTTGGTGTGTGAATGGATCAGAAGCATCATTGTTGTTTCCAATTTAACAAGGAGTTAAATTTCCTTAGCAAAATATTATTTTGGATAAATTGTAAAGCAAGATCATATAATCCAGCAGACTCCATATAGGATTTTGTACATCTAGTACAATTTGTCAGAAAGCCACTTAAGAAAACATCAAAGCAGTGTGAAATTTGACCATTTCAGACTACTGACTGTAGCCTGTCACTCATAATGCCCCACCAGATAATTGGATAAGTCACAACAGAATTAAGAATTTATTTGGTTCTTTCTGCACATTTCTGAACATTAAGAGAATTTCCAAGACAGCAATAATCTAGAAAGTTTACAGAATTTCTTATAATTACGTTAATGCATTCAGAAGGTGTATATACCATTACAGATGAAAACCTCTTATTCTTACTAAAACCAAATGTATTCAGTATAACAAACTTGATTATATATGTCAGAAGAATTTTTAGTGATTTCAATGGATTATTTTATATAAATAGTTTGACTCTAATTTTAAGTCTTAGAAAAAGTGCAAGATCTTTGTAAGAATAACTGCCTGTTATCATCAACTCTGATGCCACCTTGATAGGTCAAGAATTTCTATGCATTGCTGATATTGCAGAAAGTCAGTAGGAACAAGTAAGCATACCTAAAATGGAAGAAACTTTAATATATTTAAAATATTCAGTAGTTTCTGTTTTTTTAAAATCAATTTAAATAAACTGTATTAAATGTTTACCAGGGAAAAAAAGTAAAAGCATTGATAAGCTCATCCCTTACAAAACTGTTGTATTGTGCAGATGCAATTAGTTTTCCTTCTGTAAAACCATCAGAAAATTCAGTGGCTCCCTAAGGTATATTTAAATATTCTTTGATGAATTTTCTTGTGTCAGGCTTAATTGTGCATGTGTCACACAACTCCAAAGAATGCTACAGTGGGAGCAATTACTTCTCCTATATAACTGTAATATGGTTTCATATATAGCATGAATAATTTACATACATTGGATTTGAGCAGGAACAACCATATTTAATGCAGTCCTTCAGTGAAAAGATTCCTGTCAGTCCTCTACTCCTGGGCAGATTGTTATCTACAAAGCAAGAATCCAGTCTGCATGTAAGGCAAAGAGAGTGTCTTTTGTTAGTGTAGTGTGCTCAAGTGAATCAAGAAGATTCAAAACAATTCAAGTATTTTTGTATTTTTAAACACCCTGAGTTTTATGCGTTCAAATATCAACCAGTCCTTAAGTCAGGAAGCAAATAGAGTCTTGTATTGAATGCAGACAATGTTCCTGCCAAGGCTGGGCAGCGTTCCTGGCAGTGGGAGTTCTTCATTACAGCTCACCTGGTGTCACTGCTTCTACCTCAGAAGCATCCCTTCTCCTCACAGCCTTCACATGGTTTTCACTGCTCTATCTTCCCTCCCCCCCATGTTATGTCAGCATTGCAAGCCTGGTTAGGAGCACACAGAACTGGCATTTCTGCATCCTCTTGATTTTAGGCATCTGGAAAAGAAAGGAATTTTACCTGTTCATTAAAGGGAATACAAAGGAAAATCACTAATCTTCACCAGTTACTATTTTATATTTGAATCTGTGACCTGTGGGTATGGAAATGATAATTACTGCTTGCTTTTACAGGAGGGGTGGGATTCTGGCATCCTTGGGGTTTGCTCTCCAGACTGGAGAGGCCACAGGCCATTTCCCCAGGCTGCCCTCTCTGCTGCTCTCTATGGTGTCTCTTCCATCCCACCATTATCTCCTGTGCCCTTTTCTGCCCCCAGTTCAGTCTCATTTTGTTCAGCTGTCAGGATGCACAGGCTTCTCTTGCAGCACCTCACTGACCACTCAGCCTCTCTCTCTCCTGCATTCCACTGCCCAGTTCCAGTTCCTCTCAGTCCTGTCCTCTGTGTCTTGGCAACAGCTTCTGCCAGGATCTCTCTGGAATCAAATGGGACAGCTTCTATTCTGTTCCTGGAAACTGCTGAGATTTCAGAAATGTTTTTAACATTTTTTCCTGATGTTTTTGAAAATCAGCCTGAGAATCTTGGAAATTTCCTAGAGGTTTTAAATCTAAATACATTCTTTTTCATAAAGCTATGAGCAACTGAGCATATGACTTTATGACTGTAATACTCACAAACCTTAACAGAAGACAACCTTTTAGCCTTGCCTTTTCCACTGTGCCTTATAACATTTTTGACTCATTGTGCCTTGTTATGCTGTTAATTCACAAGATGTGATTTCACTGAAATAGCCTCTTCTTGCTATCATGAAAATTAGTGACAGTATCACTGCTAGCTGTTTTTTACTGTGTTTTAAAAATATTCAAACAGATCATTGATACCAACACACAGGTGTTGTACCTCTAAGTTTGAACAAAGCCTTGTAGACCAAGACAATGTGTGACTAGATGACTGAGCAGAAATAGCACTTTTTATTACTACAAATACACTTTTTTCTTTAAAAATATGAGGCAGGAAGTAAGTTCCTTGACGCTGATTGTATTTTTAATTAATTTTAGGGCCATTTAACATGACTACAAAGTTTGAAGTTTCATGTTGAATTGACACTGTACATTACAATTTAATGACCTAGACTTATTTACACATAAATGAGGTTTTTAATGGTCTAATTAACAAAATGCATCAGTTTGCCTCTTTAAATTAGGCAACTCTAAGGTAGTATCTTTTAGTAATTTCTAATGTTTAATAAAAGATGAAAGTCTCCCATTATTTTAAGTGAGTACTTTCCCAACAAACTGTTTCCTTATAACATACTGCTGCTGCTTCAAAATACTGCACTTTACATTCAGACTAAATTTTAAAATAGGATCAATTATTTTAATTTGAAATTCAGAGGAATTTGACATTTTGGATAGGAAAAAAAATTAAACTAAAAGTTTACATCTTGATAAACTCTTGTATGAGTTTACTCCTGGCTCCCAGGAACTGCTCTTTTTAGGAGAGGGTTCTGTTTTCCTGTTGAACTGCAGAAGGTCCAGTGAATGAAATGAGATGTAAGTTTGTCTTCTCAGCACTAAGAATGTTCTCTGCTTCTCTCAGCTGCTTGGTCAGACTTGATCCATGGTGGATTAAGTCCAGTTCTAGGAGTTTGGTTTTATTAGGAGATTTAATTATGACATCTGATTTTCAAGCATTCTTTCCAGCTGTGTTATCTAGAAATCAATTTACGTCAGAAAGAGACAATGTATTCATTTTCTGCATTTTATTATCTCTTGTCTGGAGGCTTCCAAATACCTTGTAGAGATAAATTGTGCCCCTTTTTAAAGAGCAGGAAGCTGGGGTATAGAATGAATCAAGACTTGCCCAAGATCACAGAGAAAACTGAGTAATAAATCTCTTCATTCTTAGCTGATTCTTAATATTGTGATGCAGGCCAACAATTTCAGATGTGCAATAGTCATAAGGGGCAAATTCAGGTACAAGAGGACCCCCACTGTCTTCATGGGGCTGCTTGTATGAATGAAGCTGAGCATTCAGGGAAGGTATTTGCAGGATTAAGGCTCTACATACAGTGGAGAATTGAGCTCTATATGTACTTTAAATAGATTCCCAATCCTTTGTGCTTCCCATTGTCCAGTGTTGTCTCTCACTCTGAAATAGGGCATATCAGACAGGCAGGAGATCTCAGCAGACGACTGGAAGGGAGAAGGCTGTCTGCTATGAATTAAAAAATCTAAAGGCTGACCCCCCAAATCATAGGCTTCAGTTTCAATAACTTCCATGGCTTTGATATCAGCGCTGTGATTCTATTTTGGTTTGTCTTCTGATTTTTGAACTCCTGGGGTTGGCTACACTGACATCATCTCTAAATTTGGTGGGGAGAGGAAAAGGCAAGCATTGTTAGGGTGAAGGAGCCGGCACAGCAGCAGCTGCTGATTTGCTCAGTCAACACAGTCTATTTTATCACATGGCTCGAGATCGAAGGTTTCTCAACTATATTTTTAGCACCTTAAGTAAAAGCTTGTTTGTTTTTTGACTGAGGTGATTACACCCTTGATGAGGCGCTACCGCTTGTTCTGCAAAATAATAAAGACTGTTAATCTTATGATAGACTCAGGGGTAAAAACAAGCATCACTCTAACCTCTATTATATTATATTCATAGTCAGAATGTCCAAAAAAGAGACCTGCGTCTTTTAAATCATTATCATCTCTGCTTTGTTGTGCATTGCATTGCTTACAAAAGAAAAGAAAAAAGTTACCAGAGTCTCCTATTAGTGCTGGGGAGCTATGCAATGTAAGTAAATAACAGCACAGAACATCAGCAAGATCAGAACAGGGAATATGTCTGTTTACGAGCTGTACCTCAGGAATATTTTTAGTCTGTATCCCTTAGAGAGAGGATTTGCAGCAAGAAACACAGTATGTTCAGGGAGTTCACTGTCACCTAAATAGCCCCTGCACTGGAGACCATGGAGTGTTGCAGACCATAATTAATGGTTCAGTTTGCTATCTGTGGTAGGTCAGTGATGTGGTGACAGCCCAGTGAACCTGGGCAGCTTGGGAGCTCTCTCCCAGTGAGCTGTTCCAAGGCAGCTCTGCAGGAGCCTGGGCAGCAGGGCTGTGCCTGTGCTCACACAGCACCATCACAGGCACAGGGACAGCAGCACAGGCACAGGGACAGCCCCACAGCATCACAGGCACAGGGACAGCCCCACAGCATCCCAGGCACAGGGACAGCCCCACAGCATCCCAGGCACAGGGACAGCAGCACAGGGTCAGGGACAGCCCCACAGCATCCCAGGTCAGGGACAGCCCCACAGCATCCCAGGCACAGGGACAGCACCAGGCTCTGCTCTGGCTCATCCCCCTGATGGGAACAGTGGGACCATACTGCAACTCTGCTTGCAGTGCCAGGGAATTTGGAAATATCACTACAACTCTGAGCGTGTCATGCACACAGGCACCTGGTGAAACAGGAACAGAGGGGAAGATCCTGGCTCCCAGCAGAGTCTGTTAGAGTTGTCACGTTACTTCAGCTGGTTCAGGATTATAGCCCTCGATGCTTTCACTGGCTTGGGGTTTCCCACCTCCATATGGACCCATCCCACAGCTGGGATCATCACATCCTGTTCATTGCACTTTTTATTCTTCATCCAAGTTGTTTTGCAACTGTTATAAATGGAAGAATAAATCTGTGGCAATGTCTTGTCTGTTTAGATAGAAAGGAACAAGGAGCGCCTTTTACTGTCTGTTGCTATAGTGCCTGGCACAATAGGGGCCTGGGTCTTCATTGGAATCAGTGCAGGATCCCCATTGTAGGAAGAAATGTTCCTGAGGAGATAGAAAAATACAAGAGCTACTCTGTAATGCAGTCATGTGCCGTAATGGCATAAAATAATTTGACATCAGGCTGGTTCCATTCTGTGTGGGATCATACCCTGCTCTGCAAAAACTTCTCCAGTACTAAAAATAATCCTTCAAATGGCACTGATGTTCTTGCAGTAGCACAGGTGATTTTAGAGACCCCCAGAGCTCCCAGTCCCATATACAGATCCCATACTCTAACCTGGGACTAAATTTGGTGAAAAGCAGCTGCACAGGGGATGGAATGCAGATAATACTTAAGAGTACAAGAGCTGCAAGACAGAATGGGAGCTAAAAATTTGTGCTCTATTAATATGAGGTGGATTTAAATAGGTAAGAAATTATCTGCCAGGATGTAATTTGGCAAGAAGGCCAAACTTAATTCTCTCATGTCATCCAAAATGTGTCATGTCCATCTGAATAATGTCCTCCCAAATGGAAATAGGCAGAAACTTTCCAGTAAGCACTACTTCATTAGAAAATGCTGAGTTACTGAGACCAAAAATACATCACAGGAAATTCTCTGGGTCCCTGAGTTTTTATCTTGGGTTTTATATGGCCTTTCTCCAGCTCCAGGGCACTGAGCAGGCATCCTGAAGCTCAGCTAGGAGCTCACATATCATCCAAGTATCTTTGGTACAGTAGGAAACCCTGAATTTCTGAGATCTCTGATCCAAGTTGGGGCAGCTTTGACTCCTTTCTTCAAAAATTTGGATACCTTAATTCCTACCCCAACACCCAGCCAGTGGAGCTGGAAACCTGGTAGCCCTAGGAAAGCTTCCCCAGTAGTGGCTCATTCTTTTCTCTCCTCCAGCAGTGGTCACTGTAAATTCCAAGATTGCTGGTTAAAGTGAATGTCCATATTTCTGAGGTTCCCACTCTGTTGGTAGGTGAGAAACAAGCAATCCCAAGAACCCTGAGGCTCTCAGTTCTCCTGCCTTCATAAGGGTTCCTGTTTCCAGGTTCATCCAAGACTTTTACCATTTCAGACATTTCCTTTTTTTCAGCCAAAATTATCAGCAATAAAACAATCTCTTTTTTCCAATGTAAAATTTTCAGAATTTTAATTCCACAGAAAAATTTGAAAATCTACTATTTTATTTTCATTCAAAACAAAAATGTGGAGCAGAAGTCTTGAATTTGGGTGAAAGCATCTGCAAGCACTGTCTGGGGAATTACTCATTGCCTGCTCCTTGGACCACATGCTCCATGCTGAATTGGTAGAATCACTGCAAGCCTGCCTGCCTGGGGATTTGCCATCTGAGCTTGTTTGAGTGAGTCATTCTCAGCCTGTGAGATGTGGCATATCCAGACTGGGAGGTTGGTAATGTTTGGCACTTAATTCTTGGAGCTGTATTGTTTACACTAGAGCCATTAAATGTTCTATAACCTTCAGATATCTTCTTTTTCAACCATGACTTTTGCAGTGTCAGGCTGTGTTGAAGCTCAGGAACAATATGTTCAGTCATGGTGTGTGCAGAGTTCAAAGCTTTGTGACTGTTACACAAAACCTCCCTGTGCTTTCGGAGCTATAATCCTTCCTCTTGACAGAATCATTAAAAATAGCTGTGGATGTTAAACATGCTCCCTGCAACCCGTAACAACAACATTTCATTGCATCAGAGTTAATAGCTGTGCAAGGACTGAGCACTACTGCCTCGTGCTGTGTGGCAAAGTGCTTGCAGGATCAGCACTGGAGGAGCTCAGGCCAGGCTGGATTGGAAGGATTGGAAGCTGTCAATATCCAGAATCAGAACATTCAGAAAAGGATAGTGAAGACCTTATTCAAGGCAGTGCAATGGAATTTCCTCACCAACTGTTTTGCCAAAATTATATTAAAAAACAGTTAATCTGGGAATTATTCCAGCAGATCATGCACAGAGACATCAAAAAAGAAATGGTGCTGGCATCATTTTATGTATAACGAGTGAGATGTCAGCACTGTGCAGTGATTTCAGCACACTGGTGCCTAACAAGAGAGGAAAGGTGTATGCTGGGGGAAAGAGCGAGAAGAAAGAAAAGTTTCAGACAGTATTTGTTTAAAGAAAGAAATCCATCATATGGCTTTTTTAAATGAGGATAAAACTACTCTCTCCAGCTGCATACAAATGGGAGAGCAGCTCACATATTAAAATGGATCTGGGACTTTCAAGTACTTCACTCAATATGCAGAAAATTATACTGGATGTCGACAGCTTTTCTCCACAGAGAAGACAGCTGTGGGGGTCCTTTTATTAGACAGCATAAAAAAAATCCTAAAGTGAAGTTTTGCCAAGTAAATAGGCAACTATTCGATGAAACAATCAAGTGCTGTTTTTATTTTGCTATTCAGTGTGGAGTTTGTTACGTTTCCTGCAAATAATACAGAAAACAAATCCCTTTTTAGGACTGTGGGAAGTACTCACATATGACAAATGGTGATTGGTACACAAATGTGCTGAGCTGGTAATGTCTGTGCTCTCCAGAGCCCATGAATCATCTGCCAGTGCCAGTGTGATGTTAAAGTAGATAAAAATATTTTTCTTTTCCATTCTGGAATAGAACCAGGGAACCTTCCTGAAAATTAGAGATGATGTCCTGTGAAACCACAAACCCTGTCCATTGTCAAGATCTCTTTCCATTCCATGTGTGAACTACACATGTCACCCTTATTGTCACACAGGTACCCCTGGAGAGTGCCTGGATTCAGGCACTCAGAATTTCAGCTCCCCTGAAACTGCCTCACCTCCATCTCTCCATGGCTGGGGTCAGTGTAGCCCTAAAGGCAAACTCACTTTGGGGAAGTCCTTTTGCTCAGGAATGGCTTCCTGCGTATCCCTCCCAGCTGATGGTGAAAAAGCCCATCCTAAAGTGCTTCTTCAGGGATTGAGTCTTCTGTAAGAACAGAGGGAAAGCTGTTTAGAAAAAAAATTAGTTTATGCTGTTGAAAGTGATGGTTATATCTTTCACAAAATATTTATGATTCTTGTATGAGCATCTGGGACACAAAACAGTTAATATGCAAACAACAGAGGATATTACAGAACATCAGCAAACATATACAATATACATTTGACAAGAGAGATAAAAATCAGCCTAGCAGCTTTTAATTTCCATTTCCCACTCAAAAGGCAACTTCCCAGAAACAGCTGCACTATTCCCAGGCTTTACCTCTCTCAGATTCAAGAAGGGTCTTTGCATTTCAGGGAAGGAATGCTTCCTCCCTGAAACTTCATATATTAGCTCTCTTGGGTTTTCCTCTCTTAATTGCTTTCAATCAGAGCAGAGGTTTCTTTGTTGTTTGTCTTTTTGTGTTTGCTTGCAGAGCTACAATTAAATACCAATTACAATTTGGATAGGTGACAATGTAATGCCATTCCTGTTTAACTGTCTTTTTCAAGTCTTGATAACATGTGTTTTAATCATAGTGACTGTTAACACATAGAAAGCCAAATGCAACAAATACAGATGCTATTATTCAGTTTGAAAGGTTTGCCATTTAAGAAAAGGAAAAGGACTGATGGAATTGATATACTGAGAGAGTTTTGTAAATCTCTGCAAAGACACAGGAGCACTTCTCATAGGGCATTGTGAGATATGTCTGCAGCTAGTTATTCTTTAAAAATCCTTACACGGGTTCAAAAATTCATCCCATTTCATGTCTTTATAATGTGTACTTTGTTCTTCATTTTCTATAGTGGTAGAAATGAAAGGCTAAAATCATCTCCATGGCTTGTCATTTCACAAGTTATTGCACTGGCTCATCCTTCAGCTTTTTGCCACAAAGACCCTTTGAAGCTTGCCCAGTTCTCTCTAACTGACTTTTGTATCTGACCTCCACCAGCACTTAATTGAGGGATATTTGCTAACTTAAGTAGTCAGTATTGCATTTTCTGTCAAATTTCTCTAAACCTCTTTTCCCATGTCTACACAGGGCCCAGATCCTCACCCATAGCCCAGCCGTTCTTCCCTGGCTCACCTTCCTCTATTCCTCTCCTGTATCCACAGAGCTGATCAAGGTGAGACAATTTATTGCCACTCCATTGACTTGTGCTACATTCCCACTGGGATTTCAGTGCCACCTGGGGCTTCTCAGTGCTAGAATGGCATGAATGTTTCATAAAGTAAATTTATGGAAGGAAGGGAGGCATGTAGGAGTCAGGTTGCTCAGAAATATTGAATAATGGGACTGGAAGGAATGCTGCAGGTCCCTGTGAGCCAAAATTCCACTCTGATGTCTCTATTCTGTCATTACTTGAGGCACTCCATGGTTGTTAGTTCTGGTGGGTGTTGCACAGTAAAGATGCATTAGAGTAATTATATGGTAATGACAGAAGATCATGAGTTAAAGATGCTGTGAATCCTATATACACATCTGAAATTATTTGGAGCTGATGCAGGAGGTGTATCCACATGGAATTTGATAGCACTGATATTGTAATTAAAGCTGAGGAGAGAGATGAGGTTTGCACTTATTTCTTACTGCTACCTGTGAATATTAATTAGCTCATGGAGCCACCTGACCTTAGCAATAATCAGCTCTGTTACACAGAGCAGAAGGGAAAACATGAACTGCCCTCTAAATATTTATTAAGAAAGGCAAGAAGAAAAGAGCCTGGTTGTACAGAACAGAGGTTTCTGGAAGCCAAGTTGCCTCTGTGGTGGAAGGAGATCAGAATGTTTCCAGTTTCCTCTGCTTTGTGGACGACAAGGACAATTCTGTCACCACACAGGTGACAGAAACACGCCTGGTTTGGCACACAAATGAGTAAGAGAATGTCAGGTCTGCAGAGATTTCTCTGAGACTTTCTGTATTCCTGCTTGCCTTCCTACCTGCATGGGCTGTATGGAGAAGTGACTACAGAAGGCAAAAAATGTAAGCCTGAGCTCAAGAGTGTCCCCAAGTCTGGACACCACATATGTTAGTCTTTTTGAGGGCTTCACATCACCCTCAGAGAGAAGGGAAATTATTATTTCATCATCTATGAGATGGGATGAAAAGGTACATTGGGAAACCCTGCATTTTTGTACTGGGGAAAGCCCTGAGAATTAAACAAAATAAAACTAAAATTCTAGTCCCATGTCTTAGGCTGCCTGGAAAAATAATCCTTTTCTCTATTCCCACTAGTATGGTGTAGTCTGGGCTTTGGAGATAACCAGAAAATTGGGATCAGGGAGAAATTTGAGTGTCTGGTTTTTACAGATGGCAAGTAAAAGCCATGGAGAAAAGGAAGATTATATCTGCAGCATAACTAGGTAGCTCTGTTTCTTTCCTTGTTAGGACCTGGTCTTGTTTGCTGCAGTCAGGAGCAACATTCCTAATGGTTTCCTGGTAAGGCTCATTATTGAGTTCATATTTTTGTTCTTCTCACATCTCCCTCATCTCCTCTCAAAGTCCCCTCCCCAGTCATGAGGATTGGATCACCTGTGATACACAGACTTTGGAGTCTGTGTGGAGGGCCAGGCTGAGTTAAAAACGAGGTGTGTTCTTCATCTCCTCAGGCTGACTGGAAAGTAATTCTCTGAAGAGGTGGAAGAGCACGATGCTGCTGTGCACTGGTGTCTGGCTGCTGCCCTGCTGGAGATCCATGAGCAACAACAGCACGGCAAGTCCTCTTTCTTCTTTCCTGACAGCACCACAGTACCTGTATCTTAATCAGTCAGTGTCAGACAGTGTCACAGCTCTGAGCGCTGCTCCAAGCAAAGCACAGCACAGACGCCTCCCTGCTGCTGTAGCTTAGGTTACCATTACCAGCCTGAGCTGCCTGATGTAACACTCCTGTGCTCCAGACAGGCTGAAACCCTCCCAAGTGTTGGCACCAACACGTGTTCAGATCAAGGCACCTCTGGCCCTGGGCGTGGTGGTTTCTGTGCTCCCGGGGCTCTGTCAGAGGCACCACGGCTGCACTGCTGGGGACAGCACGGGTGGGAAGCAGAGCTGCTGGATAGGGGGGTGAGGAAAGGAAAAATGGTTGCTGGGTCAATGGTATCATTTTAGTCATACATGTTATAGGGAAGGATGAATTGGTGCATATTTTATATGAAAACATTACATGCCTCTCAGGCTATCTGGTTTGTGTCTTTTAACTGGTGTGGTGCAAATCAGAAAGGATGGAGGGGAAGCCGACCTAACATGGTCTCATGGTGACATGAGATTTTTAGGAGAAACAATCAAATAGCTGACTAGAGGGAATAATTGCAGCTCCATCAAAGTTAGAGTGGTTTACTGTTTCCAGCAGTGAGTCTGGCATCAAAGGGAATCCTAAACCTGAAATCCTTGGAAAGAAGTGGGTTATCAGCAAATACAAATTGATTCATGTAGAGAACAAAGACAACATTTTGTGAGTGGGACAGCCTGGCTTTTCCCAGCTCAGTGACAGCTTTCCCTTCCTGGAGCATGGAGTGGTTAAGCTTGGCCTTTCGCCATATTAACAATTTTCCTCAAGGCCCTGTACCTTCAAGGTAGGAAAAAATAAAGGTTCATTTGTAAAAAGTATTATATAAATTACATCTGTTCAAAGGGTCCTGCTGGGAATGTTTTTAAGTTCTGTAATCAAGTTAAAGCTGTGGTGTTAATACAGGGTCTGGTGAACTGAGTTCACCCATGAGCACTGAATGAATATTCACAGCAGCTTTAGTAAAAGTGTGGTGCTTAAACATTTTACAGAATAAGAGGCACCAATCATAAACTTCAGCAACTGGAATTTCTGTTTGTTGGTTCCCATTTCATAGGCCCTGCTGAAGCTGTATAGGCCTTTGTTGTGTGTGGAAAAGAAACAATTATTTGGAGCTACCCTGCTAGTAACAGCACAGAAGGGAGGCAGAGCTGCTGCCACAGAGCTGATGAACGGAAAAGATTGTTGTGGTGGCTGATATAATTCTAGTAGCATGTTACAGAGAACAAAGAAAGTAAGTTCAGTAAGTGTGGCAATACAGGGTGATGACAGCTTTACACTGGGTGTTCCAGCTTGGCTGGGTCAGCCTTCAAACAGAGGATCTTATGTGAAGATCAGGGTATTTGGGGGCTCAGATTTATTGTTGAGGGTGTTCCTTCTGTCCCCTTTTAAAACAAATGCATTTCCCCCCCCCTCCTGGTTAGGATGTGCCTCGGTGTAGAGACGTGTCCTGCACAGCAGAGTCCAGCACTCAGGCAGATGTACCTGTGCCTTCCTGCTGGATGACACAATAACAATTCCAGGATGTCTTCTGCAAAACACAAACACAAAAGGATGCAGAAATCAGTGGCACATTTTTTTACAAGAACAAGGCCATTCACCCATTTGAGCACTGGCAGGATTAAGACCTTGTTTAGAAACAAGATGTTCAGTAAAAACAGTTTGTTCAATTTTCATTTTTTAAGTCCTATAGAGGTTGTAAATATTTTGGAAGTTAGAAAGAATACAGAAATGCTCAAGTACTGCATATTCAGAAGTCTCAGATTTAGTACAATGTTTTATGAGGCAACCTCATAATTCATTTCAGCTGCCCCAGTGGTAAGCACAGTGGTGTTTCAGGGCCCGACTGCAGAGGTCACAACTTTGTGCACACAATATATTGAACAATTCCATCATTCCTGCCTTCAAAGTGAATTTAGACTGACATAGCAGAATAGAAAAAAAATGCTTAATAAACTAAGGGTTTTATTGCACACACAGAGTCTCATAGGTATGCATTCAGCAAAGAGTGGGCATGACTCTATAATAGGTGCACTAAAAAAAGCCATCTGTTTGTATAATATCCCCTTTCACCACATGGAGTAAAAAAGACCTTTTCAGTTATTTTACTCTCTATCCTCACCACCTTTACATTTGTTTGACTATAGTATTACCTTAGTAGAGAAACCTTGTTATGGAAAGTGATAAATATGAAATTTAAGAGAATGAATCTTTTATGGGCAGGAGCAGAGGCAGTGCACTGAGCCAAGCAAGGGAGTCAGGAGACTGTGCCCTGGCAAGGGTGGCCTGTGCATGTCCTCTGGTGAGGAGAGGAACTTTCCACTGTGCTGCCCCTCCAGCCTCCTCCAGAGCAACCAAAGCAGGAGCTTCCAGGGGCCAGCTCATCAGCCCAGATGCTGAATCAGCCCAAGAATATTTAAATACAGCAGAAAAATGGACCACACCAGAGGATTTTCTCCTTGAAGAGAACTCCACACTGTTCTGATTAGAGATGGAAATTTCTGAGGCATTCTGGACTTCTTTTAAGAGGTCTCAGCAGTTTAGTGGAATTAAAAATGGAAGTCATGGTCACCTTAGGCATAAACATCAGTTAACCCTTGGATGTGATAAGATTTGTAAAATCTTATCAGACCTTCACCACTTTGAAAAGATCCATAGCAAATCTATCTGATAAAACATTCCCAGTCTTTAGCACCCTCCCATTCACAGTACCTATTATGAGAAAGAGCTTTAGCATTCCTAATTTCAAGATGAGCAGCTGAACTCCAGGAGTCTTAGACCAATTCCTCCAGGATATCAGAGTGCCTCAAAACATTTGAGAGCCCAGCCCTGACTAACCCTCTAGAGGCTGGAATGAAAGATGGGAAGCAAAACCTTAAACCCAAGGTCTTCATGACTTTATTGTTAAACATAAACACAGCACCATCCCTGTGCTATAAGGAAGTTACTCACCATAAATAATTCCATATTAGCAAGACTTGTAGCTAATTGCTTTTCCTTTGCAGTCTCCTTTTCTGTTCTTATGTTGTACAGCCATTGTGACCCTACTTTTCAGCCATATGTTGTCAGTCATATTTTTGACTCTTGTTGCATTGCTGTCAGACTCTAAGCTGTTTATGAGTCCCTGAAATGTGAAATTTTGGTCTTATTTAGTTTTCAGCTAACCCTGTTGCTTAGATGCAAGAATATCACATTTACTATACAGAGAGATTTATTTAAAACCCAATTGTGAGTTACACTGAGGAATCTTCAGCAAACCATGACAATAAATAATGAGAGGATGTTTGCCTGGAGGACCTCCCTAATGAGGTTTGGTCTTAGGCAGGCATTCTGTTTAGAAGTCAAATACTTTGTTCCTTGAGATTTTCATGTTTCTCCCTATCTAGCAGGGATTTCTGTGAAGTTTTGTTAATAATTGACCTTGGGGTCACTCATGATTACACATAATGCAAAAAGACACCAGGAACCTATCTAGAGGAAAAATAATTCTATATACAATTCCAATGTCTAATATTTAGTTCTTTATAAAACAAAAAATCTTATCAAGACAACAGTTTTTTTGGAAGTAGGCATAGACTAATACACTTTAAAAGAGACTACAGATGGCTGTGAATTAGAAAATATTATTGTGGCCCACATTTGTTCAGAGGAGGGTTTCTGCTCTGAGGTGCACCTCATTGTATTGCTAGTCATCCGTAGGTTCTCTTCTCAAATGGATGAAATGAACTAAATGAACTCTCTCACTTCTGTGGCATTTGCATTAGTTCATCCTCCAAAAGCCCCTTTCCCTTTCCAGTGCCAGCCTCTGTCTGCTCCCTCAGTGACACGGAGCATCTATGGTGACATGGGCTTGTGGCAGCCACGTGGGGGAATGCCTCACCAGCTCAAACCTTCATCTCTCTGTAAGGGACACAGATACACAGTTTTCCACCATGGTGTTTTGGACACTGTTATAAGGAGTGACAGGCAGCAGCAGTGGAGGTATTTGCAAATATACAAGTGATGTGTATGTGATTCCCTAAAATCTGTAGGGAATGTTGTAAAAGCTTGTGATGTTTGAGGGAGGTGGGTTCAGTTCTACTGATGGTCAGTGAGACCCCTGGTATTCTCCATCACAAGCCTTTAGATGAATTTCACACCTGTTAAATGTGTTATAATATTTCCTTGTAAGTTTACTTAAGGCCTGTTGAAAAGAAGGGAAACACTTTTTTACTTGAACACTAAGAGAGACAAATGTACTTACCCAAAAACCCAGGGTCCTGAATAAGTTCATTGTGCATGGAAAGTCATTTACTGGATGTTTCTTGGATCCTTCAGTCAATGGACATCTAGGTAGTGGGATGGGTAAGTTACCAGACTTCAGGATTCCCCTGTGGACAAATCCCCACCAATCTTTAAAGGTTGTCAGAAGGCATGTGTGGCACACCACAGTTACCAGGCAGTAGTATGCATGGCAAATGGTTCTGGCTGGATCTTTCAAGATGAAATTCTAAATAAATATCCAGGATGAAGTCTTCCTCCCTAGGTATATTATCTTTGCTCATTAATAGTTCATTCTCATACTGGAAACAACTCTCCCTAAAGTAGAGCAAAAGGGAAAAATACTATTGTCAGACTCCTAAATTAATAAAGCAACCCAACCATTTACTTAGAGCAATACGGAGATGCACAATGGGAAAATCTATCTGTTTGCCTCAGCTGCACATCTGGTAGCCCTTAGGCAGAAGACAGGTTTGAAAGGCATCTAACCAGGAACTGCACACAGTGCCTGGTTCTTCAGGTAGTGCAAAGTTCAGCAGCCAAGATAAAAAAAATGCTGGGCTCTGTTCCTCCTTGCCTCCGGCAACATCTGCTTGTGTGACAAAGAGAAAGCTCAGTAGTTCTGCACTTCAAATACCAGTTTGATGTCTGACTTATAATCAAAGTGCTCACTAACTCCATGCTTTGCTCTTACCCAATGGTTTTAATCTTTCACAGAGCAAGGAACTCGATAATGTAATAAACAAAAGATTGACAGAGGATGTAGCAACCTTAACATATCCCTCCAATTCCTCTGCTGAGGAGTGATGGATACTTCAAGTGAAGAATTCCCCCAGTGGCTTTATTGTTTTCGAGGCATCTTTCTAGATGAACTTTTCCAATGGTAAAATCATTACAAAGTAGAAATTCAATCTTTCCAAGGGCTAACTTGGAAGCCCAGTCTAATATACAGTGCTATAATGCAGTAATGAATCCTATAGGCAAACCAGGACTTTTTGTGAATGGTTTTGTAAGGTGAAGAAATGGGAGAAAATGTTGGATTGAGGTAGGTAACCGTGCTATGTTTGGCCACCTTGTAATTTGGGATGTTACAAACCAAGGTCTCTCCGAAAGGTAGAGCCTAAACTCTGAAATGAGAAACACTTAAACTCTCAAAATGTGAGCTCTGTGTTACATTTTTCAAAATGAAAAGACAGTGCTGAGAACACTGGTGTTCAGGTATCTCTGATACTCAAATCTTTAACTGAATTTGAACTTTACCTCTCAGTGGCAGCTGCAGTATTTTCTGCTTCCATTCCTTTTGAGATTGTTGCAGGGGGCATAATTCCCCAGTTACATGGTGAAAGAGGCTGGGGGTATTTTATGGCTGCATCAGAAGAAAGCCTCTTCCAGTCACATTGCAGCTACATCAGACCCTCTGATGAGCAACAAAATAATGCTTTAACATACCTCGACCAGAGGAAAGTAGTGGGAATTCAGGCTGATATCCTCTCCAAGATGGCTTATTGGGAATTTTTATATGCAAAACTAGAAAAAAATCTGGTCCCTCAGAAAATAAAACTGAGTGCTTGCTACAGGACAAGTGAGAAAAATAAATCATGGTCAAAAGGTATCTTTCATTTCCAGCATGACAGGGAGGAAATAGTTGTCTAAGTTACAGATTTACAGTGAGAGTTCAGCCAACAGAAGTCTATATAAAGTTGAAAATTAGAGACACTTGCCAGAAATATTATTTGCTTTCATCTTAGGAAAATAAACAATTGCAATCAATTATGTTTTAATTATCATATTGGCTTCAAACTATTTGGAAGATTACTTTGTGTTAATAAAACAGCTTGCGCTAATAGAAACTAAAAACTCAGTTTGCCTAGTTTGGAAAATCAGAAATGCCTTGCTCAGGTCAGAGTGAACCTATTAGTCATATGTGTAACTAATCATAGTGGCAGTTCAGAACAATGAAATTATCATATAGTGGTTTTTTTGTCTCTGTGATCAAATTAATAGGGAAAAAAATTAGTTTTCAATTTACTATTAATTGTCCCCTTGTAAGTTCTAAAATTTTTGTCTTCAATCAGAGCATTTCTACTGTCCTCAAAAAGAGAGATTATAACAGGATTCAGTGCCCTGCAATAAACCCTAAAGCAAGCCCACCACAATTGTATTTGGCAACTGCACAACAAATTACTTCCACGCAAAGCTCTAAGAAAAGCTCACTGTTTACTAAAATTATACTGAATGAGCAACAGGGCTCAAGTCCTTGAATGAAACATGTATAGTGTGAAAGTGATTTTCTTTTCAGAAGATTTGATAAAACTGACATTGTGTTTCCCTTAAAAATGTTAAATCTGGGGTCACGGAAAGAGAAAGAAAATCTCTGAATAATTGATAGAAGTGGAGGAGGTAGAAAGCAGAAATTACTCTGAGTTTGTAACTACAACATAACTACTCCCAAAAAGCCTTTTGGGTGAGTGTCTGGGATGCTTGACCAATGTCAAAGTGGGCAATGAGATAAGGAAGAATTAAAGGTTTAGTGAGCCATGGTGTCACCTACAGGGACACAGGGTCTGCCCACCTTCCCTCAGCACCCTCTGATGCAGTAAAGAAAGGATGTTCTGTTCCCCTGGCCAGCAGCTGACTGAAAGGGCCTCAGAGCTGGTTCTAGTCTTGTTCCATTTCCTATGATTTCCTTCCTTTTTATGCAATAAATGTCACACTGCTAGGAAAAGTATGTGTCCTGTTCTGGTACTGCAGCAGTGATTATTGGGAAACAGCACATTTTCTAGTCATACATATACACACAATATATAGAAAATTATATATTATTACTTTAAAAATTTATTATAATTTTATTGTTTATATATTTTAACTTCTATAAACAATACATTTATATGTATATTTTATAGATATACCTTTATATATATTCTATATCTATACTATAAATATACCTATATATTCTATATATACATGTTTTATAGATATACCTTTATATATGTTTATATATACCCTAATATATATTCTTACATTAATACTTTATCTACTGCATGTGTTCTATGTTTATAGTATATAAATTGCTTTATAGAGTAGGACAATATTATGTGTGTATCAAATTATATTATGCATTTTCTCATTTTTTTATATGGTTAGTATGTGTCTAAAATGATAACACGAAGGCTTATAGGCCCTTTCCACCTATTTAAGTGTGTGGGAAGAGTAGAACAGGTGTTAAGAATACTTTTCTAATTTTTTTTTTTATTAAGTCAGTAATAGCAGCTGCTGCTGTGTACCAGGCTCAGGCTGGTGTCCCAGGAATGAGTGTTGGGGGTCTGGAGGGAAGGGTTTGAGGCTGCAAGTGTTGTCATCTTATTGCAGAGGTTCCATACCATTGTCTCCTTATTGCATAAGTTTCACACCTTCTTGGTGTTTCTCGTGGGCAGCTCCTCAGAGCACTGCCTCTTTCTTCTTCACAAAGCAGCCAACTGAGTCCAGTTCCCTTCTCACCCAGCCACCCCAGTCTTTTATAGCACTCCTCTCGTTGATTACAGCTGTGCCCTGTTAAAGTCAGGCTTGTTCCTAATCTTTGCTAATTGGCCCAGCTGCAACTCCTTAGGGGTAAGATTACTTTCTACACTACCTTTATTTTCTTATAATCTATCACCCTACAGGCAAGGGATGCAGCAGCAGCTGCCTCTGAGCATCAAACTCGCGCTGCTCGCAGGGTCCCTGGTGGGAGGGTGATGGGGGCTGCCCAGAGGCTTTCAGCACAGCTCAGCCTTGCCCCAGTGGGCACAGGTACCAGCCCATCCCCAGGGGTGCAGGTACCCATCCCAGCCCTGGTGGGTGCAGGTACCCATCCCAGCCCCAGGGAGTACAGGTGCCCATCCCAGCTCCGGGGGCTGCAGGTACCCATCCCAGCCCTGAGCTGCAGGTACCCATCCCAGCCCCGGGGTGCAGGTACCAGCCCAGTCCTGGTGGGTGTAGGTACCCATCCCAGCTCCGGGGGGTGCAGGTACCCATTCCAGCCCTGGGGTGCAGGTACCAGCCCAGTCCCGGTGGGTGCAGGTACCAGCCCAGTCCCGGGATGCAGGTACGCAGCCCAGTCCCAGTGGGTGCAGGTACGCAGCCCAGTCCCTGAGGTGCAGGTACCAGCCCAGTCCCGGGGTGCAGGTACCCCCAGCCCCGGGCGGGGTCCCGCGGAGCAGCCCCAGCCCCGGGTGCCGGCTCTGCCCCAGGTCAGGGCTGTGCAGGACAGACCACGGCCTGCAGCTCCGCTTGCCCAGCGCAGGGCACAGCTAATAAGGAGCAGGCTTTTGATATTGCAAAATTCTCCATCTGTTCCCGGGATTTCTAATTACAGGCATTAATCTGTGCCCCTCCAATGAGCCATAATTGGTAGGCGTTTGCCTCATTAATCATTCAGGTGCTGAGCCTCTCCATGCACAGCCGTGGCAGCTATGGCCGAGCAAGTGTATCTGTATGGGCTTTGTATGCGGTACCATTGAAATTTTTGGAACTGTGGTGGATTCCAAGGACATTCGCAGTTACTGTAGCTCAGGGGCGTTTCAATATCCTGAAATGCCACAAGATGGCACTGACTGCTTCCGAGGCCCCTGGTCCTGGCCGCCCGGGCAGGGCTCTGCCATGGCCGCAGGTGCGCTCTGGGCTGCTCAGGGCCTGTTTTACAAACCAGCTGCACTCGGCTGCTCCTGCTTTGTTTTGATGTGGTTCATTTTAAGCTGTGGCTATGAAATGCTACAACTCTGTGACAGTGACATAAAGTTTTTGGATTTAGGCAGATTTGATTTCCCAATATCATATGCCATGGCTGTTGGCCTGTTAAAGGCCTGAGCCAAACTTTACAAACAGAATATGAAGCCCAGGCTGCCTAAGTCCATCAATAGCTGACATTTGTTATTCTTACTGAAAGGCAGAATGTCCCATAGCCGTGGGACACTCACAGAGCCCGGCTGGAGGGGTCACTGAGTAGCTCTGTAATTCACAGTGTGCCACCATGGCTACTTTTTTGTGGGCCTCTTCCTGCCACCATGTGCCAGTGTAGCTGCTTCTTTATGTGCCTCTTCCTGCCACCATCTCTGTTTCTTTACAGGCCCCTTCCTGCCACCACGTGCCACCATGGCTGTTTCTTTACAGGCCCCTTCCTGCCACCACGTGCCACCATGGCTGCTTCCTTACGGGCCTCTTCCGGCACTTGAGCACTGGGCACTCTTGTCTGCACTCTCCAGGCATCCCCAGCTGGCACGTAAAGGCTCTTCTTGCTTTTCTATCTCAGTAAAGTATCATTGCCTGCTTTTGCCCAAACCGTGCCTTTTAGGCTGGCTGTAGCCTCCTGAAGGGTGCTGCAGTGGCTCAACTGATTGATGAGTTGCAATAACTACTTTTTTTTTTGAGTCCCTTTGTTGTGATGCTGGTTTTGAGTTTCACCCATATATAATGAACAGCCTAACAAACATAGTGTATTATTTCATTCCTTTATTAAGTCATTTATTATACAGCAAGTTCCTTAACTGAATCAGAAAAGTTTCTGGATAGAAACAATTTATTGTCATCATGGTGTAACATATGGCTCTTACAAGGACTTATTTTCAGCAAATCCATACATTGCAGAACCTGCTCAACACTAAAACAATATTTTTTTCATTTAACAAACTTGTAGTCAAATCTAATCTTTGTTTTGCCTGGGAACTGATTTTTTTCTGATTACTGAAAAGAGAAAAATTCTCTTTTAAATGACCTTCTTGTCCTTGAGAAGATACACATTGGCCACATGCTGAAATACTACCAAAACTCTACTTTAAAAATAAGATGAATCCCACACTTTTTCTAGGTTTAAATCAAACTTTTAGTCAAAAGAAAATAAGAAATAAAGAATAAATAATACAGATAGTATAGACATAGAACAGATGCTTCCATTTAAACATATGCCATTCAGCAGTTAAAAAAATTATTCAGACACCATCATATCAAAGGCATATTAGTGACATATGGTGTCTGACATGCTTCCACAAATGAATACATACACTGGCTTTGATGACAACCATGAAAATTGTATCTTTCCACATGAACAGTTTATCGGGAACAGTCAGATTTGTGCCTGCACAGCAACATGTATTTTGGATTTCTTGTGGAGGACACACCATGTTGTAAGCACACAGTATGTCAAATCAGGGGAATGTGTGTCAAATCATTCTCCTCCTTGTTTCCACTGAGACCCAGGCTAAGACTTTAAAGCATGTGAGCCCCAGCAAGCAGCTCTGCTTGGCAATAAGGGCCAGCTGGCAGCTGTGCTGCTGCACGGGACTGCATTACAGCTCCAGGAGGAAGTTCCTCCTCCTTCTTCTGGGACAGCAACCCTGCCCCCAAAAGAAGGGTCAGGGCAGGGTACCCTCTAAACCAGCCAGACAACACAGAGGCAAATTTCAGCCAGCCACACCAGGTTGGTTATTTGCCCTCTGCACTGTAGATTTGCCCTGGCTCTTCCAGTCCCTCAGCATCTCTGAGAATACAAAACCCAAGCACCATCTCCCATCAGTTGTCACAACACAGTCCTCATTTGGTGCATTTGCTAAAACCATTACAAACCATTCCCGTTACTCATGATAAACCAGGAGCCCAGGAAGAGCAGAGCCCAAGCACTGCTGCTGCTGAGCTGTCCTCCCAGAGACAGGCAAGCAGAATGGGTTGGACACAGGGTACTTTCTCACTGAGGGCTGATCTCCTTGGCAGATGGTCGGCGGTTCCAGCACATGGGAGGGAGTTATTTCACCACAGGAGAAATTCGTGCTGAAGTTTATTAATATTAGGGGGAATGGTCAGGCTAACATGGAGCTACATGTCAAGGTACTTGAGTCCTGTCTAGACTTCAGCCTGTTTCAGTGGAAAAAGCATGACTTCAGGTGCTGGAAGAGTTATGTTGGCCAAAATTTGAGGTGCTAACTAGGAGACTCTCGAAGGCACCTGGGATCAGATGTAGGATTAAGGGAACTTTTAAGATTCTGGCTTTAGAACCCCATGGCTCAATTTTGCCTATGTTCCTTTCTAGAGAGTCGTCAGGGGGTAGCTGTTCAGTTCAGAGCCTGTAAAAGCAAGAACAGAATAAGTAAAGGTCATACTGAAGTTTACACAAATAGCAGCTGAGGAAGGTCAGGTTCTTGAGAGAGACTTTACTGTGCCCACATAGCTAAATAAACAGGGACAAAAAAAAAAAAAAAAAAAACCAACAAAAGCCCCTCACTTAAAAAATCTAAATTAGTTCTGTAGTTCTCCACAAAACAGCTCCAGCTCTAACACTGGTATCAGTGGGCAGTAGCTTAAATACATATTTTTCTCCATTAAACAGCTATTGCATTTTTTCATCAGAATATCCTTGAGACTGTCAGTTAATTCATCATTTTAAACAATTGCCATACAATCATGGAGTGTCTCCTAAGAATGCAGTAAATAAGGAGAAATGCCGAAGTGTTATTCCTTCTCTGGCTACATTTAGAGCCCAACAGGGTACATGTGCTGGTCCCACTGATGCCTGGACAAGGCTTTCAGCTCATGGCTGGCTCACATCCTGTCACTTTAGAGAACATAGAGCAAGCTGTCCTCCCTCCCTGGGGACAAGAGTACATCTGTTCCTCAGGCCAAGGTGCTGAAGACAGGCAGCAGCTCACCAGTGTTCAGCATAAAAATGCCAGGAAACTTGGGCTAGCCTAAAGATGCAGGTTTGATTGCAGGAGCTCTGCCTTGATGTTTTCTGTATTTCGGCTCCCAAGCTTACTGCCCTTAAATAAAAATAGTGTTTATAGAATTTCCAGTTTATTTTGTCAGCCTCTCCTGTGTATTCTCCCTGGTATAATATATTGCCCTTTTCCCAAAAGGGGGGAAAAGTGCAATATATTGTCTTCTAGTCACTAGTTGGTCCTCCTTTAAGGACCTTGTAAGACATTTTTTGTGTATTGTTTCCCTGCATATGTGAGCAGCTTTACTACTTCATCCCCCTTAGGACCACTTAACAACATCAGCAAAGCAATTAAGTGTAGTTTTCAGGAAAATGCCAGAGGCATTACACTGTCTGGATGGGAGTCTCAACCCAATTATTTTCAGCTAGTTGTGAACTGTGGAAAGTGGACTTTACTTCATTATAACTTCAGTTCCCACTGATTAAAAGTCTAGTATGTTACAGACGGTAAGGAAAAATGAAACAATTAAACTTTCCATCAATAAAATTGCTGCATATTCTTCAACAGAGGGGTTTACTTCTCTCCAGAGAAGTGATTAAAATGAACTGATTGAACTATAATTTGATTGACTGAAGAGCTGCAATCCATTGCAGTAAAGCTGAAATTCCATCTTATTGCTCTATTTAACTCTGAATATAAAAAATTACTGGCGGTCTTGCAACATGCAGCTGAAATTTCTTGTTGCTCACAGGGTGCAGCAGGTTCTGTTCTTTCACTGATGTGTCTGCATGATTCACAATGGATTGATGTTGAGAAATACACAATGACATGTAAGAAATTATATCAATACAGCTTTAGAAAAAATAGAAAGGGCCTGTTATATTACCAGGTATCTTCTACCTATTATATAATCATTTAGGGATTCTAAACACAACCACAGATAAAGCAAACCCAAGAGACTGGAGAGAATAATTGCCAGGTAATATACAGTTGTTGCAGCAAAAATTAGCATATTCTCCTGATGAAAAATGCAGCTGTGATGCTCCTTCCTGCTGCAGAGCTGTCTTCAGGAAGGTGTGAGGCTGTCAGATGCAGGGGTTTGTAGGTGTGCACACATATGGATGATTCCTTCCTCCCAGGGGATACCAGAGTGCCCCACTGGGTCTGGTCTCAAGTAAGCTGTGCTGGCTGTGAATTAGGATGCCTGAGTTCCAATACAAAAACTCTTTCTTGGGACTCAGCACAAGTGTTTTAATGGTTTACTTATACTGTGAGGGCTTTGTTTCCACAGATGTAGAATTCTGCTGCCAGAGCCAGGGGCTCCTGTGGCAGAGAGAGGGCTAATGAACGCCAGCTAAGGAACAATGAGGTGCTTGCTTCTGTCACCAGGCTACCAGGGTGTTCTGGTCTATGAAATACCCAGAATATCATCCCCCCTCTGAAGCTTTAGTTGAAATGCCATTTCCTGTTATGAGGTTGCCCCTCTGTTGTATGACACCTGCTTCTCTATTCCCACCATGTGCTTTGAAATAAAACACAGTATTTGACCCATAGTTACATAGGGTAAGAATATATTGTACTAACTCACAGCAAGAACACCTTATATTGGTAATTAAATGTATCAGACTGGGTAAGATGTGAGGATAAAGATGAGCAACAGCTGGCTTAAATACTTAATGCACTTCCTCTGATAGGCAGCTCAAACTCTGAATTCAATACATTTTTTCCTACTAAGAACACCAAGACTCAGGGCATGTACCTCCTGATAATATTTACTACTGAGCTCAGTTTGCTGCAGAGCTTTGAACTTCCGGATGTGCTGATCTACGAGGCTGGCTCATAGCTAATCAGGCCATGGATGTGATTTGTGCCAGCTTCAACCCTTGCATATTGCCAATCCCAGTTTTACAGCACACCTGACCACAGTCAAGATCTATTGGCAAGATCTACACAATACCTGACCACAGTCAAGGTCTATTAATCCACTTGGTTCTTTGGTCTTAATGCTTACACCTAGAACATATCAATTCTTCTTATTTGTTAGCCAAAAGCTACCAAAACTGTGCTGGTACTGAGGCAGTATTGATTTGAAAAAATGCTGCCTTCATCCAATTTAGAAGGAACTCCTTTGACAAATTATATTTGGCACTTAATAATTGTCTTGCATTATTGGCCTTTTCCTTTGTTTCCTCTTTCCTTTTCATTACCAATTACTATAAATGTTATGCTCTACTCTGCCTCACCAGAGGTAACTTTGAATAAAGATGTGCAGCAACAGGAGCCTTTTAAAGGGAGACAAGGGCAAATACAGAACTACAAATTTGTAGGTATCTCTGGAGGCTGCAGAATGTTTGTTACATTCCCTGAGCTGAGCTTTATGTACACACAGCAGAGGCACATAGGGCTCCAAACAGCTTAAATGCCTGTTTAATGCCTATTTAATTTTTCAGTTCTTACACAGATAAATTCTCTCAATTATAAGACCTTTGCAGCAAAGTTGAAGCAGAAGGTGCTGTGCTTAAAGTAATTTGAATCTTATTTTCTTGCAGGACAAAAAAAAAAGGCAAAAAACAGGACCCCCAAGTGTGAAGCTATCCTTGAGACTTCTCCAATTCCTGCATGAGAAAGTGGCAGGAATCTTGTAAAGCATTTATTAATCCCTAACAGCACTCCTACGTCCAAGGCAGCAAGCAGAGCCTGGGAAGGGCTTTTTGTCACCCTGACACAAGTCACAAGAAATCTGGGCAGTGTGCAAACAACATCAAGAGCAGGGCAGGACCTTCTTCCAAGCCCAGCCTTCACTGCCACATGGAGGAGGAGGCACAGACATCTGGTGACCCAGGCAATTGCTCAGAGAAGTGTCAGCAAGTGCATGAACAGGAACTGGCAAGCAGTTCCACCAGACCATGCTGGCCTGGCACATCATGGAAAAAGTGAAGAATGATTCAAGCTGAATGTGTTTTCTGTACCCCTGGGCCTCCTGGCAGATGCACAGGAATAACCACATCTACCAAAAAGAACATAATTCTGCTATCAATGCTGCAAATCACACATGTGACTCCTCTCTCCTTACCCTGTCATGGAGAGGCAACAATTTTCTGTGTTTCAACAACAAGTTGATTTCAAAATCTCCAATTACAAAAAATATACAAAAATGTATTTGCCAGCAGATTTTTGTTTGGAAAAATACAGCACTTTAATTACAAAGTGCTGTAATAACTCCCTATTTTTACAGAAATGTGATTACTGCAATTTCTTCATTAGGGAATAGTTTCACTATTTAAGAAAATGTTATTTAAGAGGCGTGGTGTTATCTGTTTATCCCACACTGTTAACACCCCAGCAAAACATAAGCAAACACTTGAATGCTTTCCTCCTAGCAACCAAGGTCTCTCACATCAGAAAAGCAGCATACTTGTCTTTTTCTCTGCCTTGTATTGAGCCAAATTTCTAGTTTACAGCCCTTTGGCCATTCAATAACCATCAGATTCTTGGAATAAACCTTACGTGAAAGTCTAAACCAGTCTGGTCACAGGGCCAGATTTTCAGGCTTTTGTGTACCCCTTACTTTTGCTGATGGAAATATTGTAACATTTATCTTAGGAACTAAGCTTCTTTACATTTACTAACCTGCTGCATGACTTAACTCTTCAAATTACCAGCAGCTTTTACAATGTGCTAAGTTTCTGCAAATCCCACTATGGTGAGTCTAAAACACAGACACTGAGTATTGCCTTGGGATCTCACTCTGTCTTTCAAGGCTGGGATAATGGTGCTGTTTTTACTGAAGAAATAGGGGGGAGGTTCAGATCTCTTGAAATCTTTGCAGGATATTGGGGACCCAAACCCCCCCAAAAAACCAACAAATGCACTGTCAGAATCCTCTCCTTTTCTACTTCCTTCTTTCCTTACATAAGGGTAAGTTCTCCTTTCTCTCTTTTCTTATCTAAGGGACACATGGTCTCCTTGCTAACTCTTCAAGAAAAACAGAGGAGCACCTGGGAAATCTGTCTTCCAAGGAAAAGATGAAAGCTGTAGCTAAGTGAGAGGATGTGTCCTTCTCAGCACTGACAGTGTGGTCAAAGAGACAGCTCCCCCTGACTTTTCCCTGAAGAGTTCACAGACAACTGTCCAGAAGAGCGCCCGGGCTCCCGGCAGCTCTGCGAGCAGCAGGAATCACTGCAGCACTCCGGGCTGCTGCTGCCGTGTCATTCCAGTGCCTCTGGGGTCACCTGAGTGCATTAAATTAACACTGTTCCCAGGCAAAGCAAAATGTCTGGCAACAGGATAGTGCAGCATAATAATGGGATAGGAGGGGTGGCTGCACACCTAAATATGAAACGATGGGAAGGAGAGGGGAGTGCTGGTTCTGAGCAACGTGACTTAGTGCCAAATGCACGTTCTCACACAGATCTCCCAGCAGATTATGTGTCTCTTCACCAGCACTTAACATTTTTATAGCTTATTTCAGTATTTTTGCATTTATTTCACCCATCATCATTTATTTATGAGTTTAAGATTATTAAAAATTTTAAGCTTCATTACAAACTATCCTGGGGGAATCTCACCTGCCTCATCCTATTACATTATTATTACCAAGTGTCGAATTTATATTTAATCAGACATCAATTGAACATCAATAAAATAATAATGAATTAATAAGCTATATCTTCCTAGAAATACTTGTAGCTTAAGTATGTAAGCAAAGGCAGTGCACTGTCTGTGGGTCAGCTATCAAATCTCTCTGAGACTATTTGACAGAACAATTTAGTATTTAGAATATGATAATAAGCCATAAAAATAGTTAATTGCTATGGTCTTCAGCTAATTCTTGTGATAATTATGACCCATACCGACCTGTGAACTGAGATGAGAAGTGACCCAGAGTTCCATGTAAGACAGTCATTTCCAAACACCGTAAATGCCTAAGGGACTCCATGTTCCCACAAAATGAAATGACTAAAGAATTCTGGCTTGGGTAAATGCTTAATTTTTCACTTTAGCATGACCTCTTAAACTGAAATTATTTATTTTTCTACACAGACAAATCAAAAGAAATCTTTTTTTAAAATTAATCTAACATCTACCTATGAACATTAAAATAGCATAGCTCAACATTGCTGGTCAGGCATTCTGTTTTAGCAAAATATCAACCCAATTAACAAGCTTTGGAAAATACTTCTTTACAGACAGAAGGAGCCTTATTTTAGCCTGGGGAATTTCAGTAAAGACCCTACTCCTATTCCCCCCTATGACTCCACAGTGCTTGTCATCCCTAAATAGTGATGAATATCACTAATAGGGGACTACTTCCATGTGCACTTCTTAGGCTTATATGTTTTCCTCTTCCTCTGCTAAGCCTCAGGAGTCAGAATTTGCATTCTGCATCTTTTTATTTCTTCTTCAATTTCCTACTATGTACTCTCCTTTATGGTTCACATTTTATCAGAGATTGAAAAAGAGCCCTAGATGCAAAAGATAACCATGTTGTCAGTATTCTTCTATGTCCCAGTCCACTAAGAATCACTTAACCCTGTTCTTCAAAATGATCTCACTGAAGTCAGGAGAACTGCCTCAGCCCCTCACTTCATCACATTTATATGAGGGCTTTAAATACCCATCTGTGGAACTTGAGCCAAAAGACAATATTATCCTTCTATGACAGTCCGGTATTTTTTAAAATTCACTGACTCTCCTTTCCTTTCCATCCACAACACATTTGTCTCTTTTAGCTGCTTGGGTCCACTCTGGCTGTCTGTATTACCCAAGCAAGGGCTATAAGGCCAAGTGTCCTCAGGCATGCAGCTTGGGCTCGTGCAAAATTACAATCCCATGGAAGCCTCAATGCCACTTGGGATACTGAGAAGTCCACCAAGAAGTGCCATTCAAATCGAACATAAAGAGATTGCAGTTTAACATTTAAAATTTTAATAAGATCTAAAGTGGCCATCAGACATTCTGGTCTAATCTCATATGAGATTTTCACTCAGTTACTTCTGCATCAATCCCCACAATTCCTGTTTGAGTAAAACACATCCTATTGAAATTTTTCCAGAGTTAATCTGTAAATGCAAAATCCATTGTCTCGGTGGCTTACACCAGTATTTATTATCCCACTTCTCAACTGAACTTGTCAGGCTGTCACTCCACTCTCTGACTTGTCCTTCCCTCCATGTAGGGCTTTGGCACATGTTCTGGTCCCAGGGATGCTGGTACAGCACAACCTGAATGGGCTGGACTCATCAAAGTGGCAGTCCACCACTCAGAAATGTGAAAGCCATTGCATGCTTATGTTCCATCCTCTTTACCATGAAGGATTCCTCAAAGTTCAGATTCAAGGACATCTTTCTTCTTCCTGAGCAGACCCAAATACACTCCTTTTGGGACACACTCATGGGGAAATGATGACTAGTTTAACACAGAGAGCACCTTCCCACACCTCTGAGGGATGGTTCTAAGTTTTGGGCAACTCATTTACTGGATTTCACATTTTCTGCCATGTAACCACAGTCAAATTTTGAAAAAAAATGCCACTCACATCTCCTTTTAAAATCTTCCACCATGGAAAGCAGTTTCACTGCTCTCATTCAATCAAACCACTCAGTGACTTGACAGATCTTTCTCATGAGTAAGAAAGAATAAAGGTGTTCCTTTTCTGGATGTGCTTTGCAATGGATCCTGTGAAAATCAAGATAAATAATGTACACTAATTCATCTTTAGTGAGCACAAAAGTAGTTCCCCAGAATGACAGCTATCAGGTTGTAGCTACTGAGTGCTGTATTACCCCTTCTGTAAACAGGACAATGAGTAAAGACCAGTCTCTTACTCCTTTCTTACTCTCTAGTGGGACAGACCCTTGGTTATGGCTATTACATTAATAATGACTGCAGGGAAACCCACATGGCTGAGGCTGCATTCTCCTCTGGACATCAAAGACAATAGTAAAACCCTGCCTGGGAAAACTCCTCAGTAACTTCTGCTGATGTTCATCCCAACCAAGGAGTGCTCTGTTCTAGACAGAAAGCACATACCTCCAGCTCACTTCCTCCTGCTCCTGGGTGATAAGGCAGTCTGAAAAAATTGATGCATCATTGAAAAGGGAAAGATTTACACCTGAAAACACTGAGAGAAAATAAAACTCTTCCTCTCATTAAGCTCTGAAAAACTGCTAGAGACTTTGGGTGTCTTACCCAGGCCTCTGGATCCTGCAGAGTTTGCCCATCTTTAGTAAGTCCCTGACTGACAGTGTTTGTGACACAACAATGCAAAAACAGTATCACAAATTGTGACTGTGTAACAGAAAACTGAACTAGAAATCCCCACTGGGGCCCTGTATCACCCTCATCTCTCACTGCACCACAACAGCAACATTTTAATTCAGTATGAGCAGCATTTATGGGCACCCTTCAGGTACAAACAAGCTTCTGCAGTCAGCTGGGGAGGATGTCTACACAAGACCTCAGTGAGGGGATGGATAACAGAGAAGAATTGAGATTCAGGTTTGCACCAAACAATGAATAATTCATAAACCCTTTACATGTAGGTAGCTTGTAATTCTTACATAACAATTACTAGAAAATTAATGTAACTGCCTCTCAAGAGAATTACTAGAAAACACCATTATCCTCTGCAGGTATGCACATGCAAGCTACAGATAAGTTGATACAACAGGTGATGACACATCTTGTGATAAAATATTTGGTTAAAACTTGTTTTGGAATATGTAGTTTATTGATAGTCAACATCTTACAACATTGCCTATGTGGAAAGCAATTCCTGGCAAATCATCAATTCTTAATACAGCTCTGTGCTTCTAAGTATTACTGTTGATGCTGCTCTTGATTTAGATTCAGCTAATTTTTGTCTAGACTCAGCACTGTGGCTCATCCATGTTTCTCCATTTCTCTGAGGATTGGGAAATACAAATTTTGACTTGATGAGCCTATTAAAAAATTAAGAAATGCATATGCAGCACTACCCTTGTCTGTCCATGAAAGTAAAACTGATTCAGGATGATATAAAGGCACGTCTGTGTACTAAAAGCCCTGCCCCCAAGATGGGCACTGTGTTATCTACAAGCAAATTATACTGTCCTAAAACAACACTGTCAAGGTGCACTACCACACTCGAGTGAGCCTGGATGTGCCATGCAGGAAAAGAATTTTTAGACTAACCACATCTGTAAAGGTAAGTTTCCTCAGAATTTCACAGCCATATGGTGATGCTGCAAAAATAAGCAGAATCAAACAGCTCTCTGCCAAAACTTAAGACTTCTGTACCTGTATGATCATCACACAGCACACTTCATTATCGAGAGCTGCTGTAAGCAATACAAATCTCAGTTATAACCTTAGCAGTAACCTTTTTTTGTGAATGTTTGCCCTTCCAAATAGTTTTTAACCAACACCGTATCCAGTACTCTGTAAGCCATGATCCTCAGCTGTGGGAGCTTAGCAGGTTGCCACTTATTTAGTTAGCTCTGGACATTGCTAAAGATCAGGTGTCATGTAATTCTGAGTTTATAAAAATCTTCTGAAAAAGGAAATTTAAACTGTTTATGATCCTTTTTGCAGTTTCAATCCTGTATAATATTTTTGATGGAGCTCTTTTACTTCAAAAACCCACAGTTTAAACCAAGGTCTAAAAAACCCCCTCTGATTTGCCACAGAAATCAATCTTCTGCTGTCCAATTCCATTCTTAATGAAAGAGACAATTCAGAAACCTACAGGAACATGCTTTATTGATTCATTCACAAGTCACTAAAGCCTGTGCCTATGTTCCCTCCAATAAACCTAACCACATAGTGCTTCTCATGCACTGAATTGCAGGGAAAGACAATGACCCCAGATCTGTTCTGCTGCAAGTCCAGTGAGACTTAACACACCCAATAAATGGAGACACAGCACACCACTAAGTTAATGATAAATGTGTGTAGGAGAAAAGAGACTTATGTTTCCTTTCTTTCTATTTCCTTTATTATTCCTTCAGCTGAGCCTCTGCCTTTATAATTTATTTACCCAGGGCAGTTGTGCCCAGATGCATACCTGTTTCTTCATGGAGGTCCTTCTTTTTCTCAATTTTGTAGATGGATTAAACAAAGCAGGAGGAGGCCAACCTCCATGTGTGAGGTCACAGGGTGACCTGTAATCTGCACTGCAGCAGATGCCCGAATCCATTCAGGTTCAACACCTAATTTGGCATAAACCTGGAGTGTAGCTGCACTGCACTGGATATTTTATAAATATGTCTTTCAATAATCTCCCTCACTTCTTATGAAAGTAATAAGAAGCCCTAAGAACAGCAGAGCCCGTATTGGGTGAGCTTTCTTATTAAATTCCTCTAATGCATCTCAGCTGTGACCTGCAGTAATTTGGGTAATCTAATAAGGCTGGATGCCCTGTAAGAATCTGGGGTGACAAACTGCCTATCTGCAAGACAGAAGTACAAGAGAGCAGTGAGATACCAGGCATCACCCAGCAGTCAGAACCAGAGTGAACTTAACAATAGGCATTAGAAAATACAGGAAAACACATTATCAAGAAAATATGCTTTGCACAGTCCTACTGGTACTTTCAAGTACCATCAATACAACTTGCATTTCCAATTCAAACCATTGTATCTACTAGTCCTGCTTACAGGAATATGCTACACTCAGATTTAGCATCAGGTTTTATGGTAACTACAGTTAATCCAATTATTCCAGTAGAAATACCTTGAAGTACAGCATTTTTTCAGGTTCACCCAGGTTTTGCCAGAAATCCAAACAGTCTTTTGCCTTCTACCTTAGGATACAATAGATTATAGGGAGCCCATTTCTCTTCTATCGTTCCAATATTCTTTCCCCTTTACATATGCTTTTGATAAGTGTGCACAGACCCAGTCAAGAATACCACTCTTTACTGCAAAACTTACCTGTCACCTGCATTGAAACTTAGGGGTTTAGTAATTCTAGTGAAGAATAGTTTCAGAAAGCAACCTCTGCTGTTAACTGGATAAATAAGGTAACAAGCAGTTTAGTGGTGTATAGAGGAATTAAAGTTTTTTATGCTCTTTAATATTTTCCCTAATTCTAAAATCAGCCAAAACTCCAGCATAAAAACAACTTTTCCTTTAGAATTGCCTGTCAGCAGGGTAGTGGGCACAAGTTATCGCTTTGTGCCATACTGTATGTTCAAAGCCATCAGCATTCAATGTGCTAAGAAGGGACACTGAATCCCACAATCAGAAATAAAAATTAAAGTTTCAAAAAGATTTCAGAATTTAGATGCATATAAAGAGCTGCTTTGAAGATGGAAAGCATTTTACAGATTTACATTTTGGTCTGTTTTGTACGGATAAACAGATGAAAATATGCTTTTAAAAGGAGCAATATGATTTTCAGTTTAACACTTTCCACAATAAGATTGGAAGAAATACTTGGAGCCACAGAAAGAATTATTTATATTCACTGTACAGAAAGCTTATGTTTTGCTTCGGCTTATTACTTGAGCTTCTGAAAAGGATCTCATTTTCTAACCTTAACAACTATTAATGTAAGCCACAAGCTTATTGCAAATGTACATTCCAACTATCACCTTTCCCAACTATGAGGATTCAAAGAAATCAGGGCACTATCATTGTTTATTCAAGAGACTCAGAACGTTTATCAAAGGTTTTCTTTTCTTTTGAAAGACACAACTAATGTTGCCAAAGAATTCATACAAACTTAGAATTAAAAATGTTACAAAATGTGCTCTGAAAGGAAAATTAATTGGATGGATTCATACTCTAACACTGCTTGCTGTCACTTTGCTTCTAATGACTGAAGTGTTTTTATAGTTTTCTGTGTTCTTCCTTAGTGCTTTATAATTTGATTTCCAAATCCCCTGAGAGCTCTGTGACAAACCTGCAGGGTGTTTCCAGGCTGTAAAGGTCAGAGCTGAGGACAATGGGCATGGAGTGTGCAGAAGACAAATCTCAGAATTTCTTGCTTTAAATCTGTCACTGACACACAAGCTAGGGTCAGCAAAGCACAAAGAGAAGTCTCTCAAAGGAAAATCAACCATGGTGGCAACTTCCTAAGGAAAAATCAACTTTGGTGGGAACCTCTTAAAGATGTTAGTGTAATTGCCAACAGAGTCCAAGTGAAATTCCTTTAAAAAAAGAAAAAGACAGCTTTCCCAGAGATCTGCTGCGTGGAAATCAAACAGGTTTCCAAATTTCTTGAACAAAAATCATGTAGTGGGAAGCCCAAACTGTGACTTGCACACTTGTCTCATGTGTAACATTTGGAACTTAGGGAAATCCTCCTGTGCTATATTCCTGGACTCCTTCCCACCCCATCCTCCAAAGAAGTCTTTCCTCAGCCAGCTCCTTCCCTGCCCTCGCACCAGCCTCTAGTTTTCTGACAAGATATTGCTCTTTTGGGCTACACACCACAACCTCCCCTGTGCTGGCTAGCCCCAGAACTGGTCAATTAGTGCCAGCCAATCTCTATCTTAGGGTTCCTAGCAACTTTATTATCGTTTTTTATTGTTTAATTAACATAATCACTTCTTAGGAACAACTGTAATACTAGTTAGTGGAACAGGTGCTGTAACTAGTAAAAAGTCTATAAAGAGAAAAATCAATATCCCACCAGATGTGTGCAGAGGAGGTACCTTTCAACATCACAAATTCCCTTTTGGGGACCTGAAAGTATTCTCTGCTGCTTCTGCATGATGTGCCTCAGTTTTAATTCACTTGTTATTCTTTGCTTAATCAAGTTCATCTGTAGTATAAATGTGAGCACCATTATGCTAATTTCTGCACTAGACATGCAAATATATAAACATTTGTGTGCCAAATTATTAAGGTTCTGTCTATAATGTTATGCCCCTATTTACTATCTATATTTTATGTCTTATGGATTTCTAAACATTTAAATTTATATCAGTGCTGTCACATATCTGCAAGCAGAGACAGTTTTATGAGCACTAAAAAAGCTGCAACACACAGCCACTAAATACTAATGACATAAATGGTATCCACTAATGGTCTCTATTTTTATTACAATGCAAAACTTCAATACATTGCAATTACCATTGCTCTGAGGCTGAGCCATACACACTGTATAACGCCAACTCCCATCTCTAGAGCAGAAAATGACATTATTTGTTGTTCAGCCCTGTACTGCAGATGTTGACTGAATGCTCAAGTCAGCAGTTGGAGCTAAAATTCACTCTATTTACAAAGTCTTACTGTTAACTAATACCCTAAATTGTCAGATATGCCAATGCATTAGACATTTTTCAAAGCCTGCTGCACTAATAGCATGTAAGGGTAGCACATGTCTTGTTGTACCTGTCAACAGCCCAGGAACTTTGCAAAGGTAAAGCATGTCAAAAAAGGGAATTATCTTCATATGCTTCTGGGTTAAAAAAATCTTTAGTGAGTAGATTTTCTAAAATTTTGCAGTACAGAAGTGCCTTCAGCAGAACTTACTCTCTTGTAACTGGGTTTTTTTCACCTTTTTAATGTTAAACTTTAAATTCTGCATTCATAATTTCAAGTGTCTCCTTTTACTTCAGCTACCAAAGAGACTAAAGCTTCCTCTTAGAACTTTGAGACAGTGGAAATCTCAATGTTCATAAAACTGGATGAAAACAAGTGCATTGCAAAATCTCTCCTACATGAGTGGAGACATTAATTTCATTTCATCAATGCATTTTGCTTGCCAGAAACTTTCACCAAAATAAAGGAGAGCTAAGTTCATATCAGACTTTCTCAAGCTGGTTCATCTCACATAAAACAAGTGCAATTAGATTCCCTCCCACTGGCTTCAAGAATAACCTCCAGAATGCTGAAAGTTCTGTTTGAAACAGGAGACATTTTTCCTATTTCCATGCAGCTGGGAAGTCATTTACACAAGGAAAACACTGGAGACAAAGTAGGTGTCAGACTGGGTAGCATTTTACATGCATTTTCTGACACAAGGCAGACAACAGAAACGTGCACACAAAATATTTCCTTTCAAGGGCTGGCTAGTGCAAACAGCAAAATCAAGGAGACCTGAGTGTAATTATTGCAGAGTTACCAAATACTCCTTGTCCCTAGAAACAAAATCCAATTATCACTCAGCTTTTAAGCATGGAAAACCACTCCACCTGAAAGCAGGACTTTCTTTAGATTTTCTCACTCAGCTTGCAAAATCTAAAGTCACACAACCGACTAGAAAAGAGCGCATGATGTAAAATGAATAGAATAATTATATCTAAATCTTAAAACTGGGAACATTAACATAGAATCGCTTATTTTTTTCTTCCTTTCTCTGCCAAGAATCCTGAACATAGCAAGTGCTCTCTAATGCAATCTGAACCCACTTCAGTGTCCTAATATTTTGACTAAATAGGTTTTATAAAGAATCCCAGTTGCAATTGTATCTCTGTTGTACAATTGCAACAATAAAATATTCCAATTGAAAATCAAATGGCAGTTTTAATTTCAGAATACAGGATTTCTCAAAAGAACAAATTCATTACTTTAAAGAGCTGCTTTTCTAAATAAGTAAAATATACTATGCATTTTCTCAACCAGGTTTTAAAATAAGAATTTTAACATAATAGCTTATTTTTGAAATTGAAGATGTTCAGGGGCAAGTAATTTTTAATTCTCTCTACACATCTTGAAACAAACCAGACTGAGTTCACTAAAACAGAAATGAAATATTTGAGTACATGAAAAACATTTTTCTTTAATTATTCTCCATTTTTCTTGAGGAAACTGTTGGGTAACTGCAACCAATTTGAGAAATATTTTGGACCTTTTGAAATTCCATCTTTGACAATCTGCATTGTTCACAGGAATTCTTTCTCCTTGCTTAAAAAACACATTGTAACAGAGGAAGCAAACTCTTTATAGTAAGACCTCGTACAAAAACCGAGGGTATCAACTTGAAAGAAAATGTTAACTGTGTTTCAGTTTGTAAGTGCAATGAAAAGTAGCAATAGGTCATGGCCGGGCTAAAACCAACAAGTGCCTGACCCATTTTTTTGTGTGTGGTTTTTGCTTTTTAGTGTGGTTTGTTTGGTTGGTTTCCTTTAGTTTCATTCTCCCTTACTTTGTTTTCACAAGTTTACCCTCATAACTCTCAGTGTGACAAAGCCCAATGTCATTCCCCTACCAGACCACACTTGATGAGGTGCCTAATTAAGAAAGCAGCTGCCCTAAGAGCTCTGTTATATCAAGGAGAGAGAGTGAGACACCTGCAGAGGCCGAGTCAGGTGTGTCTGCTCCAGAGCTCCCAAGCTCCTAATGCAGGTGTCTCAGGACAGCAGAGTCACACGGTCTGACACCAGCCTGTGACCCAAACAGGGAGCTCTGCTTCAGCCCAAAACACCTACATTCCACGAGGGCCTGAAAGAGAGCACAGGTAAGGGCACAGCTGCTGCCCAGGGTCAGATTACAAAGCTCTCCATGGGCATTACAGACATTCCCAGGTCCCGTGGGTTTCCAGACATGTCTCTGGGCATGTCTCCCACCCTGTTGCTTCAGTCTCTTCTACAGTAAAAAAGAACATCAGCTCTTGTGGTGCTTATCTCTACCTGGGTACACACAGTGAAAACATTCTCCTTCACTGAAACAATAAAAAAAACATGGGAAACAATAAGAGGCTTTCTGTCCACTTCTCTGGATGGTCAGTTGAGCCCTAAACTAAAAGGCTCCTGGCCCTGTTCCCTGCTCAGAGTATTTGGCTACAGTTTAAAACAAAACTGTAAAGACACTATTTTAAAAAGCACTCTAGGAAGCATGGCTGGCTGTATCTACATTCCTTCCAAAAAGTATTTACACCCAAGGCAATGGCTTTTTAAGGTGGTTCTTCTGATTATAAGAATACAATGAAACAGCTATAATACCTGGAAGCTTTAGACTTCTGCCTTGTAACCATGCAGATGAATAGCTTCAACCTTTGCAAGAAATTGCAGTATGAATGTCTGTTTTATTCCACAGTTGTGTCTGAGCAGACTATTAATAGAATACTGATAAATGCTACAATAGCTATTCTTTTTCCTCCCCTTTTGCTTTTATGCTGTCGTCAATACCTATCCTTCCCCTGGTGCTGTCAGCTGATGCCTGTCTCATAACTCTTGGGGTAACAGCATTAGGTGAAAAAGAAATTAAGTTCAAATAAAACTGCCAGGTAGAATCAACATTATGAGATTATGGACTGAATTGTTTTCTGCAGAGGTACATATATGCAGCGCTACACCACTAATGACCTACAAAGAACTTACATATTAAAATTTAATTACTATAATATTATTTAAGAGAAGGGAAAAGATACTAAAGCTGAATTTGTTTCTTTTTATAGAAGCTCTGCAATTTTTAATGGCAAGCAGCAGCTACATCTTCTCTATACATTTCCTGGGGACTGTGGGTACACACACCACACCATGTTCACATAAAACCAAAAGGTGCTATGAAGTCTTGGTAAAATGTGCATGTGGCCGGTAGTACATTTACCCAGGCCTTTGCCAATCTGTGCCGTTCTTGGGCACATGGCTGCATTTGTACAATTCTCTTGTTGGTGTTCACTCCTGGGTAATGAAAAAGATAGGGAGCTGCCACTGCTGGTCCTGTGAGTAAAAAGAAATCCGTGAGATTATGGAGAAGAACACACCATATAAATACTACACAATAATTACGAAGAAACCAAAAAATTGGATTTCTTGTAACTACTTGCAAGCCATGCAGCTAAAAATAAATGAGTATTTTATTATGATACCAACAGCCTCGAATTATCAGTATAGCATGCAAATGAGCGAAGCTGTTTACCATATAACAGCAATGTTATCCATGCAGTAGTCATTGTGAAACAGATATCAAAAGAGAAAAAGAGGTCTAAGTACATCTGGGAAGGCAGGTAAAATGGACAGAGGGTACCTAAAACAGGGGCTGATGGGAAAGAGGGATTGGCAAGGTGCAGATGAAACAAAAAGAAGTTGAAACCTTTATCAAGAGACACATATTAGAGGATTTTTTAATATATCTTATTGTTTATAAAATACAAGTGTTTTTCTTCAGCTGGGTTTTTGTGTATTTATTTGCAGTTTAGAGACTGTCAGTTTTGGAGATTACATCTTATGCATATTAGCCTCCCAACATATTGAAACTTTTTTTGGCCTTTCACAAATAATAAGTGGTATTTTTATGTAAATTAATCTTCAATCTTTGTTGTGATATCAAATATCTTAAATATTGGGCATGCTTCCCATAGCAGAACTATTTCAAAGAATGAAAAAAAAACCCTAAGAATAAATAAACATGGCTTGTGACTTTAATTATTTTCCCAAAACTGTATTTTAAAAGCTTGAAAAGTTGCAGTTCTCTCTCACAGAAGAAATAGACACAGCACTTTTCACATCTCATATCCACTCCCATCAATATCTGCTCCAAGAAAAGCTGAAGTGCTCAGTTCTGCAAAGTCAGGCTGAGAGGTTTCCCAAGACACAATGGAGCAGTGCCACTCTGAGGTGAGGGCCCCCAGCCCAGCCCTCCCAGTCTGTGTTTGTAACAACAGGCATTTACCTGCTGCAGCAAACCAACCCTACCTGGCTGCTTCACCCCTCCTTTCAGAAAACCCAAACATCTGACATGCCTAACAAGTGGAATGGATCAGAACAGATTTAAAAGTGTCTGCACAAAGAAGGTTAAGAGCTACAAATCTCCCCACACAGCTCTGCACGAAGCAGTAAAGAGCTGAATTAAATGCAATAGTAAAGCAGAGCTGAACTTTGAGATGCATCCCCTGCACTTGCTCTGCCTTTCCTAGTAACAGAGGTTCTGCTCAAAACCAAAGCCTAACTTGCTGGTGTAAACTAACTTTACATAAGCAGTTATGACCTAAACAAAGTTTGAACAGCACATAGCCTCTGGGTACTCTTTTGAGTACATTTTGAGTTTAAGTTTAGATTTTTATTGCCCTTGCAATGCTGAAATAAACTTTCAGTCCCACTGGTGCAACTCCAGGAAGAGACTATATTAAATTTCTCTGTTCATGAAGGTGTGTGCCTTCCTTCTATTCATTACCAGGCAAGCAAGTCACACAATAAAGCTGAGCTGGTTTTATTCTTATCCAATATGTTCCTTATTATGCTTAACAGAATTCTGCAAGGGCAGTTCCCGTTAGTAAGTGGTACCAGGTAAGAGCTGAGCATCCCATCAGGGGTCTCTGGAGTTGAACACAGACCTGACACACCCAGGGCCTACCAGGGAAGGGTCACACAGCTTGGTCTTTACTCCTCCAGCCTGGGATAGAGAGCTTCCATTTCCCTGTTTCTTCAGAATAACATATAGAACTAACTCAAATCAAATTAAACCAACCAGCTTACTAAGATGACATTGTGGAAACACAACAGAAAAATTAAACAATCGAGGTTTTAAAAGGCAAACATAGAATTTGTTTATTTTTAAGGAAAGAAGTCTTGAATATCCCAATATTAGTAATATGCACTAGCCTTACATGGTTAACATTCTACCAGCAAAAGAGAAAAGTGGGCCCAAGCAGAAGTAATAACTCTGACATGGGAACAACCTGACACATCATAAATTAAAAATAATTGTTTTGTCTGAGATTTCATCATCACATCCCAAATCAAGTCTGTCCTGGATTTAAAACAATTTAGCTAACTGGGAAACAGCAACCCTTCTCTTACAGGAAAAGGAAAGAATCTCCCTTTTCCTTACCTGCTGTCAAGTGGAAGCAGCGTTCCTTGTTCCCAACACGCCAGTGCCTAATGCTGCAGGGCCCAAGGCAGAACGTTTGAGGTAACAGTTGCAATATGCAGTGAAGCAGAGATTGCTGCACATGAGATCAGATGCAAACCATCATTTGCCTCAATAAATAAATAAATTAATTAAGTTGCTGTCTAAGCTGGAAGTTAGGCAGATTCCTATAACCTGAAAATAGTCTTTAGAGTGAGATGATGATAACCATGCTTATGACAAACAAACTAAATGTGGTGTGTCTTTTCATGCAACTTATCATTATTTTATTGATGTACTCCCATAAAATCTCAGTTCTGCTTTTCTCTCAAGCAAAGGTCATAAGTATTCAAGGCACTGGGATCATGCCACAAGTTGTAGGTCCACACTGGCAGCAGAAAAAGTTTTATTTGTAGGAAATTTGACAGAGGTTATACAAATCTTATTCTGGTAATAGCAGCTGTAGCTGGTATGAAATGTGATGTTAAATGAGAGTAGAGCATGGAACATTTTATAATTACAATTCTCCATTGAACTGTTTACTTTTCAAGGAGGCATAGAAGGAAATATTATGGTTTTAATCATGTTCATTACAGCAGAAGAGAATTTGTGATCTAACCTCCAAGATTAAGTTTAAAGAAGAAACTGTCATTTTGATGGCTCATTTTTGAGATTTCTATTTTGTGGTGGTTTTTGGATTTTTGGTTATTTAAAGACAGAGAGGAAGTTTGAGGAGAAAGCTGGGAGATTGTTTGTGCAAATTTAAAACTATCTGAGCAATATAATCAAATTGTATTGTCAGTGCTTTTCTGGTCTCCTTTACCCAGAGGAAAGTTTGTGGTTATTTTTTCTTTCTGTGTACAATGTAAACAAAAACTGCTTAACCTTCCCTTCCTCTTCAGCTCCTAACCTCTTCACTTAGACTGGCCTAGATGGGCTTCTCTTTTGCTGGTTTGGGGGAGCTTCTTCCATCTTTTGGCTTTATTTCACACCTTTTCAAAGCTGCTGTTTTCCAAATAGCTTGCTACTTGGGGTTCTGGTCCTTCCTCCTCTTCTACAGTATCTTGAAATGTAATTTTACATCCTTTACAGGGCTTTTGATTTTTTTTTAACTTCTACTGCTGCCTTTTATTTATGCTTTTATAGATATTGACAACATTATGAATTATATTATACAATACAGAAATAAAGCTTGCTCAAATTGAAACTTCCTGCCATTTTCTTCCAGTTTCTGAGACTCCCTATGAATTTATTTTAAAATCTCCCTTAATCCTCCTGCCGGACTGATGTTTCCTTTCAGAAAAGGAGGACACTGTTCCAGACACAAGAAATGACATAGCATGAAGGAAATGAGGGAAAAATTCCTGAGTCATGAAAGCAAAGAAGAAATACAAGTGAAAAAGACTTGAGAGAGGATTTAAATCCACAAACTGGAAGGGACAGAAAAGTAGGATGGAGCTCTAATTGAAAGGAATAGAGGACTGACTCTACATAAGAACTAGGTAGATCAAGGAGGGAGAACTTGACCAAGGGAGAGCTGAACCAGCAGACACATCTCACCTTTCAGCTCCCTTCATTATCCTCCCTCTGCCCCAGGGAGGGCTGGGAGCCCTCCTGGCAAACCTTTCCTGGCCACAGTCAGTGCTGAAGCTCCAAAGGAAAGCATTCAGGACAGGAGCTGCTCTCAGAGGGTCACACAAGCACTGCCAGGGCGTAGGGATGCACCTGCCCCTCCTTCCAAGGGTGGGATGAACACCTGGGCTCCAAGGAACACAAGTCAGTTCTTGTTCCCACAGCAGCAAGAGAAGGGAAAACCTGTATCGAAGGTCTGCAAGTCATGGCATTTTGTGAACAAGTGGCTGCCTTTCCTGCTGCTCTGGATGTCTGATAAGAGCTAAGAGCTCCCTGCGAAGAGCTGCCCACCCAGCAGAGTCTGCCAGCAGAGAGCACCTGAACAGCCCCCAAAGCCCAGTGCTGCTCGGGGCACTGGCAGCACCCTGCACCTGCCAGCTGCAGCTGGGTGCCTCCCTTTGGCCCCTTACAGAGCCAGCCCGGGCTTTCCTCAGGCCCTAAAGCTCCTTTCTACTCCTAACCACTGCTTTGCAGAGTCCATGTTTACAGCAACTAAAGCACTCTGCACTCATCAAAAGCAGGGTTACAGCTAAATCAGAGCCCCCAGTCACAGATGCACTGCTGGATCTGCCAGCAGTGACCACTCTGTAGTGTGAGCCATCAGCACCTCAAACACGAGCTGTGCCAACCCAAAAAGCTGAAAAGGGCATAATTTTCTTCAATTATTCCCATGGAATGCACAACTGGAGTTTAAAAAACTATGATCTTTAAACATTCATCCTTCTGAATAGGAAGTTAAAAAAGTAAATCCCTCCGAGCATCACAGCTATACTTAAAAGATGAATCCCACAATAAAAAAGAATTCATATGGATAACTGATACATTTTCTGCTAGGTGGAGAGAAAAAAAAATAGCCCAAGCTATGACAAGTTTGCTGTGTAGGTGATGTATGGTAGTAATTGACATCCTAACAATAGGAGACTATAAAGATACGTTGAAATTATTTTCTTTTCTATTTCTTCCCTATCTGCTTTTCCTCCTCCATTTCTTCAGTAAGGCAGATCTACCAGCAAGACAATTTAATCTTCCAGGGATAAAGAAAGGCTTCCTTGTCTAAGAAAAATAAAAACTTCTACTGGTCAAGGACAGAAAGCCCAAGAGAAGGAATTATCTCCTGACAGTGAGCTATGTTTTTTTATCTCTAGAAACGGAAGCAGCAGTGTTCTGGAAGAAATAACATTGATTTAGCTGGAATGTAAGGAAGACATCTTCTGCTTGATGTATGTAGCCTTCTGGACAAGGGTAGGACAATAGCTTGTATTCCCTGAACAAAATGCCTCCTACTGTGTTTTCTCTATCATTTGGTGAGAAGAATTTTATTCCCTTGTAACTTTTAACTCTGAAACATGAGAAACTTCATGCTCAGTCATGAGCCTGGACAGATACTTATTTAATGAGCTACCAATTGGATGATTCTCCCAGGCTCTTTTGCCATGCATAACTGGTAGAGGTAAGAGTCATTGTCCCATCCAGTATGGGTAATAAAGCAAACCACAGCAGCCAAAGACACTGGTACAATTTACCTCCTTGGCAAAACAGACACAGAAACCAAACCTCAGCTATTGTATAACTTTACAATGTAGAGAAAATCTTTCCATGAGTTTTGCTATTGCATTTTACAACATAGCAGTATGCCAGCCAGGTTCAACAACATTTACTAAAGCAACTTATTAGCCAAAGAAACAAACTCGCTCACTTGGGCTTATATGTAAACACAGAAGAAGCCTCCACATCTGTCTTCATGAACATACTTTTGCCATCCACCCTAAAAGCAGCTGACTGTTGCTTGCAATTTCTGCTAAAGGAATGTTCCACTTTTCAAAAGGCCACTTTTATCTGCTGGCTTAAATATAAAACAACTCTTGTACTTCTATTATCTAGCTGAAGGCATACAGAGCTGGCAAGTTTATGCTTAAGTGCTTTAACTTAAAAATCAGGAAGCACCTTGTTACTTTCAACTCCAGTGTTTTGCAAAATGGTAGGGTCCTCAACAGAGTAACTAGAGATATCAGTATCTATCTCCATCCTTTCCTGAGGAGCCAGTCAGAGATGTGGGGAGCCAATACTTCAGCCAGAATGAACATATTACTGGTTTCCAGCAGAGACCCTAATACTGAATATCAACAGGGTTCTTCTCAACAAGAAAAAAAATTAAGTTAGAAAAGGAAAAGCACAGCACGAACAACCTACAAAGGTAGTGGGGAAAACTGGAAAGGGCTACTAAAGGCAAGAATTATTTTAAGTTAATCTCAGAGATGACAGGAAGTCAATACACGGAGGCAGGCACAAACTCAGTTAGCACAGCCAAGAGGCTCTCCTCCTGGTTGGCAAGGCTGAAGTATTGGGCCTTTTGAGAAGAAAGATTACCAAAGCAGTCAAAACTGAAAAGCTGCACAACTCATGGAGGAAACTCAGCAAATGAGCAACTGCAACAGAAGGAATATACAAAAACTATCTCAAGATATAAAGGACTGTTGCACATTACTGATGTTGTGGACATAAGCTGCTGTGGCAAACGGTTTAAAACTCTGCTACACCTGGTCAGCTGTGGCCAGGGCTTACCTTGCCTGCCCAGAAGTGCTCAGCGCTTCCTACCAGGTAGGATCCCTTTGCTCCAAGCTTGCAGAAATGTTTCTGTGCTGTTCAGCTGTAGGAAGCAGCCTCTCCCCATCCTCCTCTGCCCTGAGAACAGACACAGGGTTAGTGCAGCCTGGCCACGGGTTACAGGAGGGAAACTGCCATAAACTGCAGAGCTAAAGGGCTGAGCAAAAGCCTCTGAGTCAGGCAGGAGCTCACTGAGCTGCTCAGAGAACAGCAGCCTTTGTGCAGAAGCATTCATTAGACACCAGCGCAGATACAGTGAGACAGAGACACGGTGTGATGTGATATGCTGTCACCATTAAGGTAGGATGTGACAGATACATTTGGAAAATATAAAATATATTCACACAGCTTCAAATTGAGAGAACACACATGAAGCCAACCTGAATGAACAGCCCTGCCTCCTTTGGAATGTGCTGACATTGATAGCACTGATCAGACCAGCTCCTAATTATATCAATTTATAAGCCATACCCCGATGTTGTATTTGCAACATCTTCAGCTTTGCTGAAATCAAAATACAGTGAGGGAACATTAAAAGCATTAAACTAAGATTACCATTCTGCAGTTGATTTCTGATTGTACAGGACTCATCTTCCCAGCTGCTGAAGCATAACAAAAGGGATTTGGTTGCATTTCCACGTTCTGGGCATAAAGCAGCCATGACCAGACCTGTGGGCACAGCTGGCCTAGAGAGCTACAGCTTCAGTTTGCCTGGTGTCAGGAGCCAACGCCACCTCACACTACGACCATCTTAGCCACAAAGACACAAAACAGTCAGAAACAAAAATTGGGCTTGTCCTTGTTATTGTGTTCTCCACATTTTTTGCGGGCACTTCACCCATTTTGTCTTAAAACAGCTCCAGAACAGTACAGCTATTTCCTTTCCCACACAGGACAAGTATTCAAATCTTCAGTGCCATCTGAAGGACTGCTAGTAAACAGAGGAGAGAGAGTTTCTTCCTGAAGCCACTGACAGTTTCAAGAGAACTCCTACTATTTAAACAAATACTTTACTTGATATATAAAGTTCCAATGCTTTTAAATGGATTTTTTGTCTTCAAAATATATAAATATTTTAAAGAGGAAAATTTGTCATGGGACTAAAACAGGTTATGCACCTAAAACCCTACACTGATAGAAATTTACATGACAATCACCAGTTAACATTGGACCACTCTGTGACACTCCAGTTATTAAAAAAAAAAAACAAAACCAACCAAACAAACCAACCAACCTACCCTAGGTATCTTTGGACAACATTTTTTGGACAACAGCATCATTCCACCATGCGTTTACCACTGAAACTATTGAATATCTCAACATTTTTCCAGAATTTTTACATGATCTTGAAAACATGGCCAAAAGAATTCAGGTGTGTTATATAAGGCTCCATGAAAAAATTAAATTGAAATGTGAGAAGAAGAAACATTAATGTATTTCTTCAAAACTCCTGGTGATCCAAATAATCCCTGTCTCATGCAAGTGTATCTACTGCTCACAAGAATTCAGGAAATGGGACGGGAACGTATTTCTGTGACAGCAGTTTCCCAAGTTCTGCCATAATTTCCCACAGTCAGAATGAGTTGCAAGAATCTGCACTGCAACACAGCTATGCAAATTTATGTCAGCAGAAAAAACTCATTTAATGACCCACTGGAATTAAAACCATGTCTTCAAAACTGAGCCCTGGCATCTCTACTTTAAAAAGAAAGATTCTCCTCTTTCTGCTATGGAGGAAAGCTGATTTTTCTCTCAATGTGTTTCTTTCAAAGTCCTTTCTTGTCAATAAAGTCCTTCCACTATGTATATTAGGAAAATAAATACGACTTTCACAGGTCAAAATGCTGTGTTAAACCCGTGCTTCAAGACAGTGATATCTTAGTTCCATATAGAGGGAAAAAAATCAATTCCAAGTTTGGTCAGAGCTGTGCAATTGTTCATGTACACGATAGGCTAAATGCAAAGCTGGTAGGTTTACATTTATTAATGGTGGTTAATTCCCAGCAGAGCTCTCAATTAGCTTAATCAAGCCACAATAGGGGCCTGGGAGCATTGCAGGAAACTCAGTGAAGGTCTCTGCTCAATGCAGCACTGCGAGAGGCTGGCCACATGACAAAGCCACAGCTCCAGGAATTAGAGTCTCTGCTGAGGATATAACAACTGCTGAGCCTCGTCTCTCTCCTCTGGATAGAGCTGGCCCTGCCATTTCAAAGGAGGTGTTTCAAAACTAGAGGCTGAATCCTCTGGGTTGTGTGAACAATTGAGCCTTTGGAAAGGCTCTTCGAAGACTAAAATAGTGAGATTAATCACTCAGAAGACAGCAAAGGAACAATAAAACCAGATTAAAAAGAGAGACATCAGAAGCTTCTTTTTCTCTCCACCTCAACTAACAGAATTGTAGGGAAATTCAGCTCTATTGTCAGCCAGGAAACACAAAACCAAGTAAAGAAATTATAAAAACACTCACAGGGGAATTATGAATCCATGCCAATCAATAATTTTAAAACATAATTCAATGCATGCTGAAAAATTTGGGGAGAATCAAAGTAGGAAGGATAACTGACCCATGAAATCTCAAGTCCTATGGACCAGATTTTAACAATTATAAAATCAGGAACAGTACCACATGCATGGCAAAGAACAAAATACTTCTCCATTCTTCAATGGAAATACATTTATCAGGTCAACATACCAGGCAATGTGACCAACACCCTGAAGAGTTATGCAAAAAATTTTGATGGAAAGAATTGTAGAGTGAGCAACATGACATGTTCATAACTCTTTTTTTAAGCTTCAGCATTTTTATTTTGTAACAGAAAGAAATATTGACCTGCTTTGGTGACAGCAACACCAAAACCAGCTGCCATGCAATTAATGGCATAGGGATTTTATCAACAGAAAAGGTTCAGGACTATGTTAATTTCCACTAAAATATTTGTTTTAAAGGGGTTATTACTACTGGAAAAATTGGAAAACACTGTCAGTATAGAAGCAGCTCAAGGAGGATGGCCCTGACTTGGATGACCCTGAAACCCAAAACATTGAAAGCAAAAGCACATTAAAATTTATTAGCATGAAGCCCAACAATGCAGCGAGAATTTCCACTACAAGCTGGATGACTATTAACTGCAAACAAAGCAGGAGTCCTCCTGTGAACCTTTAGTCCTTGAATGAGTGTTGTGTAGACAAAAAAAAAACAACAAACCAAACCCTGGAAATATAACTGCAGCTGAAGCCCTGATACTACTTCAAACATACTGTTTGCAACATGAATTACTAATAAGAATGACAATTATTCACATCTTTTGTCTTCATTTTGATCAAATTCTTCCAACATCTCTTTCTTGGGTCTTCTTTTTTTCTGATAGCTTAACAGAATTTCAGTCAATTGAAGGCCACCAACACCAAGAGTGCCACGAGCAGCATGCTGCCCGAGGACTCATGACTAAGTCTGAGCCTTTGTTAATGATGTAGCACAAGAGGCAGGAGACCCTTGGGTATATTCTTCAAATCTACATGCTGATGCAATGTTAGACCCATTTTCCAATAGCTCCACAGTTCCCCTCCCAAGAAAAATTTTACAAACTGGGTTTTTTAGAATCCCAGGTTCATCCCGAGTTCAGAACAACTGTTTTGCTTTAGGAACCCCATACTGTAAGAACCTAAGTGCTACTGGTGAAATGGGACACCCCATCTCCCCAGCTGGATAAAGCTGCAGAACGGCAATGGCATTATCTTCCTCTCTTGTCCAACAGAAGGTTCAGAGTTGTCACAGGGGAGAGCAAGAATGCTCTGCACCCAGGTGTGCACAGCTGCTCACACTGGGATCAGCACTGCTTTTGACTCTGGGCCGCCTGAGCAGGGGAAGCCCAGCGCCCTGTACCCCAGGAACACAGCAGGAAGGAAGGCAGGCAGGAAGGAGGCGCTGGGGAAGGGGAAGTGTACCCAGCGCAGGCACCACAGCCTCCAGCCCACACTGGATTTTCAGCCAGTGCCCCAAGCACAGGGACTGGTTGCTGCCAGCCTTGCCCGAGCCCTCTCCTCTCATGCAAGGCACACAGCTTGTTTCACTCTCCAAAAAAACACAAGGCCTCTTTTCTTTCTGGGCAACCAACAGAGGCCTTTTGGCAACTCCTCGCTGGCAGAATACACACCACACTTCACCCGCTGACCCTGTCTGAGGGCAAAACTAAAACAGTTCCACAAGTGTGTGTGTCCCACCCAGGATTTCTGCACTACAGGGGTTTCCTTAGAACCTGACCCTTCCAGCTCTCCCTCTGCACATCCCACTGGAGATGCCTCCAGCAAAGCCCGGATCTCTCCCCTCCCGGGCCACCTTTCCTTTTTAGTGGAAAGGACACTCTCGGAGGTTACCCTCAGAAGCACAGACACCAGATGGAGTACACAAGCTGCTTCCAACTTCCTCACGCCCAGCCCTCAATCCCCTCACAGTCCCTCCGTGCCTCTAACCCCCGTGGCCAGCCCGCTCCGCTCCCCGTACCTGTTGCAGCCCTCGCCCGGCTCCAGCCGGGGCTCTCCGGTCCAGCACTCGCCGCTCTCGGTGTCCAGCGGGCAGGAAGGACGCGGGCAGGGCTGTCGCTGCCGGGGGCGGCGCTGCCGCTCCAGCGCCGGGCGGCCCCGGGCAGGGCTCGGCTCCCCCGCTCCAGCCGCGCTGCCCCGGAGCCGCGCAGCCGCCGGCGGGGCTGCGGGAGCGCCGGCCCGGCCATGCACGAAGGAAGCCCTGCCTCTGCCGGCTCCTCGGGAACGAACTTATTGGGCTTCCAGATGTACCTGGGGGGCAGACGAGGGGAAATTATGTCGAGTGTGCATTAACTATTCCCTGAGTTAACTGCGTTTGACTTGTTCTTCTGTTGGACCAAGCTCCCCATCTCCTGCTGGAGTCATTAATCTGTACCTTCTCATCGTTTGCGCAGAAGAGAGTTGGTTTGTTTCTCCCTGTGCACCCCTTTCGCCCCCACACGCCGTCCCTAAAAACCCAACAATTAAAAATGCGGATTCTCCCTTTAACTCCCCTACATTGTGTAATTATATTCACATTAGAAATCAATCAACATTGGTCATTACCATTAGCGATATGCTCATAAAGCAAACACTAGACATGCTAATGAACTGAATGAAACATAATTTCTTGTTGTGTAAACTCATGCTCAACGCTAATCAGCAATAAATTCAATCAGACATTACATACATCAACTGAAAACACATTAAAGCAGGGTACAGAGCAGCGGCTGCTCATTTCTGGGGGCAGCGCGGCCCCGAGCCCGGAGCAGCCCGGCAGTGCCGCGGGGGCCGGGGACGAGGCCACTGGAGCCCTGAGGGGACCTGACCTCCCCGCGAGGGACCCCTCGGTGCTGGGGCGTTCGTGACTCCCGCCCGCTGCTCACCGCCCGCGGCCGGGCTGCCGGACAAAGCCAGGCCCTTTTCTGTCTCCGCGCAGCCCGCACAGTGATGCCCATAGCCAGACTCCCAGCTTGTCCGGCTCCGCCGCTTAAAACGGCACCTACGTGATCAGTTCCATCGGCTTGGTCACCCCTCGGAGCCCGTTCTCCTGCCAGCACCGGCTCGCAGGGCCCGGCGTTGCCCAGGCAGGAAAGCAGCCTGGCCTTGCCTCGCCCGCCCAGGTGCGGGCGGTTTCCAGGATGAGAACGGGCTCCGAGCAGGTGCAACCAGGTGCTAATTTAACATTTCCCTGCCAAACACGGAGCCAAAGCACCGGCTACACGGAGAGGTGGGCTGGCCTGGGGAAGCCCAGCGCCCCGTTTGCCCCGGGGGGCTCGGCAAGGCCGGCTTCCCTCGGCCGCCCCCCGCGCCCCCAGCCTGATCGGGGGCACCTTGGCGGCCTTCCTGTCCCTGTCCGCCGGGGGCGCAGGGATGGCAGGAAGGGGCTGTTTTTAACCACACCGCGTCTGCGGAGGTAACTCACCGGGCAGCAGCCCGGCCGCCGCTCGAACGCGCTTCCCAGCACCGCGGCCGGGGCAGCTCCGGGCCCAGCCGGGGCGGGGAAGCAGCGGGGCCCGCCCGCCCCTCCAGGGAGCCGGGGCGGGGTCCCGGGCCAGGGCCCCCGCCCAGGACACGGGCAGGGGCCCCCCGGGCCGGCGAGGCGGCCGAGCGCCACGGGGGTTTCGGGGCGGCGGCAGCGGCTTTACCTCCTGGGCCAGGACGCCGCTACTCCCGCCCCAGCCCGGGGCCTCCGGGCGGCCCGCGGTGCGGGGCTCGCTGAGGGGAGCATCGCTGAGCGGGGCGGGGGGCTCGCTGCGCGGGCGCGGAGCAGACGAGGCTGTTCCAAGCAGCCACGGCGGCGTTTTATAACAGCCGCAGAGCAGCGATTTGCTGCGATCGGAGTAATGTAATATCCAGCTGCACAATATTAATGAGACGCTCAGAACCAGGGGAAAACTTTCAGCGGAAGGTGGCGGGTTTATTTGTTTCGAGTTAAGGGAGGGGAGGGAAAAGGAAAAAACCAAAAGACAAGCATCAGCATCATCAGCCCCCGCACCTGCGGCGATCGCTGGGATCCCCCGCGGCGGGCCCAGCCGGGAGCGGCTGCCTGGCTCCGGCGCGATGAGGCGGGGAGGTCACAGGGCCGCCTTCCTTTCTCTTACAACCGAGTAATTTTTGTTCCTTCCCCCCTGCCTTTTTTGTTTTTCCCCACTGCCCGCTCCCCGCGGTCACGGGAGGCAAGGGCGGCTCCTCTCGCCCGGACCTGTTCGGGAGAGGAGGGCGCGAACGGGGCACGGGGCTGGCGGCCGGGCGGGAGGGAGGCGGCGCGGTGTGAGAGGCTTCAGGAGGGAGTAATAAAGAGTCTCGCGTTGAATGAGGAGCTTGCGGCCGGAGAATGCGACGTGTTGGTTGGCTTGAGCAGTTTGCAACTCCAGGTGAACGCAGTCCGGCTGCTTCCCGTCATTATTCCTTCTCCAGGTCTCAGTTGTCCCCGCGCACGGCTCCTGGCCAGCTCCCGGCGAGCTGCTGGCCGGGGCTGGGGAGGGCCGGCCGCGCCTCCCCTGCCCCTGCGGGGCGCGGAGCACGGCCTGGGCCAGGCGGCAGCCGCGGGCCCTGGAGGGGTTTTGGCCCGTGCGCCGCAGGGTGACAGAGGAGCAGGAGCTGGCAGCAGGCTGGTGAATTCCACTTGCAGTCCGAGGGCCGCGGCCATTCCCGGCGCCGGCCGACCCCATCCCCACCGCCGCCCCTCGCGGAGCGCGTCCCCGCCCGCCCCGCCGGTCTGTTTCCAGGGCAGAACCTGTGAATAAAGCGAGAAGCGTTGCTTATTGTGCTCGTATTAATCCCCCCTTCTTGGAGCTGATAAATTCCTTCCCGGGAGCCGGGGGTTCGCGCGGCTCCGCTGGTGCTGCAGCCGGGGCAGCCCCGCTCCAGCCGCCGCCGCGCCACGCACACAGCCCGGGGGTCGTTTCACCGATTTATTTCACATTAAAGTTTAGATACAATCGAAATCCTCGGTACGCACCTTTTAATAAAAGTAGTAATCTCTTTGAGTACTGCAAAATTATAGCATTTATATCTTCAAAAGACGGTAAACAAATAATACCAGCGAATCAATAGTACCAGCCTCGAGTGCACATGGTCAGGTGGTTTTAGGCAGCCGTATAAAATGCGATCTGGTTTAGAGACTATAATACAGATAAATGCTATAAATAAGTGGATATCAGAGACGGCGTGAACCTCCCTCCTCTGGACGGGTCCGCTCGGGCTGCGGCACCGCCCGCAGGGCTCGGGGAGCTGCGGGCAGCGGGGGCAGCGGGCTGCAGCAGCCCCGGGACCCCGCCGAGCCTCCACCCCGGCCTACCTGCATTGAGAAACCTTATTTCTGGTTAAGAAAAATAAAAGTCCCATTTAAACTTTATTGAATTAAAGCAAAAATTAATTTTCAATATTCACACATATATTACAGAGTAATAGTAAAAGTTCAATATACTTCCTGGCGTTTAGTTGGGCCACGTTGTACAAGAGCAAAACAAGCATCAAAACATTTAGCAGCCTTAAATTTCACAATCACTCAGAATTACATAGAAATATTGAAATACTCTAGTCAGCCTTGGCTGTGGATAGTTCTTCATGTAGAAATTTTTCCTTTTGCCAGCCAGTACACAGCAAGAATTGCATTTTCCCTTCCATCATGGCATCCATGTATTCAAAAAATACTTTGCTTTTTTCTTTTTTTAAAAGTTAAACTCAGAGAAAGAGTCAAGATTAACATGTTTTAAAAACAAAACTACAAAATATGCTGTAAAGAACAATGAAAATATCTAAAGTCTACTTGTGTGAGGCAGAAGCCATGGGAGAACAATGGCAGATTACACCAATGACACAGAGATGGGAACTAATTTTGTGGGAGGAGAGAGAAGAATATAAATGGGGGTTTGATCAATTATAGTGTCTCCCGCCTGTTGGCTGCAACACAACAAAAATAAGTAGTAATTCTTCAAAGCAGATGTACACAAACCTAAGCAGGATTAAGCTTCTTTAATATTTGAATGTAAAAAGTCTGCTGTCCATGACTCTTCAAACCCAGCTTTGACTTGGGAACTTGTAAGAGATTTCTCCCGTTTCTCGGATGAGAAGTGATTTAAAGCGGGAACACTAGAAATCCAGAGAATGTTGAATACTTCCAGCCTCCCATCAAGTTTCCTCTCTCCAGTTTTAGATAAGCTCTGTCTCCTTTCTCCATCTGAATCAGTACTCCATTGCTAGCAGCTTCTCGGGTCACATCTTGGTCCCCTGCAAAGGCAGAAATCACTGGCCACCCGTTTAGCATCAAACTCACCTAAAGAGCAAGATAAAACAAAGCCCTCTGTCAATTAAAGTCAGACAATGACACCGCTGGGGCTCGCCTAACAGGCAAAATGCTTAGTTAAGGAAAGGCCTCTTCTGACAGCTGAAACTCCAGCCCCATAAAAAAGAAATAGCAGTCTAAACCCAGCTAAGGTATGTACTCCAAAGGCAGAAGTCTTTCACCACTGTTTTAGACCGACAACCACATCAAAACACCCGGTGCATGTAAAGCAGGACATTGATCCTATTTTGGAGAATTTCAATAGGGTGCCTGTGTTTTCAGGCTATGAAAAGAGGTCTGCTTGTACTTATTGAAAGATGGCTTTATGTGAAACCTCAGAGGCAGCGAGGAGCAGAGCCACAGCCGCCGGAGTCAGGGCCTTTGAAGTGTATTCAAGGGGTAGTTTTCCTTTGTTAGGCAGCAAAGACAATATGCCACAACACAGTCAATAAGGTCTGCTAAGCTCGCGGTAATGATCCCGGGACTGCACACCCCACATTAATAATGCACTACCTGCCCGAGCTAAAGGTGTTAAGCCACTTGCACCAGAACGGTGCTATACAGCTATCCATACACCTTTGCAAAGTGCATCGTTATACAGTCAGATTTCCTGTCTTGATTACACTACCTGGCTTCAGGCCGGTAATTTATTAACCCTACCTAGAGCAGCATATGCATCAAACCCCATAGAAAAGGCAGGTACATACAGGGTAGCTGCATAGACATGCACAGATTCATAATAGTTTCCATGTCATAGGCACCTCCCTGAACCCCAAATCCCTAGAAACCTTCTGCCACAGGAGAGTGGGTGAGAGCCTGCCAGGGACCGCCGTTCCTAGGGGCTCTGTGCAGGGATGCTCCCGCCAGCGTTTCGCTGGGCAGTGCGAGGGCCCTGACAAGCTGGGAGGGGGCGGCAGGCGGCCGACCACCTCCCCTCCCGGGACGGCTCATGCGGCGAGGGGCCGAGCGGAGGCCTGGTGGGGCTCCGTGGCCCCTTGGGCACCGTCCCCCGGAGCGGAGAATCGCCGCAGGTCTGCGCTCCCGCGGCGGCTCGAGGGCACGTCCCGCCCCGCCGCCCGCACGGCCCCGGCCCCGTCCACTCCCTCCCGCGGTGCCCGCGGAGCCCGGCGACGGCGCTCGGGGCTGACCTGGATGGTTTGCCTGTTGTACACTTTCACCACGTGAAAATTGAAACTGTAAATCCCTTTCCTGGGCGCGATGAAAGTGCTCCGCTCCGAGTCGAAGTTGCTGCCGATATTCACTAGTACCTGTAAGGGAAGGGCACCCGTCAGCACCAACGCGGGGCCACCGCCGCCCAGCGCCGCTGCCCCCGGCTCCCAGCGCCCCCCCTCCCGCGGGCAGGGCCCCGCGGGGCGGCGCGTCCCCGGCCCGGCCCCGCCACCGGCCCGGCAACTTCTCCCGCGGCGGCGCGCCCCGAGCCCCGGAGCGCCCGAGCCCCGCCGCGCCCGCCCCACCTGGTCGAAGTAGATGATCATGGTGCGGTTGCTCATCTCGGAGGGCTCGTGGTTGGTGCTACGGATGGCGGAGAAGGCGACCTTGGCGCTGCCGGAGCGCACGGAGATGCCGAGCGCCGTGCCGGTGGGGTCGGAGGTGGGGTTGGAGTCGCACACCACGAGGCACTTGCCCTCCAGCACGATGGGCTCCGTCTCGTTCTGCCCGCACGCCACCCACGCCGCGCCCAGCAGCAGCCCCAGCCCCAGCCCCAGCCTCGAGCCCCGCATGGCGCCGCGCTCCCTTCGCTCCGCGCCGGGCGGCACCGTCCGGGCTCCGCTCCGCTCGCTGCCCTGCCCCGCCGCGCTCAGAGCGGGGCCGAGCGCGCCCCGCCGGGTGGGAAGCGGCCGCGAGGAGGCACCGGAGCGCCGGCACACATAGCGCGGAGCGCTGCGGCGCGGAGCGGGGGCCGAGCGCTTCGGAGCGGAGCGGAGCCGCCCGCCGCGCCGAGCGGGGCTGAGGGAGGCGGCGGGAGGCGGCGGCGCTGCCGGGGCTGCCGGCGAGCACAAAGACAGCGCGGGGCGCGGCCCCGCCTCCCCACCGGCCCCGCGCTGGCGTCAGCGCCCCGCGCCCGCCTCCGCCGCGCCCGGCCCAACCGGCGCCCGCCGCGCGCCGCCGCCGCCAATGGCCGCGCAGTCCGCCTGCCGCCGCCCGCCGCCGCCGCTTTTGTGGGGCGGCGCGGGCCCGGGCGCGGGAGCAGGTGCCCGGCAGCCGCCCGCACCGCACCGCACCGCGTAGGTAGCAGCGCCGGGGCGCGGAGGCGCCGCGCGGGGCTGAGGCAGGGCGGGGTCCAGAACTCCCGTGGAGCTGCTCGGACAGGGGCGTCGGGCAAAGCCGGGCTGAGGGCCCGTGGGGCGGAGCGGGGCCGCGGCTCTCCGCGGTGCAGCTGGGCGAGGCAGGCTGGAAGGGAGCGGGTGCTGGCCGGGCAAAGGCCCGCCGCTGCCTCGAGTAGCCGGAGCTTCACCGGCTGTGACCCCGCGCCCCTCCCGCCGGAGATCGCGCCGAGGGATGTGATGCCGCGGGAACCCCTCTCAGAAGTGTCAGGCTCCGCTGTCTTCTTCAGCCGCCTCGTTCGTATCCCGGGGAGGAACAAACCGCAAGGCTTCCCGAGTAAGAAACTCCGGCATCGTCTGAGCCTTTCGTGGCCGGCGGAGCGCCCTGCTGACACGGACAGTCCCGCCGGGCCGGGACTCCGCGCCCTGCCCCGCCACGGCACCCGCCCGGAGCGCGGCTTCAGGGTCGGCGTTGTTTCCTAAAGTGCAAAGATTGCTTCGTCTCGGTGGATGTCTGACCTGTGTTCGTTCTGGATGTGCTGTCAAAAAATCATCACCCGGGATTGTAAATGAAGAGATTAGAAACAAACGACTGGAACAGAGTTATTTTCTAACTGGCAAATCTGTTTACAAAGTTAAACTTCAGAGATAAAAACTTCTATGGAGTTTTAGCATCTTGTCTTGGAAACTGAATGTCATCCAAAAATGGGCTCCAGTGCAAATCATTATAAATTTTGGTAAATGCTTTACTTTATTTTATCGTGCTGTTCCAATTCTGTGATTCGTAAGATTTTTTACTTGGGATCTCTCTCTCTGAAAACTGCCATAAATAAAACTTTGTTCATATAGGTGCCCTGCTAAGTTAAGTGAGTGTCTGTAAAGTTGTTCAGACAGTCCGAGAAGTCTCAGTCTGCCGTGGGTTGGTACTGGCTGGCTCTGAGGGGACGGGATGTAGCAGGAGCCAATGGCATCAGGAGCCTCCCAGGGAGGGTCAAAACACCCCGCGCTTTAGATGTTCAGCAGCGAGCAGTCTGGAAACCAATGTAGTGGCAAGATGATTATAGGGGAAGAACAGTGGTCAGAAAGGAGTTGGGGAGATAATAAAATAGAAACAAAAATTCTCCTGAGAAGTAGAAAGTGAGTGGGTGGAGCCAGAGCCTGTTAGAAGGTGTGTTATGCTTTACTTTGAGATATGAGTTTAGGATTTACAATGTATTGTTGCTGCTGACAGTCTTAACTGAGTCGGAAATCAGAATCAGAAACTTTTAAAATGAAATTTATATTTCTAAGGGGTACTAATAAGGCTAAACCAAATAAAAATTAGTGAAAATGAGCATTTTGCATTCTTGTCATTTTGGTGAAATGACTTGGGGAAATGGAAATGGAAGAAGCACAAAACTGCCCTTTTAATTTTTTTGAGTGCTTGACTCAAAGAAACAGACATGTTCTTTCAACACACATGACTCATAAAAATATTCATGTATTTCTCTTGTAAGACACTTCTTGTGTATGACAGAAATCAATTCTCTTGTGCTATAGAGCTCTTTAGGTGCAGATTGTGGATTTGAGTCCAGGAGGGTCTGCCAGAGCTGGAATTGTTTGGTGTGGTGACCCCATGGCAGGAGGCTTGGGTGGGCTCCACTGACTCTGTGGATGGAGTTAGCAGAAAGAGCCAGAACAGGGGCACCTGGAACAATGAACAAATTTATCACTTTACCTCACACAGGAGGTGGGCAGGCAGACAAGGGGGGTGCCAGGATTCCTGTGCCAGACACCCTCATTGTCAGTGACTCATTCCTGCACACCTGACTAGCACTGTAGCACCCAGCTTCTGCAGCTCTGCTGTAATAAAGTAACACCTGGCATGCAAATTAGACCTGACTTCATTTTCATTAAATGTCACATGCAGCTGACTAGGCAGTTGTGTTCATTTCTCTCTGTGTTGACAACAGTCTCTGACTCGTACTGGGCACAAAGAAGAGCTCAGCAGACGGTGTAGGGACTGATACATAAGCACGTGGCATAATTGGTGATGTGTGGCAAAGAGATCCCCATCTAGGAGTGGAAATCTGAAATCCAGATGCTCATAGGTGGCCAGGAATTGTTACCCCATCTAATTACAAACTGCTTAGTCAATGTCATTGAGATCCAAGAGGGCAATGGTCATTGAGATACACTGGAAATGGTGTCAAGGTATTAACAAACTGTAATAGATGTTGTAGATGTTAGTCTGAAATGGATATATTTGTCAAGCAGTGTTCTTGGGTGTTTGCTTTTAAGAAAAAAACTGTTGTGGATGAGGTAAAAATATGTGAACTGTCCATTGGGTGGTAACTCATCCTGACCTCAATATTGACAGATTGACTGCAGACTGTGAGTTTGTAGAACTCCCCTAATGTTTCACCCAAGGTTAAACAAACAAACAAACAAACAAGCAAACAAAAAAACCCAAAACAAAACAAAAGCACCAAAAACCCCAAACAAACAACTTGGAAATAATCTGGACAGAAAAAAAAAATTGAATGATCCTAATTAAGTCCCTGTAGCACCACTTCATGACTGGTTACTATCCTGCTCAGATCATGAGAGGGTTGTTTATTTTGTACCAGAAAAAATACTATGGAGAAACCAAAATAACCATTTTTTTGCCTCTTAAGAAGCAAGCTTAAAGCTCCTAGGTACTGAACTTTTATATGTAGAAACCAAAATATAGTTTAGCCAATAAGCAGCAGCAGCATTACCTGCCCTCCATTACAGTGTCAGTGAGCCTTAATCCTATTTTAGGAAAATCATCCTTAAAACTCAGTCTCACTACTCATCTAACTTCAGCTTCACTCATGAAGAAAGTCTCTAAGGGGAATAAGCATAAGCTTCTCTGGAAACATGTACAGAGAAATCTACTGGAAACCTTTCTATTTCCTTCAAGAGAATAATTTAGCAAGGCTTTAGCTTGCTGTGTATAAATTCACCTTTTCACAGACTACTTCCCTTTTGATTTAATCCTTCTTGAGTAAGAAATGCAAGGTCTGGTCCATAACTAGATAACTTATATAAAATGCAGTTTGTTCACAATTCTGAAAATGCAGTTTGTTCACTGCTATATTAGTTTATGAACTATAAGCAGCAAAAAGCAATTCAAGAGTTTATACATGCCCACTAAAACTTAAGATACTTGTATTCCCAAGCATCTGCTGGGATTCTGTACAAAGTCTGAAGATGTGTGAAAATGAGATTTAGAGTGAACCAGCTCTTGCTGATCCATACTGTGCTCTATCCAGAACAATCTGATTTGCTGTTGTAAGAGAGGTTTGCATGGTGATTTGCTTATGGTGTCACCTTCAGCTTCCACAGCAAGCAAGTGAGGTATCTTGGGAGCAGGCTGAGTTCACTGAGAGTGCACAGCAGGAGCAGATGCGCTGCTAGGGTGCCATCCAGCAGAATCATCTGTAGTGCTCCACACTGTAGAATAAAAAAGGCCCAGGACTTGCTGTGCCTCTTGCCTGCCTGTGCAGGTTGTACTCAGCAGAGGAAATTCATAAAATGGCACAGGCAGGTTTGGGGCCAGAGCAGAGCAGCACCAGGCCAGGGATGGACACCAGAGAGTGCCTGTGCTTTCTGAGGTGTGTGCCTGACAACCGCCACTATTTGTATATTCCATATATAATATGTATATTCCCGTCTCAACCTTCTGTAATTTTATTTGATCAAATGAAACGAGGTTGTTTCTCAACATTAATCATGCACTTTTTTTTCTATAGAAAAATAGTTCTGATTTTTACTTTTAGATATCGCTGCTGGCTAGAGAATATCAAAGAATACAAGCTTAGTGTTTTCCCTGTGCCTTCGTGTGTTTTGTAATGTTAAAAAAATTGATAAAATGTTGAAATAAAAATTTAACTCTTGCGTTCACATTTTTGGCTAACCTGAGTCTCAGGAGTGGGAATTTTTGATGGATACAGGTAGTTACAAACAGGAGGTCAAAGGGGAAAGAGTTACACAGTCTTAACCAAGTGGGGATTGCAGCAGTAAATTAATGTCAAATTATCTACCTTGAAGGATCCTTGGGCTACACAGGCCCTATACTGGGCTTGTATATTTTGAAGAACAACACAGCTTATTAAGATAACTTAATAATAAATTTAATCTGCTGAATTTTACTGCCTGCCTGCAATACAGTATTTGACTTCTGATTTCATATATATATTACATAGGGCAACTTTAGAAATGGGAAGGAATATTGACTCACTGCTAAGGGCATTTGAAAACCCCATCCCTGAGACAAATATTAAACATTCTGGTTTATACAATTGTAAATGTCCATGTGTAGAGTAGCACTATCGAGCTTGTTTTTTAAAGTAACACTGGATTTCAGTCTTACCTTGAGATGTCTGTTTTACAGCTGCATTTACTTATGGCATGCACAGCAACAGATCTCTGTTGCTGTATTGACCAATGATGTGACATAATTTATTACTCACGTGGAATATCAGGAGATTTTCTTTCAGGTACAAAAATTTCCAAAGTGAGCGATGATGCCAAGGTCAGGAGCTCAGTTTTTTTCCTTGTCATGGACTTCTGTCAAAACAAGAGCATTGTTACAAATTAATAACTCAAACTGGAAATTAGCTTGCCATTCAGATAGGCAATTGTATTTTAACGGGGCAAAATCCCAGCCCAAGCTGCCAGAGAAGGCTCAGCTGAAGCCAGCACGGGCTGGAGCAGCGTGTGTGCTCTCTGTAATTGTAAATGGGGCCACCTCGGTCATGCTGCCTCTTCAGACTTAAAAGAATTAAGACCAAAGCTGTCCAAATGTTAACTGAAACTCCTAATAATTAAGGGTTATTAGGGGCTGTTGGCTGGCTTTATTTTCTACTGCAGTGCACTTGTATTTGTGGATTCTATTTATACACAGAATTAAGAGCTCTGTTTGAACAGGTAATCCAATCTCCTCTGTGTAATTTAGCCAATGATGTTTTTTTTTCCTGGCCCTTAATTTTGGCTGTGTTTCATGATGTACAATGCAACTGCAATACTAAAAAGAATCTCATTCAATATACTATATCTGAAAGGGTAAATCAGACCACCTTACCAATGCTGGGTGATATTCTGATTTTTTTTTTTTTTTGTTTTTTTGGGTTTTTTTGGGTTTTTTGTTTTGTTTTTTTTTTTTACAAAGAAAGCCCCAGAGGTGCTGAGGGGAATTTTTTGTGTGCATCTTTCCCTCTAGTGGCTGCTCTTCTCAGGGAAAAGCAGCAAGAGCAACACTTCGGCACTTCTGTATTGGGTACAAAGGGATGGCAGGATGGAGGGAAGGAGACAGGCAGACAAACTTTTAGGTACCAGGAAATTAAAATTGAATGATGAGCCATAGAAGACAGAGATAAAACAACCATGCTTTTGACTAACTTTTCATGGAAAATGCAAAGTGTTCTTGAAATGTTATAATAATTTTGATCGGTTGTATGCAAGTCCAGCTTCTCAGCCACTTCATTATCTATCACACTGATCCTTTTTCTCAGTCAGTCAGTCAGTCAGTCATATTCCCAGTGCTTGCAGGACACATGGAGTTGGAAAATACCTCAGTGACAGCCCATAGACCAGCTGTCCTCCATGAATCCATTCCACATCCTTTTCTCCTGTTTGCTAAATATTTTCTTCATTTTGTCTGTCCTTTTCTTTTTGGCAGCATTAAACCCACAGGCAAGTGTCCATGTTCACTGTGTCCTTTGGGCTGTTCCTGCTCTGGGGTCAGTGCCTATCCCACACCCCAGCACCCTTCCCAAATTGTGGTTAAAGGAATGAGTTGAAGCCATAAATCCACAACTGTTCAGAGGATGAGGTGGCTGAGACAGCACTGCAGAAACACAGCTGGCCCAAGCAGAAAACAAGGCTGCAGGGGGACAACCACCACGTGGAATATTTCATTAGGACTTGTTTCTGGTCTGCATGCAGCAGTGAGTGCTCACTGGCAGTGAAGCCCATGCACTGTATTGCATCTCTGGTCACCTTTTTCAAGTGTTGAACCAGATTGTGTGGAGGCTAAACACCTCAAATGGAGTAGGCAGAGAGGAAAAAAAACTAAGGACAGAGAGGGAGAAAAAACCTGCTGCAACTTCATTCATCACTCATATGGATGCCAGCCTGGGTTAGTTTTCCAGTCCTTTAGCTGGAGACTAACTTTATTCCTCTTTGCTTGCTTTCACCCCTTTGTTTTCTTCCATTTTTGCAATTTTATAGCAGAGTTGCTCTCTCCAGCCAGACTCATTTATTCTGGCTCAGAATTGAATGGTTTAGGTCTTTGCAGCCTACAGTAGCTGAGAGATTTCCTTAACCTTTGTCGTTTACTGCTCTGACAGTCTATAGTAACAAAGCCTGCTAGATAGCTCCCCTTATTCACTGCACATATTGGCCATATGTGGTACCTGGCTCAGAAACTATCACAGGGCTACCCCAGGGTGCATCCCAGGGCACTCTTCCATCAGATATCAAATCTGACAGGACTAGCAGATCTAGGAGGTTAACTTGTAACCACAAGCCACAAACAATTAAAATCCTGAAATATTAGTATTTCATTAGGGGCTTCTTGTGAGTAACTTATTTGCTATTCAACCAGTTAAAAATGTCTACAGCCTTTCCCAGAAAAATTTAGACCAACCCATGGTTAAAAAAAATTAATAATAATGGATTACCTACAAGATCTTTGAATTTCTACTGGGACAGTTCTTCCTGCACTTATTTCTCTTTAGGTTTGAATGGGAAAATGATTAGTAGTTATGTCTATCTTCAGAAAAAAAAAAAAAAAGTGAATTCTATCAAACACTGACTACAGCTACTTTTTATCATAAAATTTTACAAAGTCCCCACCAGTGAGCTCATTAGTGTAAATGATAGAGCCTTATTTCAGGTTTAAAGTCAGCAGTTTTCCTTAGCTACCAAGCAGCTTGTTTTCTTTTGTGACATGGTAATGGAGGACCTTACTCCAGAGAGCAGGGAAAATTTCCTCTGTTCTTGCAGGGCAGCCGAGTAGGGCTGCTAAAAGCAAGCAGACTGAGTGGGATTCAGTACTGTCAGTATCCTTCTGGAAGCCTTTCTGAAAAGGAGCAGAGCCTTTGTAAGAGAGAGAAGTGCATGCTGCACCCCAAGTTTGTTGTGAGGAGCAGATCTCAAGGGACGATGGAAGAGAAAAGCTGTTTCTAAAGAAAATAATAAATTCTCCCTATTCTACCCTCCAAAATCTTTGTGGCATACAAGCACTACATGGCATACACATTAGCATCCCAGGATACCATCTCTGTGCCTCACCACACACTGGTACCTTAGCAGAGCTGGGGACAGTGCAGTGTCCTGCTGGCAACAGACACGGCTGGTGCAGGTCTCATCCTCAATTTCCACGAGCACCTGCAGGGGCAGAAGGCAAGAGGAATGGGTTGAACTGTTGAAGACACTGGCAACTACAGATAAAAATATTCAACTGATTACTTCAGTGGCAGAGGGGGGAAAGGGGGAGGAAGAAACCCTGAATACCAAGCAATTTCTCCTGATTTTCATCTGAAAACCCCTAGCCTTGTAATTGTGGGTTAAACACATTAGCCAGCACATGGACAGTGTGCCATGCTGCTTACTGAACTCTACTTTTCATGGACAGTGATTTCTGCACTCATCACAGGGCATCACAATAACTCTAATGAGCATGGTCAGGGGCTGGGGCTGGATTGTTCAGGATGGGTTTGTTCAGGAAAGGGGGCTGTCACTATGTCCAGTGCTCATCTGCTGCTTGCTGAAACCACAACACAGCACATATCCATCCTCTGAGCACTCGGGGAATTTTAGAGCGTTGTCAGTGGCTCTGAAGGAGAGAGTCCAGCCCCGCAGCCACCGCGGCGCGGTGCGGAGGGGCTTCGGGGAGCGCTGGAGCTCAGCCCGTGCGGGGCTCAGCCCGTGCGGGAGCTCAGCCCGTGCAGGAGCTCAGCCCGTGCGGGAGCTCAGCCCGTGCAGGAGCTCAGCCCGTGCGGGGAGCGCAGCCCGTGCGGGGAGCTCAGCCCGTGCAGGAGCTCAGCCCGTGCGGGGAGCGCAGCCCGTGCGGGGAGCTCAGCCCGTGCAGGAGTGCAGCCCGTGCAGGAGCTCAGCCCGTGCGGGGACCTCAGCCCGTGCGGGGAGCTCAGCCCGTGCGTGGAGCTCAGCCCGTGCGGGAGTGCAGCCCGTGCAGGAGCTCAGCCCGTGCGGGAGCTCAGCCCGTGCAGGAGCTCAGCCCGTGCGGGGAGCTCAGCCCGTGCAGGAGCTCAGCCCGTGCGGGAGTGCAGCCCGTGCAGGAGCTCAGCCCGTGCGGGGAGCTCAGCCCGTGCAGGAGCTCAGCCCGTGCGGGGAGCTCAGCCCGTGCAGGAGCTCAGCCCGTGCGGGGAGCCCAGCCCGTGCAGGAGCTCAGCGGGGAGCGCAGCCCGTGCGGGGAGCTCAGCCCGTGCAGGAACTCAGCGGGGAGCGCAGCCCGTGCGGGCCCCGCAGCTGCGGGCTCCGGGCGCTGCCGCCGGGCCACTGCGCCTCTGCTGCCACCGAGGCACGGCCGCTCCAGGGCGAATCCGAGAGCTGCAGCCTGGAGAGCCTTTCAGCCGGGAGAGCCTTTCAGTGCAACCAACAAAATAACAAACTGGGGATGTGGGCACGCGGATGTTGAAAGTTTGAGTTAGTAAAGGCTGGAGGAGCATAACTGTTCGTGCCACTTCTGAAGGAAACCACCCGCTATCCCTGGAGGCAAGAGCAATCTAGTTTAAAAAAGAAAAAAATAATCCTGGAAGCAAACCATCTTGACTTGGTGAGGAGAGAATATATCTCACAGAAAACAAAATGTCTTCCATTGACTAATTGGAGCAACATTGCTTAAATATTAAGCTGTGAAACAAAAAGTCACGATTAATTTCCCTGGGGTTAAGCAGTGAATTCTTACCTCTCAATTCTAGATTTCTAATTTTGCAGGCAGCTGGGTTTATGGTACCCCCCACAACAGCATCCTTTGGTGTGCTGATACCCTGTAAAGTTCCATCCAAAGCCTATCAGGCTGCCAGTCCATTTTATTCTTTCGTCTTCTCTTAACCTTGAACTTACCTTACCATCCATGGACTTGAGTGTTTTGTGTCATTTCTGGAACTGCAGTTGTGCTACAAGATTAGGGCAGAAAAATAATAAAGAGAATTGTTTCAGATGAGGAGGACTTTTATATTGTGGGTTTTTTCAGGTTCACAGAGCACGGGGAAGTGCCTATAGGTTGCAGTAAGCTCCGGGCCTGGTACAAGGCTCAGGGGAATGGAAAAGAGATTTTTTTGTTTGCTGAGCATTGCAACCACCCCCTCCATGACCAGTGTGAAGGGTGACTGGGATATGTAGGGAGAACTCCTCTTCCTCAAGGGCTAAATCTACTTGTTTTGGAAACTGCTTATATAGATGAACTTCTGGGGAGATACAAATTGCACTTTGTGTAATTGTCACTGCTACTTGGGCCAAACTCTTATTTACACTGGAGTAATTTTTGCATATATATTAAATACAGCAGTGGTGGAAAGAATAGTTAATGAATATGGGTACCTAGTTCTTCATGAACGCTGCCTCCACAGGTACATTTCATCTCCTGAAACAAAAAATCCAAGTGAAGTCTGTCACAAATATCATGTCTTACATATTCCTTCCTCTAACTATACCCACCAGCAGATTGTCCATCAGTGCTGCAGGCAGCTTGTGACAAACTGCTGCTTCAGTAATTACTGAAGGTCTGTAGCACATTTGTGATGCTGCTCACCAGAGGGGTTCAAGCCTAGAAAGACAGACTTTATCATTTTTCTTTTGAAGCTGAGACCAAGTCTGAGTCAGTGGGCTGGCCACTGACTGGCTCAGCAGATCAGCAGTGGCACCAAACATATTGTATTTATTGAATATATGGGAGAAACAATGAGAGGTAGGATGGGAACAGCAGTGATACAAAGGGATAAGGAATCCAGTCAGGTATTGGCCAGCCACCAGCATGAGCATATTTATAACAAAGATCATTTGAGGGTCATAATCAGGACATAAAGGGAATCTGCTTTGTTTGCACATCATCATCACCATTGTTCAGCATATTTTTAAGGTACAAAAATGCACATGTATTTTCCAAGTTTTTAATTAAAAGTACATTTTTCTTTCTGCACGTAACTTCTTTATTATCTTTGCATCTCAAGTAAGCTGGGAGTTCTTCATTTAGGTTATGTAAAATATCTACCTACAGAGAAACCTAGCTGCACTGAATGACTCTGCACCATACCATTTTCTTCCAGGGTCAGCAAAATTCCTAAAGGCTGAAGTGTAAAAATTGTGTTGCACTGCATTTGCGCATTGCCTCCCCTCCATCCACAGGAACTCACCTCACTTGCCTCAGTCCTTTTGCATCCTAGGGCTTATTTACAAATTGGCAGTAAAGTGCTGTAGCCTCTTTGACAGTTTGCAATTAATTGCACACAATCTGTTTAGGTTTCAAGATGCACTGTTCATAAATGATGATATATTCCAAAAGGCAGTCCAATTGGCTGCTTTGCATATTGCATATATTTTTCATATTTCTGAGACAGGACATATGCAAAATCATTTTACTGTGGCACAAACACAGGCAAGATTATTTGGAAGAAAGGCCAGAGGTTCTGTATCTAATTCTTTCACTCACCTGCTGCAGACTGTGGGTAAGTCATCTAATATTTCTCTGCCTTTCTTCTGCATCTGCAGAAGGTTGTTTATTCTTCTAAGAGCTGGAATTCAGTGAATGAAACTGTAATTTATTATTATTAATATATTCCAATAAAATGGTGTTGCAGTGCTCTAGCATTGCTTTGAAGTCAGTATTAAAGAGTATTAAAGAAAGAAAGAATTGGAAGAAAAGGTAGTTAAGTCCATCTGATATGCCTGCATGGATGGAAATGCTATTTGTGGGATAACCTCCTCAGAACATGAAACTGATAAAGGCATATGTGCTACATGGATCCCAGAGCCCTGACAAGCTGCTTCTCTTTTTACTTGTCTTGAGTAAAGAGTGCCATGAGTCATGTGTCCCAAACCAAAAAGCAACTTTTTAACATAAAGCATTTAAATGTGCCAGTAAATACCTCATATTGACATCATATCTCTCACCATGCTTACAATGAGCTCCTATTCACTCTAATTTTTCTCTCTTTTCTCCAACCCTGCCTTCCTGTTGTGAATTATGGGCACCTCTCAGAAAAGCGACACCCTTTAATGATACATGTAATACTATAATTGAATCAAACTACTTTGTTTCCCCAAAAAGCTATTCTTTATTTGCTGGCAGGCTGCTTGTTTATCCTACATAATGTTTCCTAACATTGTCAGTCACATCAGGAAAGCCATCTTAGTCATAAAATAGCTATTGTAGAGGAAGCATTACTGGTTCTGTACAGGGCTTTTTAGCAGTAATTATGTACAGCTTTTAGTAATTTTGAGAGTCACCCAAGCATCATTGATACAAGCCATTTGCAATGACATGCAATGATGCCTGTATAGTATTTTTACAAGCAGAATCAAATAAGACATTTTGGTGGTAGCATGTAAATTAGCCTTGAGGCTTGCAATGCAATGCTCATCAAGTGTGTAACATTTAATTACAAGACCACTGAGCATGAGTGAGGTCCCCTGAGCTTTTCATCCCCACAACAGAAAGATTCTCCCACTGAACTGATCATTTGAATCCTCTCATCAGATGTGGAGTGAATTCACTGCTCTCTCAGCAGGCCAAAGTGGCATTTAAGGGTCTGCTGTGTTTCAGGACCCTGTTGGGTAAAGTACTTCATGGAGCCACTGCTGCTTGAGATCCCTTGTTGAATCCCATCTGCCAGGAACTGAGAACTGCAGTTGATAAAAGTAGCAGGTCAGGAGGAAGAGAGTTTACAAGAATTTGATTTTAAAAATTGATTGAAATTAATTGAATTAACTTCAATTAATGACAAGAATCAAATAGAAAACCAATTAGCCATTTCAAATTCCCAAAGTGATGCTGTTTTCCTGTAAGAAAGAAAACATTACTCAGTAGGTTTGCTGGAGATAGGAGCTTCATTTTCAGTGTCTATCTATTATGGCAAATATATTTGCTAACTTACTTGTTATAGACAACAATATAGACAGTATTATGTGTGTGTTGTCCCAGTTCCTAGATGCTGGAAAATGAGAAGCCTGAGGGACTTGCTGCCCTGCTGGATGTGGTGAGGGACAGCTACCCTTAATGTTCTGCAATGTCCTGGCTTCCCAACACTGAAGGGTTACCTTTTTATGCAAATGGTAGTGGCAACAGCATGCTCAATCTTTGCTATTTCATGATTAGTGATTTCATGTGCAATCAAAAAATGCCCAGAGCCTCTCTCTGAAATGGCCACCTTGCTCAGCCTCTCCAGTAGGGAGGTCTACTTAGCAGCAGGTTTTAGCAGACCAAAATGTGGAATCAATACCCTGAGAATAATCTGCCCACTTGTCCTTATGAAATATTTGTATTTTTCCATGCAAGTTCTAACAGACTGAATGACTTTTCCAATATGTAAGGGTTTAGTGCCTTGTATGGAAATGTGTCAACCTCACAATTGCCAGCACATCTGAGAGGATCTCTCAAGGTCACTACTGGATGGACTGAAGAGCTCCAATAAAGCTTTAAAGTCATGCAGATAGAGAACACCCACCTAAGTAGTCACAACTGCCTGTGAGCTACTCCAATGTGTAGGTGAGGGGAGTCTGGGTAGGACAAGGAGCTTTTCTCTCCTGAGCTCACTCCACACCCCTTCTGTCACTTGAAGGAAAAATGGGCCCCTCTCTGCTGTGTGCATCCCTCACCTAGGGAAGGGACAGCGACTCCAGCCTGTTTTCTCTGTTGTCTTTACCTGCTGCATGGTTTCAGCCAGTGTGGGACAGCAGCCCTCACCCCAGTCTGTCCCTTGGGCAGGGGAATCCTCTGCATTCTGTCCCCAGAGTATCCCTCTCTGGTTGCAACTGTACCATGACACCATTTTTTCCTTTGAAAAGTAAATACAATGATATTGTTATTAATAATTTTAATAATATTAGTGATTTAGAAGGACTTAAAGTTATTCACAATTAGTTTTTTTCTTGACTCCTTTAATATAGTCACAAGACTCCAGTAATCTCCACATGTCTTTCTGATCCAGGAGATATCTTTCTTATCTTGGCTTTCAAAGGGGAAGCCCTCAGCAAAGGGTATGAGGTCACATTTTCATTTTTAGCCTGGTTTCCTAAGGAAACGAGGGTCATGCCATTACTGTCTGTCTGTCTGTTCTTATTTTTCTGTCATATTGCCTTACAGGAACTCCTGAGGCTGTCAGTCAACCCCAGTCAGAGTAAAAAAGCTTTGGAAGTCTCAAGAATAATCCATGCCTGTAAGACTTCATGGCCAGTTTTGGCTGGGGAGCAGAAGGACACACAAATTAGAGCTCTTGCTGAGCAAAGGTGAGGAGAACTCAGCCAGTGCCATCTGCTTGGCAGCAGCAATGGACAAACCAGGGCTGGCCACTCACCAGCACGAGGCTAAATTTGGACAAGGCAGGGCAGGAACAGCTTCCTTGGCTGGAGAGGGTGGGATGGTGGGTTCAGCTGCTCCCAGGAGTGGGAGGCTCCAGGAGCACAGGGCACCTCTCCCTCACAGGCACATCTCTAATTCTGTGCTTCACTGTGGTAATTACAAATCTGTCATCAAATTCTGCCTTCCCTGCCAAAATAGTCAGAGTGTTTTGCAGATTACACACAGTGACACCATTCATGTTCTAGAGAGATGATAATTTAGGGATATAAATTATGGTCATTCCTAAAACCTACTGCCTGCCTAAATTTTGACATAGAGACTGGAATATAATCACATGGTATCAAAATAATCTAGAAATTCTCACACAGTGTTTAATCCAGCCTTTTATGTAGCTGAAGTAAAGCTATCACTGAGTTTAGTGATGCAGGACCAAACCTGTGCTGTATTTGTATTTGGTTAGTAGCACTTGACAGGATGAAATAAGCACATTGTTTGTATATACTTCATATGAAGCAGCACTGCGTGGTATGAAAAAGCACTGAGAGAAATCCCCACAAAAATAATTTAAAAACCAAACCACCAATGATAACAAAGAAAAAAAATTCACCCTGAAAAAAGCCACAAAATCAATAGATTATGAAAGCTACGCTGAGGCTTCCACTGCTATTATCTCAAGGCTTTATTATCAAATATCAAAAAATCATTACTGCAATATCAAAACAGCCATAATAACAATATAAAAACTCCACTCAATCTGTTCCTGCAGGGAACTGATCTAAAAATCCACAAGAAAAAAAACCAGTTGCTGTGAAAATGGCAGCTAGCCAGTTCAGTCATGCTGCCAACCTGGTTCTATAATTGTACACCAGTCACTGCACCTCAGTGCCACTACCATAGACAACTTCAAAAGAATCTTCTAGCAAACAAATTATAACTAAATCAGACAAAGAATGAAATCTTTTGGAAAGGCTCGTAACTGCTATTATCAAGTGCTGTACTTGTGGCTTTGGCTTTTTCTATGCAGTGTAACTGATTCCTTATCACTTAGAAATGTAACTTTGACACTCTGCCTTGTGTCCTCCTGCAGTAGGCCAGTTCTTACCAATTTAAATGTTCTTCAGGTTTCCTTACCTCGAAAGTGAGAGTCACTTCAGCTTGCATGGGAAACCATCATCCTTGCTGCCTATGGGAACGTAGTTATAAGGAAAAAAGTTTCTACATGAAAGACTTCTATTGTTTGAGACTTCTGTATCTTTAATGAGTACTTACCATAGTGTTTTCAAAAATCCTCTTGGAACCTACATGGAAATAGAGCTTGTAGTTCATAATGGTATTTAGTGGGTGGGAGAGAGGGAGTGAATGTCATTCTCCATTTTTTAGTATAAGAAGAAAAGAAAGTTTTCTGGTCCAGTTTGTCCAGAGCGATTTGCTTCATTCTTGTTTGACATCCAAACACCTAGTCTGGCCTGAGATTTATAAACCCACTCAGCTCTTTGCAGTGAATTGTTGTATTTAACAGTTATTTATAAAAGTCTCCTCTATTTAGGGACAAATCATAAATACACATTAGTAACAGATGTTAGTCTTTTCTTAAGCTTGAAATAAGTAAGACTCATTATAATTCCATTATAATTTTCAAAAGTCATACCTTTTTTGTGTGGCTTTCTTCTTGAATGTGTGGATAGCAGATGGCCCTTCTGAATTCCAGAAAATGCACAGAGTTGGCTGACTAGATCAAAACAAGAAGTTATAAAAACTGAAGGGTGGGCACAGAAATGACAGGGTTAAAGTTTTCAGTTGCACAAGCTCATATGAGCTTACTCTGTGATTTTACACTGTTGGAAAAGACCTGTGGGAAAAGTACTCAGACCCCCCCCAAATGAGAACTTTGTAGGTGAGGAACATGAAATCAAACCAGCCTGTGAGCAGAATGCAGCTCTGCTTTATATTCTATCCTGCCTACACGTCCTTGGCTTCTCTTGTGCTGCAGGCAGACTGTCTGAAGTCGCCCTGCAGCCTTGCAGCCCATAATCTACTTCCTGACAATAACCAGCAAAAGACTAACGCTGCACTGGGCTCTGCAGTAGACTCGAAGCAGCCCAGAGGCAGCAGGGCCAGCCTGCTGCTAGGCTGTTTGTTTATTTTGCTTGACATTTTCCTTTGTGGAGAATCTGTTCCTTGTTATTCAGGACATACAGCCCTGCACATATCCTATGTGTTTAACTGTCTTTGGATAAAAGTGGGTATTTTCCCATGTCAATAAATGTTATGGTGGGAAGCTGTGAGCTGGACTCTGAAAGAACCACCCCCTGCTGAGCATCTCACTTTTGCACTGAGTTTTCTTTGTTAATCTTGTGCAAAATAAAAAGGCTTTCTGTCTAGCAAAACCCATCATTAATTTTTCATATGAGCACTTAAATTTTGAACACAATCCTCAAAGAAGAGAGAATAATAAAATCAAAGAGCTACACTTTCTTTTTTGCATCTTAGTTATTTGATATTTTAAAAAACTTTTTAATGCAAAATTACAGTTCTCTCAGCTTCACAGTGACACATTAATTCTGAAGGCTACATTTGACCTTCAACTTTGTCCTTCATTAGCAGGATTACACCTAAACACTCCTTCATTTTACTGCAAATGAGACAGATGCAATGTGTATTCTGTTCGGCCCCAGCATTAGGATTATCCCAAGAGTGGCATTTATGTTCTTGTAGTTCCTTGGTATAAATAAATATCAAAGTAGGAAGACCAATCTGTACTCCACTAGGAATAATAAACTAAAATAATATGGCACTGATTCTGTTTGGGTTGTCTAAATGTGTTTTTATGATTGTATATGTTTATGGCTTTCTCACACAGCCACCATGAATTCCAGGCAATTAAAAAGGACATGAGTTCTGAAGCATTTTAAAAGGGGCTTTGCTTTCCAAATGGTGTGTATTAAAAGTAGAATATATTTTTTTGACAGAACTACTGCAAAGTCAACAGTTGCACATTTGCCCCGCCTCAAATTCCTTTCCCTTCTCCGACCTGAAATAACTAATTAGAATATTTCTGTAAGTTGAAAAGAAAGGCAGGGAAGGATTCCTTTTGTTTGCACATATATCAGATGCAGTGCTGGCTGAAGCTCAGCCTGGAGGCCCCACATTTGAAAGTAGCTCAGAGGGAGAATTTAGCAGGTCCTGTGTCAGGTCTATCAACCTACCCATACTCTGTACAATCTGCTTTTTTCAGGCTGAACCAGTCCAGTATCACCACAGGTGGGATGGAGAACACTCTGTGCTGCTCACACTGCCTGGCCTTCACCCCCACTTGACTGAGGGACACAGATTTTTCAGTCACGGGTGCAGAGAAGAGCTGTATTTAATTGGGCAAATAACCACTGTGCCCTAACCTACCTCAAACTGGTCAGTCTGTATGGTGTCATGAGTTATTGAACAAAGAAGTAAAAGTACAAGTAGTGAAGAAGCAGTAAGTTTGATCAGACTGTTAAATATTGTTGGCTGGCTTTTTACATCATTTGGCTGGTTATTTACATAATTTCAAACACAGGGGAAAGAGCCAGGAGAAGAAAAATATTTTAAAATAATTTTCCAGTTATGAACTAAGTCCAGTTTCAAATGGTAATGTTCAATAAATACTTTGGAAGACTAGAGAAAGCTAATTAGATAGGTACATCAAAAAGGTACATTTTTAAAGGCAAACATATGTTGATCCTCCCTCAAGTAAAGCTATCCCACGTGACTTTATACATGAGAAAAAGTGAAAAAATGGTAGAGAAAGGGTGATAAAGCCTGATAATTTGCTGCTCCACAAAGTGTCCCAAACTGTCAGAGGAACAGGTCATGGACTTCAGCAGTAATAGTATAAATTTCAAAATTTAGAATTCAGAATTAAAAAACAACTTATTGAACTTATTGAAGAGTATAGCTACAGCTGTCACTAAACTGTTAATAACACATCTGGAACAAGCACCTGGAATCACTGCAAGGTCTGGAGACATGATGTAGTAGTTCCAGCAAGTGGATAGCACAGCCTTGGATGAACAGTGGATGTGGGCAAACATACCTAAAATTCTGAGCCAAGAGCACTGAAATTCAGAGTCCACAAAAACTCATATTTTGTGACAAAATCACTGGGGATTTCTACCCCTTCAGTTGTAAGATGTTCCCTCTGCATTGTTCACTGGGCTTTGGTTCATCAACCTGTTGCATAAGTACTTTTCTGGGAGCACAGTCATAAAGAGAACTATTAGCCCATTGTGCTGAAGTGCAGAATGTCAGCTGTTTAGTGGAAATGTATCATCATGTCATTATTAAATATTTATTTTGTTGTAGCACCAAGAGACCAATCCTGTCAGGTTTCCTCTGTTAAATTTTTTATGAATGATAGTCCCTGACAAGCTGACAGGAATATGAAAGAGCAGAAATTGACACAAGCTTCTGGTGTTTCCAGAGGAAGGGTGTAAATCCTGCCCGGGACTCTTGTTTAGCAATGAGACCCCTTCTGGAGATGAAACAGGCACTGCTAGGATAACCTCTGCCAGGAGCAGGGCAAAGAGCAAAAACCCTGAAGAGCCAAAAGTGTTTCCAAAGGCAAGAAAAAGCAATCTAGTCCCTCTGGGGGGTTAGGAGGCAGGGAAAAAATGTAAACAGAATGGGGGAAGTCCATATTAATTTTTAAAAATGATACCCCCGTTCTGGCTGGTTTAATCAAGCTCTGAGCCTTGCCCAGCTGGGCGCAGCCAGGGCTGGAGGCAGCAGAGCCCAGCCTGGGGGAGCTGCCCTGCAGGAGCCCAGCTCTCCTCCCTGCCTGGCCGGACAGTCCCTGCCTTGTCTATTACAGCAGGAAATGTTTTTAAATCTGAACAATGCAGCAGATCTGAGGGCAGACAGCTCAGATAATGAAAAGAAAAAAGAACTATTACTTGGAAATGATTGTTGCTTTGTCACTTTCCCTTAATTTCCTCAGTAACTGGTAGAAACCATTCCTTAGCAAATATTTAGGAAATAACATCCATAATACCATTTCCCTGCCTCAGTCTTAGCTATTGTTTCCATCCTTTCACTTTTGATGACAGGTGAGTTTCAATTGTAGTCCTTTTTATGAATACCCAGTGTATAAATTATGCAGATTAAAGTTTCTAATTTCAGAGTAAATTTCAAAGATTCTTTTCTTCTTGTGGTGCATAACAACTGGATGGCATTTTTATTTAGTTCTTCAAAAGCTTTATGATCAAAATTTTTGTTTTAAATAATGCTAATAAAGTCCCTATGTTCACTTATGAAAGCAGAAGCTGAAATAATTAAATAAAAAGGTTTAATCTTCAGTTAGCTTGTTAGATTCAGGTAAATAATACTGATGTTCACACTGTAAAATGTAATTTGGAAGAAAAGCCACTTTTTGTTGTTCTTAACTGAGTATGGTCCATGGCTGGAACAAACTGACCATCAGTCACATCTTCACCTGGTGCAAATATTTTTGAAGCTAATGCAGAAAAGGCAATGTGCATCAGCAAAGAACTAAAGTACTATCAAGGCTCTGACTCTGAAAAACACCAAACCTTTGTTAATCCAGAGTGAAATTAGGGAGTTTCATGGAGGGGACAAGGATTCAGCTGTTTGGATTTTAAGGCTTAAGGCTCAAGGTTTGGAAGTAATTTTCTGCATGGCCAATTTTATTTTTAAGTCTTTCTATCTATTTCACTGCAATACAATGAAGAAAACCTTCCTTGTTCCACAAAAGAAAATTTTGGCTATCAAATAAACTTCTTGTCAGACATTGATATGGAAGAGACCTCTCAAAGCCACCAACTCTAATAGCAGAACTTCCCTGTCGTTCGTAGAAGAGCAGCTCTCAGTGGTTATTTATCCCTGTACAATGAAGCAGTTGGAGCAGGAGCAGCAGAACACAGCTCTGCAGCAGGGCAGTGCCTGCTGGCTGGCGCCTTGGTAAGGATGCACACTCAAGTATTTGTGTGCCTGGTTAATCTGGCACAGAGATCTGAACAGCAGGCTCCTGTGTTTCTTGCATGAGCTGCCTGACCACTGTGCTGCCGGACACCAGGGCAGGCCAAGGCCTCATTTAATTTCAGCATTGTAAAAATCAGTATTTTAACCCCTACAGAAGGACTCAGGCTTTGAAATTTGGTGCCTTACAGTGACACACCACTTATTGGAATATTCCCAGTTAACCTGACCTGCATGTTTTGCTATTAAAGCCCAAAGAGTTAATATGGCACCAAACCAGAGGAATACAAATCCATCTTGAAAATCACGCACAGCTTCCTTTTGTGTTGGATCACAATAATACTGCAGAAAGTCGGTCACAGCCTTGCACTGTTAGGTTTGGATTGCTGTGCATCACAAGCCTATTCACAAGCACCTGACAAATCTTTCTCATTAATAACAAATGACAATCTCACTGGTGCTACAATGCCTGTTACATTTAATCAATTTGCTATTTATATTCATTATGTACCCTCCTATTTTGAGTCATGAAAAATTGAAGAGTAATTACAACATGGAAGAGCATCATGGATAACAAATGAGACAAGATGAGAAAAAGTACTAATAATTGGTCAGTTATGCTTGTCAGTACATTTAAAGCAATTAAGGCAGGAAATGAGATAAGACAATTGTAAACTTGAGGTGAAACAGAGCATCAGGAAAACCAATGGTATGGCACCCTGGTTATGACAAAAATGCAACCATCTAAATACAGGCTTTAAAGAATTGTTAATGACAGCTGTTACTTAAAGAAGTCAAAGTAACTTCCCTGAGTGAACTGTAGTTGTAATGTCTGGCAGCAAAATCCTGCTGCAAGTCTGCCTGTCACCATGTCCATTATAGCCCCCACTGTAGCCAGGGGCAGCTAACTCATCTTTTCCACATTTCAATGGCCTCAAAGAAGGCAAACAAATTAATGACTCAGATGTCTATTTCTGCACTAAAAATAGGAAGAGACATGAAACTGTTTATAATCAAGAGAGTACTAAGATGCTGAAAAATATTTAGGATTTCAATTGCATTTTCTTGTGAACCTTATAAAATGGAAGTGGGAGAAACCATGCCTCTCTGAGAGAGAGCAAGCTGATGCAGTTTAGCACCTTGGATGTTGAGAAGTGGAACAGCCGCAGTATCTGATTTAATGAACAGCTGCTGAGTTCCTAAGGCTTTTACCAAGCCTATTAGTTTGCATTCCCTCTGTTGCTGGAATACATAAACACATAAGATCAAAGGTCCATTTTAAGAGAAAAATGTGCCTAATTTATTTTTGATCAGAGTTTTGAGGAACTTACATGCCCACAGCTGAGACAGCAGTCCTGGGCAGGCCTCTGTGCAGACAGTTCCTGTGTCCCAGGGTCCCTGTGCCAGTCAGGACCAAACTGAGCAGAGTGCCACACCTGGGGCCAGCCAGGGCATGCAGCAAGCACCTCAGTGTGCTAATAAACACACTGGATTTGGCTCCTTAATAGTGCTACTATGGACTCCACCTCAAATGAACATCTCTAACACCTGAGACAGTACTCAGAAGAGTGGCCTGTAGTGGGCTGGTCACAGGCAGTAGTCAGTGTCTGCATGGCAGATCTTCAGAAACAAGAAAAAGAAATTAAAACTGATACATCAAGATGTTAATAACTACATTTTCCCTTCAGAATTAAAATTCATCCTTATATCGTGTTTCAGGTGAGGCAGGGGTCAGAGGTTCCTGCTATGCAGAGTCACAGGTATAAATATCATTTCTGCTTAAAAGGGCAGCTTTAAGGCTTAATTCAAGCAGAAAACAGAGTAAAGACATAACAACAGAAACAGACATGGCTGACAATCACTTTCTTGAGAGAGCTATAGTGACAAGGGAGGGCAAAAGTGCTGAGGAAGGTGATGACTGTATTGCTGTGACATCTGGAAAGTAGAGTTTGGTCATAAAAAACTGCTCTGCATTAGCAATTATAGTAACTTTTCTTTGACATTGCCCCTGAAGTTTAGAGGGAATATCATTGATTTCATAATGAAAGCTATTCATTTTGCAAAGGTTTATTGTAAAATGTCATGAGGAAAGGCATCCTCAAGACACTAAGAAATATAATGAAAAACCTGCAAAAAGGTGTAAAGAATTCCAAATCACTGCATTGTCTAGATATTAATGTGAGTAGGTACTAAATGTACTGTCTGATTATTGCTTCATTCCTCTTAAGGAAAGAGAATTAGTAAAACAATACTTAAAGAAATGCAGATGTGAATAAAACCTGTACTAGCAGCACAGTGATTACATGGGAAAGAAGACTCAGTAATGCTAATGGGCTTTTTAGGTAAGATTTGATCTAAAAATTGAGGGATAAAGCTATTCAATGAGGCCACATGAAGTCTTCATTACCTTCAAGTAAAACATCTTTTATCACCTAAGTCCCTTTCCTGCTCTGTGTGTGTATAGAGTCTATTCCCCACCAGCAGTGGGGTGCAAAAAATTCTCAGCTTTAAATCATTCTAGAAAAGAGTCTCAGCTTTTCGGGGAGCTTTTTAAAGCTGCCTGTTCAAAAGGATTGCAACTGTTTATTTGTCACCACTCTGTAGTCAACAAAAATGATAGGTTTTTGTGGAAATGTAGGAGTATGAGCTTTTTGAAGAAGAGACTGTGCATTTATGTCTACTCTGAAGGAGGACAAGGATGTCTGTGTGCTGGATACAAGGGTTTGTAAATAAGGCTCCAGACAGTTTATTGGTATAAGCAAAGGAGCAAAGGCAAAGCTAAAAAGAGAAAGCGATATACAGGACAGGATTTTCTGGACTGGTGTGAACCTCAAATGGAAAGAAAAGAGGTTTTTTGTGTTTTATAGGACATGTCCCCACCAGCCTCAGCACAATAAAATGTGCTGGCTCCCAGCATTTCCCAGCATTTGCTGGGCCAGCAAGACCTCGAGCTGTGCTCTGTGTGTCCAGCTGCTGCATCCATGCAGACCCTGCCAGGCTCTGCAGGCACAGAGGCTCAGAGCTTGGAGGGCTGGGACTGAAGTTGGTATATTTTATATGCAAACACATAACAGATATTCCAGGTACTACAAATATTAGGTGATGTAATTATGTAACTTAGGACCACGCATCCAGACTGCTAAATTTATTACTATATTGTAGGTCTTGGTTTTATTTGGAAGAAAATTTATATATCAAGCACTCTGAATAGTGGTATGTGCTCAACTGCTATTGACTCCCAGCTAGTTGGAGGTAATTATATGATTTCTCAATAAGCATCAGAAGTCAGCCATAAAGTTCAATTATTTTGACATAAGAGATCAATAACAGGAATCTGAAGCAATTATAGGCCCATGATTCAGAAACTGCTTGACTAAAAATGATCACATGGTGACTCAGTCCCTGACAGCTGCTCCAAGTTCAGTCAGTGGTGTGGCTCTTCACATCAAAGCACATGTAATCAATGCTTTATGCTGCTAACATAAGCTGTTATTATTTTGCATTTCCAGAGCACACCTCGCACCATGGGCTGCATCCTGGGCTGAGCACATCCTTTCCCAGAGTAAGTCTGAATGTGATATTGAGATCTGTCAACATTCACTTTTAAATCAGCATCAATGTGCTGTCTTACTTTAAATATTAATCAAACTACTGAGTCAACAGATTTCATCACTGGAGCAAACAGAGCACCCTTCAAGTTTCCTGGACATATGACTGAAGACAGCAGAGCTTTATTTAGAAACAAGCAGAAAGACTGTGTGTAGACAAACACTTGAGCAGCACAGCCTATAAGAATAATACCTTATGTCTTTTAAACGTTGCATGTAATTCTGTTTTATATCCTTAAGAACTATAAATGAAATTGTTGGTTTTACACTAGTGTCATCACAATAGCAGTATGGTCTTAATCAGTCATCATAAAAGTGTCTCATTTTCAAGTGTGGGCTCATTAACTGGACAGAAAGATCAAACTTCTTCAGACCATGCCTTAAACAGTGTGGCTGTGTGCTGGTGGTGCTGTGGGGATTTCTCAAATGAGAGCATTGCTCTGCTGTTTTCCCGAAGGCTGCTTCTGTAGGCACACATGCTCCTGCCCATGTGGACGCGCAAGGTCACTGCAGCAGCTCCTTGTTTCTCTGGAGCCCTCCTTGAGAACCGTGCTGGGAAACTCCCAGGCTCGTTAAAGCCTGCCAGCAACCCAAGCAGCCAGCCAGCTCCCCGAAGGAATCTCACAGCCTTGGCACTACTCGAGTCCTTTGTCCAGGGGCAGAATATTTGTTTCTTGAAACTGGAGCAACCAGCGTTGACTCCACAGCCAAACCAGGTCTCACTGCCTGGACTCCTGCCTGGCACCTCTGCCACCTCTTCCCAAGCCAAGGCTCATCTGCTCCCTGCAGGAGGCATTCCAAAACAGAACTCCTTTCTGGCCTTGCCCCAAAGAGCCGCTCACTCATAAACTTCCCCTGACCACTGGGACATAAATAAGGCAGCAGAAATGAGACTTGGACTGCCTCTGTTAAAAGGAGGCAATGCCTCCTGCCACCTGCCACCAGGAGGCAGGTTCAGTGCTATTCTGTGTTTTCTGCTGTGGTGTTTGCTGTTTCATAAATATACATATGTATATTTTGTTTGGAAGTTGGTTGTATATTTTTTCTTTTGGGGGGGTGTTGCTAATTTGTAAAATTTGAGGTGAAGTCCTTTATTTTTTCCTTCTTGGGATCTGTGGAAGGCAACAGTGCTATTCTATTTGTGTGAGCACCAAAATCCATCCTTTGAGAGACAACTAATTAGTCGGAGGGAGATTTAAGTCTTGTTCCTTAAGGAAGGAGGCAATGTCAGGGCAGAACCTGTCACCTTTGCCTGACCAGTGTAAAGGGAGGAAGACTGTTACCGCATCAACCAATCCATTTGTGTGACGGGGAAAGGACGCTGACTTATCTATGGTGGGAAATGTAATAAACTAAAAAGATTCAAAGAGAAATCATCTCCAAGCAGTGCTAACATTTTCAGACAGCTCTCCTTTCCAGTGCCACAAATAAAAGAGAGTATCAGAACTAACTGATGGGCAGTTATTTAATGAGTTAATCTCATTAGGATATTTGAACTCCCAGAAGAGACTCAACCCATTAGCTACATAAGAGCTTGGAAAAAAAGCCTTTCAAAGGGACTGTAAAAACACGTTTAAAGGTGGTTAATACACTGTGGATTTAACCAGGCTGTCTGGCAGGAGGAAGAGCAAGAGGTTATTGCTGGTGAGCTCCTCTGTAAGCCCCACAGCCACCCCCCGAGCCCACCAAGTAACATCACTAACAATTTGGATTCCTGTTTCTAAGGTTAAGTTTGCTATTCTGTACAATTCCACCCTGCTTTCCAATTATGAGTCCTACAGTTTTACCTGATCTGGATAGTCAAATCTGGACTAGTCTTACTTTGTATATAAAACAAACACCACCACCTCCCATAAATAGTTTAAAGTTACTTAACCTCACATTCTCCATAGTGATGGAATCCTTTCTAACCCTTTCTCTTTTTTCACTAGAACTTAATTAAAATAAATGCAGACTGTGATTAACTGCTCTAAGAACAACATCAGTCTCATCTAGGACAGCATCTTGTCATTACTTTGATTTCAGTGGGACACCTTAACTTACACAATTGTACCTTGCAATTTACATTCTATAACTGGGTTTGCCCTCTATAGTTACTTATATTAGCTTCAGTAGAATTATTCACATTGCTAAAGTGAGCAGTATTTGACCCTATAACATTAAATGAAAAGCATTAATAGCAGAACCTAGAGAATATCTTCCAGCAATAATTAAAACTCAGGAAATTTTTTTTTCTATCATCATTGAAAATGTTCATTTTCCATCACATTGAAATGTGGATACCTAATGCCTGATTATCCAGATCTGCTCCACAAAAGCAGTCAAGAAATTTCTACATATAATTGCCAATGCTAATTGCATTTAGTCTGTGGTTTCAAAAGCAGTGATATGAAAGGTTCTGACTGTTTAGAGTATTGTAAAATGTAACTGGTAAGTAATGCATTTTCAAGAGTTTGGGGAACATTATTAAGGTTCATTTCCATGCTGCAGCTGCAGGAGTTGGAATTATGAAAGTGAAGAAGCTGTAAAATTGAAAAGGTCAGTAATGACATTCATCTATTCCAGCTGTCAAATCAAGGGAATGTTAACAAAACTAGTCTCTGGTAGAAAAGCTAATTGTCTCCTTGTATTTTGGCTGCCCCAATACACACACTCTACTGTGGCTAATCCATACGAAAGAACACAATGGAACAGTGTATCACTTTTTGAACAGGCCTCTTGCAAACAAATAAACCTAATTTTCCTAAATGAGAAAGCTCTAATGAGTCTATAACCTAAATTTATCTACAAGGCAGACAAAATTTTCAAGTTTAAAGAAAACAGTATGTGAATAAAATTCATGTAATCCTGGAAGCTGAGTTTCCAGAGTGCTCAGAGTGCAGATCAAATTGAAAATTTTGCACTAATGCAGTCCTGAAAGCAGCATTTCTAAAATGTCTCCTACCAAGGCATGTTTTATTATCACAAAACAGAAGTTTCTTTCACAGATCAAATCTTTTCTAGATGACCTGGATTTAATGATCCCACAGTGACAAGGGCCTTGTCTTCAACAGCCTTTGCCCATGAGGTGAGACAGTACAAGTGGAACACACCTCAACACAAATCACCAGTGGACACTGAGTCTAAGACCCTTTTATTGAATGACAGGCCCCTGCCATGGGCAGCAAGAGCCCTCATCAAGAAACAGTGAGAGCCTTGTGCTTTTCATGATGCACCAAATCCTGCCTTATTGAGAGAACGACATTCCTCAGCAACTGAGGCCAAAGAAAAGGGCCCCAGATCTATGGCATGCCACTCATCCATGGGAATCCTGTGATTAATCTACACAATTTTATTGCAAGGCCCTCTGGCTATTTTCTATTGCTGTCTGGTTTTGTATTTTCACCCCATATGCTGCAGCTGCTAGCAGAGGTTTATGCTACAACTGGAACAGGCTCACGTAGCTAACACTCAGTGTGAGGACAGGATTCCCATTACATGCACCACCTCAGACTTTGATTTGTCCTGCTTTATGTAACAGAAACGTGACAGAAACAATCCAACTTGACCAATGACAACATCATATTAGGTCAGTATGTAGCTTTCTGGGTAACACGTTAAAAGTCTTTCTGTTATCTGTCTCCTTTCCTATGCAGAAGTATTGCAAAGGCCAGAAACAATACTGGCAATTCATGAAATATTCAGGTGTACAGTTGCAATTCTTTAATAAATGGAAGTGACCTTCAAAACAGACATCCCAAAGATTAAGAGAACTTCTCAAAAGATGGCATTTGTCACTAATCAATGACTTACACTCTTCCTAGCAATGAATACAAAAAAAAGACCTTTCAGAATTATTTGACTTTAAAAGCAAATAATTCATAAAACCTACACAAAAGAACATTAATGAGCTAGCAAAACAACAGATAGAAAACATCAAACAAGGAAATTGAAAGAATAAATCCCCTGTGCCCATCAGTCTCCATGTCTGGAGTGCCGGGAAGCCACTGGCACATCCATCTGCTGTTTCCAGGCCCTAGGTGATGCTGCCTGCACTACCTACATATCTTTTATTGTGATATTGTTCATCAAAATATTTATAACATTTTACAAATGGGTTTCCTTTGTCACAGTCACACAGGTGTCTTGGCTCTAACTGGGTCACTGTATGGGAACAGATGTAATCTCAGCAGAATACAGTGGGAAATCTGGGCTACATTAATGACTGATCCAATTACAGTGGAAATCTCTAGAAACCCCAGATTTATTAAGAACCTGGAGATAATTACAATGTACTTCTAGGGATGACCAGATGGACAAGCCAGTCTCAAACTCTTTAAGGGCAGTGGAGCTAAACAAGAGGTGCCAATGCCATTGCCTACGTAGCTGGAGAAATTCCCATTGTGAGGATGTGGTGAAAAAGCTGCAGATGAGGTTCGTTGCAGACACCTGGGCAGAACGAGTTCAGACCTGAGTCCAAACACATCCTAGGCCAGCAGCATGGCTCACCTGCTGCTCTGAGGGCAGGGGGACAGAGGAAAAGGTTTCCAGGAAAGAATGTACCAGGAATGAAGAAACCCCAGGCAGCTTTTTGTCCAAGGAGACTATTTACACAAATGACCTCCTCATGATTTAATATCAGGGCCTCTTGACGAGCTAAATTTTCTCTGCTGAGTTGGAAATAAATGCCATCTCCCAGGCAGCAATCTGATTTCACACTTAAACAAACCCAAACATCTTCCACAGAACTGCACCCAAGAAAAGAGAATGAAATACACTTGAGAAATCGGAGTAGAAACATCTCTTTTTACCAATGCAAAGGTAGATAAAATTTCATAGCAACCTCTGTGATCTTGATAACATGCTTCATCACAGGGGCCTGCCCTTGTCTCTAGTAAAACTGCATCTGTGAGTAGTCCCATTAAGGTAATTTGGATCTAAGAGGATGGCTAACTTTTAGCATTTGGTTAATTAGGAACTTTGCTGACTCAAGACCTTTTTTTTCCAGTTAAATATTTTATCTAAGAAGATAAATTAAGTACTAGAAGATAATATTTCTCATTTCTAGTACTTCCTGCCAGCTTCAAACTAGTAAATATTTACGTTTCAGCCACTGATAGCTAAAGTGACCTTTCTGTTGCACACTACACCCATGCTATATTTTCCTCTCACTATTAACATTCTTTCCAGTCCATCTTTCATTAACAAGCAGTATTTAAATATATGCAAATTTCCTATTTTAGCTGATGTTTTAGGAACATTTTTAAGGTCACCTTGTTTGATCTATCACACAGACATAGCAAATTTATGCACCATATATCCTATCTCTACTTGTTTTTTTACCTACATCTGTCTTCTCTGATTGCATTGGAATGGGGTTATTTTCTATTTTAAATAAAAGATTTATGCCTTAGCTGTCAGTTTGCCTTTATTTGAAAATTTAATTTTGTTTCTAGAAGTCTAGATTAAGTTATTAGATTTAACTGTCCCTTGTGTGTTGCAGCAATAGCAGAAGTATATTTTCCCTGGTGGATAGAGAACATAAACAAAACACTCTCAACTTAAAAATAAAGAATGTTATTACTAAGACCAATATAACACAGTCCAGGATACAAAAACTGGGGGTGTCATTTTTAATAATGATGGTGAGGAATGGGAATTGACTAATAAATATGACAAATCACAAATCCAGCAGCCTCCAAAGCCGGGAAAGTGCTTTGCAGAAAAGGCATGTTGCCCCAAAATGTCCCCTACACTTAGGCTAGTGAATATCCTTTCGTACCACAGCACCACTGGGACACACAACTTGATCTCTGATACTGAAGGGCTTATTTAAATGAGGAGGAAATGAGAATCAGCACCAGTTTCCAGTTAGTCAGAGGGCTATTTATTGATCCAGTGTGGTGTATCTCATCTTCAGTGTGACACCTTCTTTAGCATCTCTCAGCAGTGCTACATTGGTTATATTTTCTCTCAAGCTCTGGAATTTTAGGGCTTTCCTAAAGCAATAACCATGTCACTGCAGTTGCTGCCTTGCAATGCCCAAACCAGCTGAGCTCTCTGGGGCAGGGCAGGGGGTGGTGTTTGAGGGAGTGTGATCTTATCATGTTTTCAGTCTTTTTCTCCATTTTTCATTTCTAGAAGTCCCTGGGCTTCTGGCCAGTTCTGTTACCTTCTCTTCACATGGTAACACCCATACAGACTCAGTCAGAATCTGGTCCTAATCAACCTCTGCACCTCTTATAAACACTCAGACCCTACATCTTGTGATTCTGTGCTCTCAACGTGCAGTGTGAGCAGAGAAAACAAAGAGCTGAAGGATAAAAATTTACCTGGCTATATTAGTAAATCTTCAGTCACAAAGGGGAAACTTTGCCCTGATTCCCTTTTTTAAATACTGAATATCATGAAAACAGGCCTTTGAGGAGAAAGAAGGAATTCCTTGTACAGAGAAAACAAGTGCGTGCCCATGATGCCTTCTGTCACTCACAAAGTATCAGCTAAGGCTTGAATGGCACATATGGCTACAAACTCCCCCTCTCTCCCAATTCAGGACAACACAACAGCTATTTAATACCAGCAGTGAGGAAGAACAGTGTGGCCACCTCCTGTTGAGGGAGGCAGGACAGGGCAAAGCTGAACCTCTTTGGAAACCTTCAGTCAATGCAGCTGTATGCATAAAGTGCTATCAAATGCAAGCAATCCCAGCAGTAACTAGTCAATCTTGACATCAGCCCAGTAAAAATTAAGTGAAAATACCACAAGGCATTATGCCCAGGCAGAGAGCACCATCAACATAAAAGTGGAACCTTCCTAAGGATTTTCTTGGAAAATCTTGTCAGCTCAGAAATACTCTAAGATACACGTTCTAGACCCAGTTATTGAATATGAGCCTCCTGCTGCCACATCCTGGTAAAGAATTCACACAGCCTGTATAACACTGTGGCACACAGGATGACCACACAGTGGGCAGGGAACCATCCAGGCTCACTCTCACCTGCTCTCTTGATAGCAGGTCCCTTTGCTAGGAGCATGAGCCAACTGCTTCTGCTCCGATAGCAAAAATTCACCAAGGATGTGTTACATTAACCCTTATGTCAATGACCTTTCAAAACATCATACAAGAAGAAAGTAAAAGGCTAAGACCTGCAAGGAAGTAAACTCTGCTCTACACACTAAGTAGAATATATTATCATGACAATTACTTTGTTACAGAAAGCACCTTCAAATACCAGATAAATTGCACAAATCACGGCACTAACGCAGCTGAAAAGACTGCTCCTCCTCTCTTTGATTTAACAAGTAATTAATGAATACATAAACCCTGAACAAAACTTTAATCTATCCCAGTGTCAAATAATTAATCATTCGTTCCACGTTTAATCCTGTTCTGATAAAGGTAATTAATATTTCACCATGACACTGCAGAATAGAACAGTACCTGGGAGCAGAGAAGGCAGCCTTCCATTTCTCCTTTGTTGTAATTCTGAAGTGATAGGTGCTTGCTCCCACTGACAGGTAATCCAGAACACAGTGCTCCCCCACAGCTGTAAATTAAGGTTTATGCTTGTCATCTATTGTGATTGTAATGAAGCTTTTCTTGTTTTAAACAATTATTTTTAAAAACCAAAACAATAACAATAAACCAAAACCCAACAATATGAAAAATAAGCCACCTGAACTTGGTCAATCATTTTTCTGAGCTGACAGCATTTGGGAAAGCAGAGCTTGCACGAATGTTTTGGCCTACACAATGTCACTGAACACATGCCAGGGATGTGGATAGAGAACAAAGCATGTGCACATTGTCTGCTTCTGTCCACAGAGAGCTGTGCTGTGAGAAAAACAAACTGGATGAAGATTTAAGTCCTAATTTTTCTGCAGGAAAACACTGACATCTTTTTTGAAAGCTTGAAGTCTAATCAAGAAATGTGTTGATGTGCACAAAATTAAATTGAAGGAAATCCTATGTTGATTTTTCTCAGGGTGACACATCTCAGGTATCCACATATTTCAGCAAAGAGTTTCACAAGGAAGATTCTATAAGAAACAAATTGCCTTGGGAGCCGGCTACCCAATTACTCAAAAATAGAGAGGCATACCTTCAGAGTCATCTCCTTGCTCAGCATTCTCCAGTAGGACCACAAATCCTTCTCCCTAAACAAATGCTAAATATACTGTCATAATTTATCCTCATTCAAATGCAAGAGAAAAAACTAAACCCAAACCCTTGATTGAGAATACCAATTGTACTGAGAAGTTTTTACAAGAAATGCAGCTTGGACACAAACCCCTCCCAGAGTCATGTAGTGATGCTCATAAGCTGTAACATCTCCTTTTCCTAATGTGCTAGATCTATGCTACTATCCCAGCTGTCATTAATCTAATTCTCCATAATGTCCCAAATCAGTAAAGAAAAACTTTCAGGTGGGAGTCTCTGGTGCAGTAGGACTAAATAAACCCACATGAAACCAGGCAGTTTTAATTTTGGGACCTATCAAGAGCTATTTTATCTGCAAACTAATTTGCACACCTGATAACAGCTTATCTGAGGTGACTGATATTTTTAACACCTAGAAGCAATTCTAGCCAATTATGCTGGACAGAATTTGCACCGTTACAGAGAACTTTGATTTAGGATCATGGTTCTATTAGCTGAATTTCAAAAGACTCTGTTTTCCATTAGCTCTAAATACTTTGAAGATGCACCTAACTTCTCCCTGCTTGAATAGAAACTACAGCTGCTAGGAACCTGAGTCATACTCCTTTCTCAGAGCACTTCTCAGTGCTAAAATAAAACCTAAGTATCTGGTAAAGTGCTGGTTTTAGGTTTATAAGGAACACCTGACCTGATTAGGGGCAATGAATCATTGAGGCAAATGTCCTGCTCCTGGCAGCAGCAGCAGCTTCAATGCTCTGGCCCCACAATAAAGCCTTAGCAATAGATTTTATTTTTGTGTTTCTTGATTGAGTCAACAGTTCTTTTGCACAGGAGACAACTTAAAAACTGATTGTCTATGCCACATCTTTAACTTGTGCTTGCAGCAGTGGGTGATATTTATTCCCTTGTACCAATAGTCACACGGATTTGTTGGCCAGCTGCTGCACTGTCACTTCATTTCTGACTCCCACAAGGAAACCTTTTCCATATTCATGAACACTGCATTAATTTCTAAGATCCTGGAAACCCTCACTGAAGCTGTGTGTTATAATCCAATTGATTTTTTTATTGCTTAAGATCAACAAAGCCTTAATTCACTGCAGGAACCGTGTCGTGTGATATTTTGTATACATGCACACATAACATTACATCTTTGCTATCACTTGGATTTTATTTCTACTCATTTATGCTAATTATTTTAAATGGGAAGGATTAAATTATTGATATATATGTAAATGTACCATTCTACATTAGACTTGATGAGATTGCATTAGGAAGGGTTCCTCTTGTAGAAAAAACCATATTTCTACGCTATAAGAAAACCAATGCTAAATTGCAGTGGTAGCTATCAGCCAAGGCTAGACCCATTCATGCTAATATGACCTTCAATTAGTGAAGCAGACATCTCAAGACCCAGCTATTTTATCAGACACACAGTAGAGGATGAGGAAATGTTAGTATCCTTGAAAAATTCTACTTTGAGGTGACCTTCTACTTAGCCAGGCTCATTATGCAAAACAAAAATAATTGTGCAACTTCTTTCTAGTCTCACTTAAGAAGGTTTTTGGCAAATTTCAAATTACAAATAATGATTTAACCCATAGATTTATGCTAATACATAGCAGCTCAGGCAGCACATGCATCCTGCACAATTCCCCAGAGACACTGGTTTACAGTGTTTTCTTTTTCTTAGCAGCAACAGATATAAGCTTTTACTTAAAAAACCCACTACACATCTACTTAGGTCCAGATTTTTTAAACAGTAAGTACCATTGTGACATCCTTAAATAGCAAAGGACTCGGTGGCCCCCATAGCAGCTTTCTCACTGCAAACAGTTGCAAAGTTGTGTTGAAAATCTGGCTCACTTCAGTGCTTAAGTAGTTCAGATATCTTTCATTCATATTCAGAAATATGGCACCTTTGACATGGCAAACAAATAAATATATCACATTCAGTTTGTAAGCTATAATATACTCAAAGACTTTTAAGGCTACTAAAAATATGTTTACTCTAGTCAGAAGGAAAATCAATGAAATCACCATGTGGAATATTCTCTAATTTTTATATGAGCCTTTTCAGCAACACACTGTGGGCAGCAAAGGAGTTCTATACAATGTTTACTTAGTAAACACTCATCTTTCTTTTAAGTTAGGTATTAGAATACAGAGAATTAAATTAGAGACAGATGCTTAAGTACCTAAATAGAAACAACAAACCCAGGTAAAAGATTTTAAGGTTAATGGAAAGTTGACTGTTAGGAGCCAACCACCGGGACTATGAACAGCGCAAAGTTCATGAGACTGGAAAGGATGGCAAATCTTCATAAGACTATTGAAAGAGAGAAGAATTGGTCAAATAAAGGGGGGGGTTCCCAAAAAGGTCAAATAATTGCCAGGAATGGAGGGGAATATGTAATGAGACACAGCTGGTCTATATTGCCATTACTTATTGAAGCCAGGTGAGACATAACAACCTAGATAATAGCTAAGGATTTGGCTGTGCAAAGCCATAGACAGGATGAGATAATAGACAGGTACAATGGGATCATGTTCTATTCTTGGTACAGGAGAGAGAATCTGAATAAACTTTCTTCTACAATATCTATACAATTCCCTTTAGTTTGCTGTCATATTCTGAGCACTGAAATATGTCACAATAATTACTTTTTTCTTTCCAAACTTGTCTTCTCTTCTGAAACTATTTTATATGTATTAGTATTTGACTGTGCCTGTCATCATGTATATATATGTATATATGTACACACACACATTTTTCCAGCACTCCTGCAGTCAAATGAGGATGGAGGCATTCCCAAGTCTTTCAGGATTTTCATGCAGGTCTTAGACAAGGGCTTTTGTTTGTTTGTTTGTTGTTTTTTTTCTGGTTTGGCTTTTTTTGCAGGGGAGAGGGTGGGAGAACTTCTGTTGATTGGTTGGATTTAGGGCGGGGGGTTAATTTGTTTGGATTTATTTCCTTCAGGTCTTTATTTGTCATTTTCTGCTTAGTTAAGTTATTTGAAAACAAAGAGAGTTTTGAGCACAGCCTTATAGGGGTGGGCTTAGCCAAACTGGTAGGCACACAGTCTGCTAGTTTTCAGTGGTTCTTAATGTAGCACACTTTCTTTTTCCCTAAACGAGACTAACAGCCAGAGAAACGAGTCCTTGGAAATACGCTTGATTTTGCCCCATTTTGCGCGAACCAATGCTAACAGGCAGCCTGAGAAATGCCCCTTTTCCCACGGCTGGGGGGATCCTGCTTTTGGCCAGTCTGGGAGATCCCCGGGCTGGGGGATCCCTCCTTTCCCCTTTTCCCGCTGTGTCCCGGTGCAATAGGCAGCCGGGGGATCCCGTTTCCCCCTTTCCCGTTCCGCTGTGTCCCGGTGCAATAGGCAGCCCGGGGAATCCGCCTTTCCCTTTCCCATTTCCCCGTTCCCGCTCTGTCCTGGTGCAATGGGCAGCCCAGGGGATCCCCGTTTCCCGTTCCCGCTCTGTCCCGGTGCAATAGGCAGCCCGGGGTATCCCCGTTTCCCGTTCCCGCTCTGTCCCGGTGCAATAGGCAGCCCGGGGTATCCCCGTTTCCCGTTCCCGCTCTGTCCCGGTGCAATAGGCAGCCCGGGGGATCCCCGTTTCCCGTTCCCGCTCTGTCCTGGTGCAATGGGCAGCCCGGGGTATCCCCGTTTCCCGGTTTCCCGTTTCCCGTCCCGCTGTGTCCCGGTGCCGCGCTCTGCGGGCCAGGCGCGGCGGTTCCTGCAGCAGCAGCGCCACCTGCTGTCCCTTCCCGGCGCTGCACCGGCCACCGCCGTGCCCACCCCACGCCGAAGTTTCTCACCCAAGTGTCCAAATAACAGCAAAGAAATGTTTTATTTTATTGTACCTTTTGTACCTTTTCTTCTTTTCTTTTCTTTCTTTCTTTTTTTTTTTTTTATCGGGGGACAGGCCGATCCCTCAGCGTACCCTGCAAAGCTCCTGCTGGCCGCGCGGGTCAGTAACATTTACGTGACATTTTCCAGCAGAGTGGTTGTAAAATCCTCACTTTCTCCACATTAGTGGAAAAGGATAAAACCAACAAAGGAGAAAGCCTGGTACGATTCTGATTAAGTGGAGCCACTAAGGTAAACACTGAAGGTGAGGCTGTCAGCTTGCTCCCCACAAACACCCCCAACACTTCTGTTTGAGTGTCTCGGGGTAGGGTTGCAGTACAGGTAGGACAGCAGACCAGGACAGCACATTAACAAATGTGTGGCTGCATTTCCTTCAACATCGTTTCTAAATCTTGTCTTTAAAGGAATAACTCATCCTCCAAGGTCATGTTCTATCAATAGTTTAATTTACAACCAATTAAGCCACAATCACTGTTAATTTGACATGCACATACACAATTTGCTTGGTTGTATTAGTAGGAACGTGTTTAGGGGGGTTTTTTAAGAGGATTTTTTTTTTTTCTCTTCACGACTGTTTGATAGAAGTCCTTCTGATGGCTTACAGAGCAGTGATGGCCCACAAGAGCAGAACCTGAGAGACAGCCCCACAGAGAAGCTGCAGGGATTTTTCATTATTTTTTATATAAAAACAAAATCATACCTTGTACACAGGTAGTGAAAGTACTGATCTACTAGTGCAAGTATTTCTCAAAGTAGTTGGGTTCATTCTGGCAATGTACTTTATCAAAGCTGTATTTTACCCACAGCCAAAAAAACTGTGAGCTGTTACAGAGGAATAATTATTTTTCATATTAAAATGTGGCTCATTTAAAATTGCAGCTCATTGTATCCATTAAACATTACCTATTCTTCAGACTGGAATCAAGACTGCTTTCAGAGAGTATTCAGCTTGCTACCGAAATGATTTAAATAGATCCAGTGGAACACTGTAAATATGATCAAGGCAAAAAGCCAGTCAATAAAACTGTCAGTTTTACCCTAATAAAGGAGGAAGGCCTTTGCTATTTCTCTGTAGCAGACAGTTTATTGTCCAGCTGTATGCAATGGCTTCAGGACATCTGGCCACTTAATCATTGAGTATCAAGTCCAGAGCACCAAAGGAGCCATAAGCAAAATAATCAGTGGTCTAATTCACTTCTTCACCAAAGACCCTGCACACAGCTCTGACATCAACAGACCGTGTGATCTTGGTCTAAAATGCATTTTAACATTCCTGGTATGTGTCAGAACACAACAAAGAGCCTTGATGAAAAGACAAGTATGTCTGAAAACCTCATACCACCCAGGCTAGGTCATACTGTTGATGTGGTGGGGCATGAGTCTGGGAAATGCAGGAGCTCCTTGAACCAGCCTGGAGCTGCTGGGACCTTGTCCCAGTGTGTGCCTTAGGCCAGCTGGAAGCATCAAGAGCATCAGTGCTCCCAGCTGGGAGGCAGAACAACCCCCTCAGCTGAGACTGGGTGGCTGTCAGCTGTTCTGCTTTGAAACAAGGTTCCTTCGACCTAATCCAGAGGCTTAAAGGGTGGGCTCAAGACTATGCCAAATGGTGTGGCTAAAGCTTGGTGCTGCTGGTAAGGCAGTGACATTCTTTGCTTTAGTCACCCTAAAAAAGCAGCTCCTGCTCAGACTGAGACATCCACCAAACTACACAACCAACTGAACCAGCTGCTTCTCCCTGCCAAGTCTTCTGTAAGGCCTCAGGTCATCCTGTGCACATCGAAATCCCTTTGCTTTAGCAAACACATCAATCTCTCACTTTCATTGCTACAGATTAAGGCTTGATATCTGGATTTTCTAGTTTATTCAACAGAGTTAAATTTCAATATATTGATAGGAGCTGTAAGGCTTGTTTCCTTCAGGGTGCAATCAAAGCATGTGGATTTCCACAGCTCCAAGAGCACAGCTTTGGTCTGACTGCAGCTACAGAAGCTGCTGTGGAAGCCCACAGGCATCTGATGCAGAATAGACTGAGACACCATGTTGGTGGGCAATGCTGGCCTATCTGTGTGTTTCCACTTCTGAAAGTGATCCTGCATGCTGTGCTTTAACAAACTTCCTCCAGAATGGTTCTGGAAAGTGATTACACATCATGATGGTACCTGCCCTCATTCCCCCTTTCTCAGGAAGCACTGTTTGTCCCTGTCTGATGAGTCTAATAGGAATCTGTGTTATCTCACAAAAAAGATGGATTTGGAAAGCCAAAAGGCTCAAGTGATCTTCTTCCCACACCTGTGCACCCAGAGGGTCTCTCACAAAGAGGCTGGGCTAGCACAGACTGAATTTGCTGAAGAACTGGCAGGAAGTAGTAACCAGCTCATTTGTTGAGCTGTTGTAGTAAATGGTCACTAAACTCCCAGGCACCCTCAGACTGTGGAGGTTTGAAAGATAGGAAGGAAACATTAACACATTACATAGAGAAGAGACACAAGAGAAGGACACAGAGAGTTAAGGGTGAAAAAAAGGAACAAATGCCAAATATCCCTTCTTTCCAGGTGTGTTCCTTCTCTACTGAAATACCGAGCTGTCCTCTATTACCTACCATTCTCTTTGTGCTTGTTCAGTTGGGGAGAAATCTGTCTGCTGAAATGAAACACCTCATCCCAGAAAGGAGGTAGCTGCTAAGTGAGAGCCCTGGCTTCACACAGTCATCAAGGCAAATGCCTTAGGACTGAGCTGTTCAACCTGCAATGGAAAACAATTCTGGTTTTTTCTTCCCACTGGGCATCAGTCTTCCCTGTCTCTCTATTGTGCTAGTGAAAGCAAATTTCACTGGAAACTGAATCTATTTACAAATATTTTGACAGATTGAGACAGTTGCTCAGGGAAAAATGATTAAATGTATGCAGATAAAATACAGTGTCATGTGAACAGCTGCTACACAGACCCCCAGCCTGCGTGGATGCAATTTTATTTATGCTTTTTAAAGGCTATGTGGGTGTCCCTGTAAAACAGAAACAAAGAGAACATTTCTCCTGTTGGTGATAAATTAGAGAAAAATTTCAGATGATTAATCCTCCAAAATGTGCAGTCTTGATTTTTTTTTTTAACTTTTTGGCAGGAAGATATACATGCAAAATTGTACCAGCACTGCTCTTGTATACACTCACACGTCCCATTCCATAGATCTCATCGGCAACTCCCTTTGAGGCTGTCTCAGCTCCTGACTGGAACAGGTCATTATGTGTGTGCCTCAATCCATCATTTCTGAAGTATCCTGCAAAGAGATTGCCATTAGAAGCCAGTGCGGTGAAACCAACTAGCTTCCATCTAGACCATGACTTGCAATTTTTTATCACATCTTATTTTTCTATTTCTAACATTATATTACCTATCTATATTGTTACTTTTCTGTAGGGACAGAGATCATGCTGTACCTGCCTTTCCTGTACCAATTACCACTATTTTAAGACTGTGTAGAGATGTCTGCAAATAAACATTAGCTGGAAGTTCCTGATGCTTTCCCCTGACACTGTCATTGGAACATTATGACCATAAATGCCCTTGCCTATAGCAGTTATAATTGATTTTGTTTCAAATTCTGGACACCTGAGCAATGAAACACTCAAAGTGTTCCAAATACCAGGATCAGTCTATAAACAAAGGGCAACAAATTTCAGATGCAGCTGTTGCACAGAGTGACATGAACAGACAAACTGCTTCTCCATAAATGCCAGCACCTGCTAAAACCTGTCTTGCCCAGCACTAGATAGAGTGCTCACAGTCTGCACAGGGCTGTGATCCTGACTGCAAACACAGAGACTTCCTCACCTTTACAGAGCCTGAGATACATGTTTTGACACCCAAATTCACGTCCTCAATCCAACACTAGAAAACAAAACATCAGTGGGGGAAAAAATAATTCAAAAGGCCTTGTTCTCTGAGAGCTCAAATAATCTTTTCATACAGTGAGACTGCAATACCCAGATAAAAACATACTAGTTCAGCTGGATCTCCATGGAAAAGGGAAGTGCAGGGTGCTCAGACAGCAGCCATGAAGCAGCCCTGCACAGCCAGAGCCACTCTGCACATGAGCTGCCCCCAGCAGGACAGAATCCTGCCATGGCAGAGCAGGCTCAGCACGTCTGCTGGCTCCTGCCCAGCCCCAGCCAGCAGGGCAGATGATATCCTGGAGCCTCACAGTGCCAAACCAGCTCCTGCTCTCACACAATCAGCCTCTACTCCCAAACACAAGAAGCCCCTCAGAACCCAGCATGAGGTCATGAAGAACTTAGAGGTGAAGGGGATATGCTCACCCACAGGTAAATCTTGTAAGGTATCTTGGAATAATGCTGAGGGTTTTAAAGAGTGAACCACCACATAGCAAAAAGTGATAATAGAAATAATCTATAAATGCTGTATTCAAATGTACAAGATGTCTCCAGCTGTTTATCATTCTTTGAGCACTTCCCTGGTCAAATCCCACTTTGCAACTGATGAAAAAAAATACCCACAGTGTTTCATAATGACATGGCACAGATACTTTAAGGCTGCTGATGAATAAGGAGGCCTTGAAAACTGCTATGACCATGCTGTTCTTTGTTTGCCACATAAGAAAACAAATGCCAAACCTCTTCATTCAGGGTCTTCTATTCATCAACCCGAAAAAAAAAAAAAACAGGAAAAAGACTGGCACTAGAAATAACACTGTGTTGAAAATTATTCTCAAGGCCAGTGCCAGCTTACTGGGGAGCTGCTGCTCATGAACTGGTACCCCAGATTGCCACCATGCACTGCTCAGGGGACAGGAACTATTTGGCTCAAATTTTCTTTTACCTTGAAAATTTGGTGAGCAGTAGCTGAGCACGTGCTTAAGAAATCCACTCATAGCATTGGCCATCAACAGCTGGATTATATCTTTGTATTGTTTGTCTTTTGAAACTGTGGTGCATTTGCTGACCCCTGATTTAAAAGCATTTTTGGACAAGGGTCAAAAAACAAAAAATACCTACAAATACCTACAGGATGATAGGAAAACCTGTCACATCACAGCAAGGAGAACAAAAACAACAACAACTGCCTGCATACCTTGGGAAGCTGACACTATATCAGCACATACTAGGGTCTGCCAGGTGTGAGGATGGGGCTCAGGAACTTTCAGAGGTCTGTGAACCACAAAGCAGAGTTCACCATCTGATCCCTTGAGAGGAAAATACTGCAACTTCTAACCTTGCACTAACATTTTCAAGTTAATTTTAAAAATAAAGCTTTCTGAACCATAGCAACTTTTTTTTTTTTTTTTGCATCACTTTGTTTAAAAATAATAAGCAGGTGCCTATGAAATTTCGTCATGATAAAATGTATTCCAACTTTATGAAGAAGCTTATACCACTGTTAATTAAGATGAATAGTTTCAGGAGATTGTGAGAAAAATAATGCCTATACTCATAAAACTTGATGACAAAATCTGATGTGTTAGAGAGAAAAGTGATTACTCTAATGCATTATAATGCTTGATACATAGTCTCACAGCTCTCCCCTGCTGTGTTTTGTATAAACTATGAAGTCAACAAAGCACTGATAAAGAAACAAATTAAAGGTAGGATTCACATGATTCATATTTCAATAGAGAGGAATTAAAATAGATAATGGCTCCCAGACAAAGAAGAAAAAAACAGCATTTCTTGTAGTATTTCGTCCCTGACCCCATTAGAACTTTGTGATACTGCAGGTCTATCCTCTCTCTAATTAGTACATACATTAACTGTTAAGTCACCTCATTTTGATTTATGATCTATACCTAAAACACTAAAACATGGTACTGTATTTGAAAAACATGACATCCCTGGTATAAACTGTTTGATGAATGTTTGAGAATCTCTACCTTTTATCAGAAATCTGCATTCTTAGCAAGCCTGAACCGCTGTCCTTAAGCTCCTCCTCATCTCATGAAACAGCAAAGTAACCTCATTGAAAATTTCTTTCCATGGACTATTTTCATCTGCATCCTTCCAAACTCATCTCTTTCAATTTCAACGAATCCAGAAACTGAAGAAGTGCCTAAAGGAGTAGATGAAAAGCAGAATGTGACCATATTAGCAATGCAGCACAGCAAGAGGAGTCACATCTGTAGCTCTTTGTTTCTGGTAGCACAGTGCACCTGCCCTGCTGACGGCAGCAGCACCTTGCCACAGCTGCAGTGGCACCAACAGCCTTCAGTGGGACACAAAAGCACAAACACTTCTGTCAGAGACCTTGACAGTGCTGCCCAGGAGCACAGGCTTTGCCTACCATGAGGAACAGCTTGCTGCTTTTCTGTACAGCCCAAATATTCAGGGCTGATAAGCATTTGCCAAAGACATCCATTTCATTATTTAGGCAAGACACTGGAAATGCCACAGTAAACTTTTCAAGGGCCTTTCTGAGCTGATTCTTCATAATTATGGCTAAATATATTTCAAAAGTCATAATTGTGCTTAAACATATAATTTTATATATAGAATCCTGAGCCTAGTTGTACCTTTTATTTCTCCTGTGGTCAGCATAACAAACCAGGATACATTTTAACTTAGCTCATGTGTGTGCATCCATGGCTTGACTACACTATTCTGCTGAATGTGTTCTGCATTGCTTAGCTGGCACAAAAGAGAATAATTGTTCAGAATGTGCTCTCCTACTCCAAGGTAAACACCAAAAAATGATTTTAGTAAATATTTGTAATGTGTTTTACCTGTTGAGTATATGCTCTGTGTTAGGCAAATGAGCTGCCCCAGGGTATTATCTTCATGGACTGTTTGCAGTTCTATAAAGCTCTCACCATATCTACTCACTAAAATAATTTGGGATATTGAATATCAAAAAGGGCTCTGCAATGCAAACAAGTCAGTCTCCATTGTGCTGCTTGTATAGTTAGACAGCGCTGAGAGCACTTAAAGGAATTAAACTGAGCATGAGCAGGTGCTCTGTCTTTGCCTTGTGTGCTGAGTACTGACTGTGAGGTGTGCACATGATCCTGGGATAAAACACAGAAACCTGAAACTCTTACAGGCAACCAGCAACTGGAGGCAGCAGCTTTCATGTGTCATTACTTTCAGTTGCAAAAGGAAAGACAAACCTTACATAATTGCACAGTAATGTCATTTTGGTGACACAGGCACTTCTTTTCCTCACTCCATATCTGTTCCTGGACCTTTCAGGCTTTTCATTTCTAAAAAATAATAAATTAATCTAAAATAATGGCAAATTCACCTTCCCCTGCTTGCCCCATCTCTTTCATGCAGGAAGTCCTAAAATTAGCCAAATGAAAAATTGCTGTCAGAAAATTGAAGGAGCTAGGAGCAGAGCTGGGGACACTTCATGGGGCAGCCAGGTCCTGGGGCTTGCTCTGGCTCTCCTGCCAGGACTCCCTGGTGACATCAGCACTCTCTCAGTCTGTGGGAACTGAACTGAGAGCTTGGCTGGGGACAGCAAAAGGAATGCCTTAGTCAAACACTGCTGAGACAGTGGGGTGGATGACTTCTCTCCAAACATGTTCCCTGTCCCAGGCTGCCCACAGGGGAGAGTCCACTCACTCCTGTTCACTGTTTAAGTATATGGCCCTCCCAAATAGCACACAGCACCTCCATCCCAATCTTCTGATGGAAAGGAGCAGAAAGTGTAGAGAACTACTGTTCAGCTGGAGCCTCATGTCCTCTCTCCTCAAGGCTTGCCAGTGACTTTAACAGCCAGCTAAAGACAGTTGTGTTTCTGGGAAAACCTGTGGTAATAGATATAAGCAGGAGATGGCCCTTGGAATCTGCAGCACTCCAAATCCTGGAAAATAGATGCCCAATCCAAAAAGTCACAGCAACACTTTTAGAGTCAATGTTCAAGTGCCAAATGAGAAATAATGGATGATTTCTCTGCAGTGATATCTCTTTTCCAGATACAAAGAGGGCACTATTATTTTCTCCCTGAACAATGAATAATTTTGTGCAGGAAAAGAATCCCTCATTGCTCCCATGAATGACATTGTCAAGAATCTCAGAGAAAAGGAAACCAACCCTTTAATAAAAAAAAGATTTCTGATACTTAGGATGTGTAGGTGGCTGGTGCAAAAAGCCACTCAAGAAACTAAATATCAGATGACAAAACCAACTAGGAGGATACAATGGCAGGCTGGTGTGCTCATATCCAACTGCCTGAAAGGCAAATCTTGAATTTCTACAAGATATTCTACCTTGTGCATTCTTGCTGAGAAAAAGAGACACTTACCATTATCAACGTGTAGAGGTAACCCTCCACCTCTCATGGAGACAGTGCTGCAGGAGGGAAGCAGCCAGGCCTGTTGGTGGGGTGAAAAGGAGAGCTATTGCTTCCACAGCCCAGATCTCCATGTGCAAATCTATTTCTGGTTCAGAATCCTTTACCCTGCAGATGATAAAGAAAAGAGCGGCACAGGATAAAGAACTTTCATGGCAACAAACAAAAATACACAAGGACTCTGTCCCCAATATTCAGGTCAGAATCTAACTCTGCCCAAAGTTCAGCAACATTCAGCTCTAGGGTTTTCTTAAAGGCCAAATCTGGGAAAAGGAGAGAATGAAAGATCTCATTATGTGTGTCCATTGCATGGAAAAACCTCTTCAACACACCATGTGAAACGCTTTGTATTTTAGAAATCTATCAACCAGATCTAGTGCACATTGAAGTTAACAGAAAGCTTCCCACAGGCTTTACTGGGCTTTGGTTTAGGTTACATGTTTTAATTCTTTTTTCCCTACAACAGAGAAGCACAGTAAATTATAGAGGTTCTCCTTGCTCTGTTCCCCTCCAGGCTACAGGCAGCATGCACAGAAGCTTCTCTCCATCTTCTTCCATGTTCATCTTTGATGAGGGCTCCATTAAACTCTCCCAGTTGTTACTGCTCAGAAGGATTTAATGACTGGTGTTCAACCCTGATAGCACTTAATAATAGCATTTAAGTAAGGAATTTATGCTAAAATGGTTTTATGGCTTGCATGAGAATGCAGGAGCAATAATAATAATAATAAAATAATAATAATAAACCAGACACTATTTTTTAATTCAAACTCTAAGGCAAACATCACTACTCTTAACAGTTAACATGTGAAAATACAATATTGAATCATAAGCTCTCATAACATCATTTTCACAATTACAATTCAGAGATTAAAAAAGGCCATTTCCCTGTGCTTATTGTTACAGAGATTATAGAAACATAAATGTGCTGTTTAAATTTTTTGTAAGTTTTAGTGAATACCAGAAGAAATCAATGCAAACAGTGTTCTGTTATCAAACCTCAACCTTTCCAAATTTCTGTGTAACACCCTGGGGGCCATGACTCCTGAATGCATGCAATCAAGCATTTTAAAAGGCCAAAGACCAAAACTTTAGTGATTAAATACCCTACTTAGCCCTGGGAGAAGCATTTAACATATGTTTCTTCAGGGCATTATACATTAATTTTATATTATCACATCCATAGCATGTTTTATCTTTTCTAAGCAGCATCCCCTAATGTACACAATTACCAGAGAGAAACCCTGAAAATGAGAACTGATGTTTGCTGGGAGAAGACATCAGAAAGATCATTTACTGTTTTACAGTGCAGTAGATGGATGACCAATGAAAACATCCATTCCAAGGCAGTTTCTTTTACTACTGAAAGCTTTCATTGCCTTGGATGAGGCACTCAGTTAAAAAAAGATGCAGTCAGTTCTTCATCATGATGCATTAAACAAGGTTTGGGGTTTTGTGTGTTTGTGTTTTAAAACATTTGAGCATTACCAGGTTTCTAAGGCTGAGATAGAGAAAGTTTGTTTCTGAGTCACATTTTCAAGGAAGAAGCAGAGGCAGTTCCTTTGTTTTTGACTGTCACAAAGTTTAGTATGATTAAAATGTAAAAGTGCTTCAAGTAGTCCCATAAAGCACGTCCAGTCTCATCAGCATTAGGAACATTGCTCAAATCAAACATATTCAGATGTCCTCACGCAACTCTTTCCAGCCCATCTCTCAGTGATCTCTTCAGCATCATGGGACGTACTATCAGCTCTATTCCATGTTTTGACCATTTTCAAAAACCTCTTGCCAACACCCCCTTGCTTCAAATTCATCTCTACCCAACTGCTCAACCAAATGCTGCCTTCCTCTCCTGCTCCATCTCATCTGCCACTGTCCCCACTCTTTTTCCTCCTGCTCAGGGCTGCTGCCACAGCTGTTCATCCAGCCAGGGAGCAGCACCACTGAATTTTGCAGGAGAAGAGCAAGTGCAGCCCCTCGCTTTGTTAAGGGACCCTCTGCATTATTTGTTTCAGAGGCAGCCACCTTCACTCTCAGATTTCTAAATGGGAGAGGGGAATTAGGCAGGCAGGCAGATGCCTGTGTAAAAAGCCCTTTCTTATAAATAAATCTCCCAGATTTTAGTTTACAAAGTAGATTAATAATGCAACCACCGGATAGAATTCAGGGAAATTCTGAACAATGCTTTACAAAAATAAGGTAATTAATCCTGTAGCATATGAAAACACCATCTCAGTATTAGTGAGTGACTCTCACCTTGGCAACAGGAAGAAGTTTATTTTTCATTTTGAACATACCAGATTCCCATAAACGTGGACTACCACACTCCCTAGCCCTCGCAAGGTTTATGCCCTCTTAACATCGAAGGATCTGCGAGGTACTTAAGGATTTATTCACAGGCTGCCACGATGAGGCAGTAGTAAGTTGTGGTGAATTCAGCATTTACAGCACAAATGATGCTGCTGAAGTGCTAATTAGTGCTAATTTGACTTGGCCCATTTTGGACCTCTGACAATCACAGCTCTTCAAAAGCAAGCAGGTCTGACATGTGCATATTTAAGGAAAACTTCCACCTCTCTATTTCCTATTATGATATTCCTCAGGCAAAACATTAAGAAATTTAAAATATCTGTATTTTCCTGAAGTAGTAGCCCAGGCTAGCTGCTGCTACAGATTGATTTCTAGAAGAGAATGTTATAATATATTTGGCTTAATGGGGAGTGTGAAAAGTATTAGAGCAAAGCTAGGAAGAAAACATGTCACTGAGCATAAATTTGAGTGTAGAGTTACATACTTGTTCAGAAGTTAATAAAGAAAATAACTTTCTTTTTTTTTTTTCAGATAAGCAAAAGCTGTTTCCCAAAGAGAGAGTCATGAAGAGAGAAGCCAATTTTTCTACTTTCATCCTCTGCCTTTGGGCCCTGATAACTGTACTTGCCTCCCCCCATTTTCACTAGATGAATCGGGCAAGTGAAGAAAAACAGCTTAGAGATGCAGTAGGTTCATCCTTTGAGAAACCTGATGCAGTAAACTGTCTTGATCAGAAATATTTTTTCTACTAAGGTGAGCTACATAATTTGGTTCCTTAAAAAGGGGGACTTTGAAGCTACACTCTGCCTCCAAATACTTGTCATTTGACCCAGAAGGCAATAAGTGAAAAATTCTGAACAAATAAATCAAAAAAGCTGACACACTTTTCCAGGTGGTAAAGCTTTCGTGCGCCAACAAAAGCCTTGATTCTCAGTGCTTTTGATCTCTGCAGAATGACAGGCCAACAAAAGCAGCCTCAGTGATCGACAGTGCAGCAGAATGAGGCCAGCAGAGTCAACACTCAAAAGAAGAGAGTAACTACTCCAGGGATTTCTCAGGTGGGTGAAACTCTGGGCACTGAACATTTCCTAAAAATTACATTTTAATAATAGTTTTAAAAATGCACTTGAATACTTTGAAGACCTAAGTAACAAAATACCTAAATAATCCTGGTTTGTGTTTGATGCAGTGCTTTTGTGCTTTAGGTCTCCACTATAACAAAAAGGAATAGTAAAAATATTAGATAATTTCTGGTGGCTGCTCATTTGATCAAACTATTGGCACTAAAAATGAGTGGCTCTAGCAAATTCACAGGGCAGTGGGAAGTAGTAGCAGGCAGGAAATAAATAAATAAAAAAAATCACAGGATGGTGCATTGCAACTTCAAATACATGATAAGCAGGAAAATATTTTTGTTGATTAAAAACCTCCAGATCAAGGGTTTGAGAAGAAATAATAAATATACAATGAATTGAAGCAGAAATCATTCAAAAGATTGGGAAAAAATAGCATTAGGAATTATGTAAGGCTCTTATTCCATTTTTTACTGCTAAAACTACCAGAAAATTTAAAGAAAACAAACAAACAAAAATGAACCCCCAAAACTACGAAATATGCAACAGAAGTGGTTTTGTGAATAGATCCTAAAAGATCATTATGTGGACATATTAATCCAGCTCCCTGTGGTTTTCACATTTAAACTCTGCTCACATGAAGTTGCAGCCTGCACTCAAAAGCACAGCCACCCCTTGTCACACCTCAGCAGAGACCACCCCAGGTCTGCCGGGAAGGGGAACGAACAGGGCAGGACACAACCTTCTCTTTTCCCTTGGTGGCTTCAAAGATTACTTATGCAATAGGTCAGGAACTGGCCAAAGACCATCTGATGAAATATTTGAGGAAATGCATGAATATAAACATAAAAGCATGCATTTACTTGACTTTTATTTTCTCCCTCCTTCCTATATTAATGTTATTAATGTTGAATTTTCTCTCTCTCTTTTTTTTTAAATGAGAACTGGAAAAGCACTGATAGAGGAACAATTGTACTGGAAATGCAATGATATTCTAAGTTTTTCTTAGTGTAGTGGCTTTGTACATTTTTGTTTGCTTGAACAACCAATTCCTCCTAATGTCACACAAGATAAAGTCACACAGCCTGGAAACTTCTTTGTAGGGGACAATGCACTTCAGTCATTCGCCTTGTTTTGCTCTATTCCAGATTTCTCAATTTTTCTACTATCTATTTCCATGGTATAATTATACCTATGGAATTCTCTGATAGCAGCCAAGGGTACGTTTATTCATAATAATATCCTTTCTCTCTGGTTCTGAAGGATGAGGGACCACATTTTAGTAACTCCAAAATCAATCCCATCTCCTCAAAAAGCAGACAAATACTGTAGTAGCAGAAAATCTTAGAAGAAAAGATGGGTTGTCACCTGTCTTTCAATGATCACAGAAGACTGCTAAATTAATTTCTTTAATGCATTTGATGGAAAGAAAATTTTTGAAGCTCTGATTTTAAGTTTGCAGCTTTGAGGGTTCAGTTGCAGCAACAGTGACTGTTACCACAGGCAGCCAAGAGCAGCAGCAAAGGCAAAGTACTTGAGAAGACTTCTACAAAACAACACCCATCACCATCTACTATTAATGCTCCTAATAGCATAATGGCCTTAGAGTTGGCCTGCACAAAGCAACATTGGTGGGACTTGTGTAAGAAAAGTGTGTTTAACTTTCAAAATTCCTGTTGTGACTCCGGGACAGGCTCTTTGTCCCTCTCAGCACCAGGGGGCTCCTGGAAGTGAGAAACTGGAGTCCACTGATTTCTCTGGAAAAAACCATTGCCAGTGTGTTCTCTGCACAAAGCCTGTGGTGCTGTTTGTCTCTGCACAGCAGGAGAGGCACTCTGAGATCAGGGCTGGGCTCTGAACACTGGCCCAAAGTTTCCATCATTAACTAAATTCACTCACTGTGCCCTACTGCAATGAGCAAAGCCCTTTCTGTGCACACCTGAATAAATTCTCTTTCATCTTCAAATTGGATAGCTCAGCAAAATGCCACTTCTAATTAGAACTAAAACTTTCATTGATAAATATCTTGCATTTACAACATCAGACAAATTTACTGTGCTGCTGCTGGTATCAACACATCTTCAATCCCCTTTCTGCTTTTCTGGTATCTTTTCCCCAGCAGTGCTGTGTGTTTGGACAGGTAACACCTGTTTCTAACCCTGCTGATGAGAACTGCAGAGCTGCTGCATAGGTGCACTACACACAAATGCTGACAGCACTGAATGCAGGGAGTGTTGAGTATTAGTTGTCAAAGACAATTAAGAGCTGTGTGCAACTCAAGTCAGGCAAATAACAAGCTGCTCTAAAACTGCCTCCATGGCAAACTAAGCTTTAGAAAGGGCTGATAAATGGCCATTATTCACAAAGAAAAACTACTTGAATTTGGGGATGTTTTGTTAATAGAATTCTGAATAAGGACAATTACCCATGAGGATACAGAAGTAGCCCAGACAATTCTTAATCCAGGGTGTAGAAATCCATTTGCATACGTAACTAACAATTTTCATGCTCAATTACCTTATTATTCAAAATATATTTATGATTGCAATGCATTTAAGGTGAAATTGAATGCTCAGCCTTTGCATGGTCCAGAGCTATTAAACATTAGTTTGCTGAGGTGTTCAGTGACACATTTCTTAATCGATGAATTTTACTAGAGTCGAGTATTACCCTTGATGCAGCTCCAGGCTGATCAGCCCTGGAAAAGGGCTGCTTGTAATACAGAATAAATGATATTTCTAGAGATGAATCCTAGTCACTGTCTCAAATGGTTGGGGTTTTTTTTTAAACTTACATTTTTAATTCCTTTTGTGTGTGAGTGCGTTTTCCCTCAAAATATTAAATAAGCATAACGATGCTTTTGGTCTCTCTTGCTACAGTAAACCTATGGCTGAATAATTTCACTGACCTGTTCAAAATGTGAGTTTTGCTTTCATAAGTAATAAAGAACTAGTTTTTAACAGGTCTACAACAGAATGGACTGCCAAAAAAAAAAAAAAAAAGCTTTTGGGGCAAAATACATTCAAAATTTCCAATATTTAACACATGCATCAAACAGGTTTCCCTAAAACAATCTGTGTATTCCAGCACCACAGCACCAGCAGCACTGGCTTGAGGCCAGACTTACCAACACTGGGGAAAAAAAATGGATCTTAACACAATAAAAATATTGTTAAATAATTTTAAGCTAAACATCTTGTGCTTGGATTTTTAAAGAGCTCAGAGTGTGTGTCAGATGGGGGATGATCCATAGCGATACAGTTGAAGTGCAGTTTCAGGATGACCTGCCTCCACATCTCTCTCCATTAGAGCAACTTTTCTCTTAAGCTGTCCCCTCTGGTTCTCAAATGCTTTTGAAGAAGGAAGACTGAAAGTTCTTGACAGTGCTATTAAGGCAAGAAACTTGTGCTTCCCACTCCCCTCTCCTCATGCCAGTAGCCTGACTCACCTCTGGATACAGATGCATACACAGGGAGAAGTGGTTTTGGTGCTTTCTCCTTCTCAAGTACCTCCATCCACCATCCTCACAGATATGGCCATTGACCTACATGGCTGACACAACTTCCAGGTCTGTCCATGCTCTGTGTAAAATGAAGCAACAAAGCTGTGTTACTGCAGTCCTAAACCAGTCCCAATATAAATAGTTGAGAGAGCAGAGTGCTAAGCTGGGCAAGCTGACCATAGCTTACAGATTCTGCAAGCCTGGACAAATCAGAGGCAGATTTTACTCAAGCAGGACAGGATTCAAGAGACCTTTTGGACTTACCTGAACACAAGTGATATACCTTGCCTTTGCAGCATGGTAAGAAGAATTCCCCATTTGACACATGGGAAGGGAAGTACAGCCACATTCAAGGATGGGTCCAGGTGCCATGGGAAACCTCTGGGAAAGCTCTCACTCAGACTTCTAGCAGTCACTTCAGTTGACTGCAGTGCCTCCTTGTTCTTCAAGTATTTTCAGACTGCTCTGTGGTATTACAAGCAATACCATGTATTTCTTCAAAAACAGCAGTGGAGATTAAACTGAGAGCTGTTGATAATTTCCCTTTGTACTGTTTCTTGCCTGGAAAAAGAAACCTGAAGACTGATAGCAGCACTCTTCCACTACCTCCTTTCTCCTCTGAGGACAGCTCCTGACTGCTGTGTCCAGGCCCAAGGGAAACCCAAACTGTTTTCATCTCTGAGTGTGAACACAATATTCAGTCACTAATTCTGAGACCAGCTGTGGTATGGATGCATGGTGAAAGAGTTAACTGCAAAACCTCTCTCTCTGGAGGATCTCCACTTCAGTAATATGTTACACCAGCTCCATTTTGTAGCTAATTTTTAATTTGTCCATAACTTTGACAATAAACCTGATGTGTGAATATGCGTGAACACACCTTAGTATGGGCAATTAGTATTTACATTATAACATTACTTGCTTAAAGAAAAAAGAGTGGTAGATTTCATGGAAGTTTGGAAATGTTCCTGCAAAACCAAGAGGGGCTTGAACCAAGGGTACAGGCAGTACTGCTCCTGTGTGGAAGGCTGTATGCAGTCATGAATTTTGATTTGTTTCCCTGCTTTCACATGTTGAACAGATGCCTCAAACACCATCCACTTCCTTCCTCCTCCTTGTTCATCTGTTTGGATTGCAGACCCATGAAGCAAAATCTTTTATCCAATAGCAGCAAAACACCTTGCACAATACAAACCATTTACCTGAAACCTGAAGACCCACCTTAGATATACAAAAATGTACAGGAGTGAAGCTGTTTGACATGACAGCTGAATGGATTACAGAAAGAAATGCCAAAGGCTTTAAATATCATCAATTAATGAAGGAAATTCCTCCCCTCCAAAAGTAATGCATAAAGGAGTGCATAAAATAGCCCTCGCATCATTAGAGGAACTCTCATTCAGCTGTCACAGTATTGTGCCTCCTTAAATGGCTTTTTTTCCCCATGAATTCAGAGAATTTTCTTTAGGATCCATTTGTAATTTTAAATAATTACACATGAATAAATAAACGAAAATCAAAGAAATTGTCTCTGCTTAGAAAACCAGCTTAATTTGGCATGCTCTGCTGCACACTTCTAAATGCTCAGAATATTTCAGGCCTTGCTTAAACCAAATGCCTCCACACTGTGCAAGTAATCTTTATAAAAAAGTATTAAATTAAATTTGGCAATAAGTGAGGTGTGAAATTCTTAAATTTTCTCCTGAAAAAGAAGTCATCAGGTTCAGATAGGGATGGCCATCCTTGTTGCCTACAAGCACACATTTATTTAGAAAATAAAACTCCCCAAAACCATCAAGTTAGGTGAAAAATAAATGTTGCCACAAGTCCCCTTGCTCCCTGCAAGAGTCCCAGTATGCTTTGTAAACTGTGCTTATGAAATGCACTCATGGCATGGCTTGCACTGTTCCAGCTGAGCCATTCCTGCTCATTCCCTTCCTGGAGCAGGCTGCTCTCCACAGTGCCTGTGCTGACTTCTGCTGCTTTGTGCATCTCCCAGACCCTGCTGTGCCTTTTGTATTGCCCACTCTGGAAATAGAAAGTGTCACATTTTACTGATCACTATACCCAGCTCCTTTTAGCAGCTGCCACCAGACTTTTTGTAACAGGGCAGTACCTGTGTCCTAACCAGGCCAATTTACAGAGGGAGCCTCAGCTCTTCAAAGCCTTTCCTCCCTACAGCCCGAGCCTGCTAATCAAGGGAACAAGTGCTGAGTCCTGGGGGCTCATTTGCTCAGCTTGCCCCTCTGGGAGGGTGTCTCACAGGTGTTCACTGTGACAGTGATGCCAATTCTTTGGAACAATAACCAAACACAAAGGAGCCAAATCAAACCCCAAAACAAACAATCCCCCAAATATACCCATAAAATTAAAGTGAAAGTAGTCTAATTTATATAACAGCACAAAATTTCTTGCAAATAGGAACGTGCAGAGCCTGATTTTACCTAAAATCAAGTATTTTAAAAATGTATTCTAATAAAGGAAATAATTAGCAATTGTCAGTAATCAAATCTATCTAAACACTAGAAATAATGAATTTTGAAATATTATAAACACTCATTATAATGGAGACATGAAATAGCTCAGAAGTTTTAAAGTTCTACCACTTTCAGGACAGCACTTTCAGAGCAGTCTGAACTGCATTGATTAACATTTCAAACCCACGTGAGCCTCCCTGGGGTCCATGGAATCAGCCCTCCGTCTGTGCAGGGTTTTCTACTTACAGGAACTGAGGATCTGAGGGCCAGACGCTGCACTGGCATGTCCACTTCATTTCAGGAGGAGTCTGACAGTGTGGTATCACTTAAATAATGAAGCACACATCTGGCAGGAGATTGCTGAGGTTGGCTAAGTTTGTACAAGGTCAATTCATCCTCTAAGCTTCTGTATGCTGAAAATGAAGCAAGAAGTTTACATGGCAATAAGAAGAATACACCAACCGATTTCAGGGTTTGTTTTCCAGGTCGGATGTCTTTTTTGGTAAATCAGTTTTGATTGTATAAAACAGAAGGGAGTGGTATTGTATTGCTCTGAGACAGACTTTCTGAAAAGTTTCAGTAACTAAAGCATACCTATTCAAAAATATGATGCTTTTTGTTTTGTAAGGAAGTAGAAAAACTACAATGCGCCAGACATGACAAATGGAAAAGTGTATATATCTCTCACAGACCTGCCCCACTATCCTGCTTTGCAAGTTCTAGGCTCTTTTCACCAAAAGTAGAAAATCCTTAAAGTAAAAATAATATAGGATCAGGATTTTAAAAAGGTATTTATTTAGTATTTCCACTAATTTTCTCAGAAGAACAATACCTGCTTAATATGAAATGTGAAACCCTAACATACTGTTATCAACTTGCTTTACAGAACAGACATTAGTACTGATAAAAAGTTTCATTTTTAAATCCTTCCTAGGTTAAAAGAAAGAGCTGACATTTTTATAAAGTCACTGTAACATAGAAATGAGACAAACATAATGAAAAATTACTTTTATCATTCAATAGTCCACAACATTAAAAAAGCAACTTAGTGAGTAAGGGTTGTAGGTTAAATCTCAGATCTCCATGATTTTTCTCATTTTAAGAATTATACAAAGTAGCCTTTCTCCAGAGGTCATGGAAATCAGCTCCCTGCACCCCAGCTCAATGCTCACATTACAAGCAATCTTTTCATACCAGTCTCTGGCATTAAAAAAAAAACAACAACAAAAAAAAAAAAAATTTTTGCAAGTTTGCTTATTTTCCATGACCTGAAGATACTAACTTCAAGTTACCTAAGATACTAAAAATCAACAGCAACATTTTTGTTGTTCCTGTTGATTTTTAATTTATTGTTGTTGATTTAATGTTGTTGCTGTGACTTTTTTAATGTCTCCATTTGGCAAGCATTGATTTTTCATCAATGCTGCAAATCAGAGTGTGGGCCAGCTGCTGTGGAAATGACAGAGAGGAGAGCTCACCCTCACATGGGTGCATATACAGACACTGATCAGCAAGATCACCACTCCCTCTGTCTCCAACCCTCTCCTCCTGACAGCTTGTTTGTCTTGGAAGGGACAATGTCAAGTAAATACCAAGGGAAGAGGCAGAAAACACATCAGAAGTCTCCTTCTGATGGCTCACCACTACTGTGCCAGCAAACATCAGGGCTCCATAGCTGAGCTCATGTTGATGCCTCTCCCTGGTTTTTAAAAATTCAGAGGCAGCCATGGTTAAGGGATGAGGGGTTTTTACCTTGGTGTTTCAATAAGGATCCTTGTGGTGCACTGTTTGGCCAAGGTGGGATGTGCCACAATGCACACCCCCAATAGATTGTGTGTACAATTTATAGACCTTGCAAATCAGCAGATCTAACAAGGGTGCCCCAATGGCAGACCTGGATGGATGGTGTGATATTCCCCCATGTGAGGAATTCCCCTGGATGGGCCAAATCTCCAGATTACAGGATATGTTCTAGAGGGCACCTTGCTTTCCCAAGATAGCTTAGGGCTTTCTGGCCTCCTTCTAGGAGGCCTTCAGGCTGTTTGGTCTCCTGGCCTAACAGAATACTGGGACTATGCTAAATTATCACACTTAAGGAATTACAAGTATGCATGCTAAGAAAACCAAGGATACATAAAAGTTGTATAAAAGGTATATAAAAGAAACGGTAAAAACTCATCCTGGCATCAGTGTGACTGGGGCTGGCTCCATCCACAGAGCAACTCAGTGCTTCAGCCACCAATAGTGATGCTTTCTGCTCTTGTTGTTTCTTGGCATCTCTTTCCTGGGCTTTTGTCCTGAAGTGACTGAAAACCTAGAGAATCTTAACAGAGAAATCTGAAAAAAAAATATATAAGTATTTTCCTTTCATGGCTTTTCCCACTGGTCTCAGTTTTATATTGCCATCCTGTGAGAAAGGTCAGCCCCCCCTACACCCAGGATATTGTAATAGGCACTTCAACACTGTAACTTCCCATTAACACAGTGGTCTTTTCAATGAGCTGCCTTTTTAAAAGTAACATAAGTTTTTATGAGCCATTTTTTTAAAAAAAGTAGAAAGACCATGGGAAATTCTGATATGTTGGCATCAGTCCATTAAGATGCCAAAGTAACACCACAGAACCCAAATACAATTTTAAGAATCTCTCATCCATGGTGTGCTTATTTATCCCAGAGAAGGCACAGAGAGACCATCAAGATGTTTTTTTTCCTGTGGGGCTCAAGATCTTCCTACTTGCCTTATCACCAAAAAGATATTATTCATGCAACACGTTACCATGGAGAGGAGCCACTTCAGGCCTTGTTCACGTTGTACTTCCTCTCTTTGTTTTTCTGCCTTGAAAACAAGGACAGTACATTCTTCTGTATGTGGAAAGCACTGAGCACATTCACTTTAGCAACACTTCTGTTTATTGTTTTTTTCTGTTCAGAGCAGCAAAGGAGATGTACTGTCAGATCAGTTTGTGCTATTATTTGATTTCCTTTTTTCCTCTAATTTGGTCAGTCAGTATTACTTTGCTTTCTTAGACAGACAACTTTTCTTGCCAAGCTTGTTGACAGGTCCATCTCCTCTGATGTCTTTCTTCACTATTACTTGAATGCAGAAAAACAGGTACTATTCCTTTCAAAAAAGGAGTGCCCAAATCTGGAGATACATGCACCAACCATACACTTCAACAGAAGTCCAGCAACATTCCCACTCCAAAGGCACATAGCCATCCTATAGCCTTGCAGCCATGGGGACTCCCTTTTCTAGCAGGGTCTGGAAGCAGCTTTGCTTTGGCAATGACTGCCCTGGATTCATCATTAGCTTAGGTACTTTGTATTGGCTCCTCCACAGTGCAGCCAGGAACCTGAAACTTAAAAAACAGGGATTTTGACAGGGGTTTTATCTTTTTGGGCTTCTGGATAGGGGCCAACAACCCTTGGGTGCCCTGTCCATGTGTTCCAGTCAGCACATGCAAATCCCTGGGACAAAGTCTCAGCTCTGCACAGTTACATGCCAGCAGCCACAAGGTGACATGCAGAGCAAAATAAATTTGTCCTGTCTGCAGTAGCACCAGAAAACTGCAGCAGTGCCATGAGGACACAGAAGGATATCTGGGCTTTACCCAGGCACCAAGGGACTGGACATTTACTTGACACCTTTACCTTCTGCGCCTGGTCTGCAGCTCACAGCTCATCTGACTGCTGGAGCAGTCAGAGCTGCAGCACTGGGCAGAGACAGCAGAAAGGGTTATCAGGGTGATGGAGGGACCCAGACCCCATTTGATGGGAATATGGGCTGAATGGCTGCTGCCACCACAGAGGCACCAGCCAGTCTTATTGTTCCACCTACTGCCTGAAAAAGAAAACCTGGTTGCTTATATTTCCAAAGGTTTCACTTTGGGAAAAGCTAATTTTGCACCAAAACACAGAACATGCACACCAGCTGGCCATGGCAAAAGGCACATTGGAGGTAATAAACACTGTTTTTTTTCCTGAATTAGACCTAATTGCAAGGAAGAAAACCATGTTCAAGATGTATCAAGAGAATAAGCCCAGTTTGCCTTCGTGTTGGGTGAGATACCATGCTCCAGCCAAGGATGTCTTGTGCATAGTGTATGTGCAAAATTAATCCAAGCATCTCTTCCCATGTTGGATTCTGCTCCCCATGAATCTGAGGAGCAAGGAGATAGAGGCTGAGTATCCTGCAGTTGCAGCCTGTGAGAGTCAGGAGCAGGACCCAGGCATCCTCACAGCCAGCACTTCACTACTGGCGAAAGTAGCAGGTTTATATTGCCAAACACGATCACACAGGAACAATTATCTTTGGCAATCTCTAACAATAATTTTAAAATGTTCTCTTCAGTATCATCACCGAATTGAAATGGTAATTTTTTTTTTTAATCCACTGTCATTCTCTTTTCTAGCTCTAATTATCTGGACTGCATCCACACCATGAAGCAGAATTGTGACAAGAAAGCAATCACCCCAGAGATTTCTCAGAAATTTGCCTTCTAATTGGGTTGAAAATGCCTAAGCTTCCTGCATTGAATTTTGCACATAACTAGATTTTCTGTGATCACAATCTATGAAATGCAGAGATGCAATATTGTGATTATTTGTGTTGTCACACTGCTGGACCTTATAGTACTAGGTGTTGTACATAAATCCAGGCAAAAAGCTCCTTTCTCCCAAAAGAATTGAATACTTGAGGGTAAAATTAAAAGAATAAAATGTTGGAAAAAGAGGTAAAGAAAATAAAATCACTTGAAATGAATAGGTGTTACACTGTAAGCATGACTCTGTAATTCTATTGCAAAAAACCCAAAAAGAAACATCATCAGTTGGTGAATATATAGAACATTCCAGACTGTTATTTACAGATATGTCATTTATGTTGTGTAATCTCTCTCTCCCTTATTTACTCATGGTAGAATGGAAATAATACTTACTGCTCCTTCCTCATGAAGTTTGATTAAACGTTCACAGTGCTTTGCCATCACTTGCTTGACAACATGGCTGTGAACTACCATTGCTAAGGACACACTGTGTTATATGTACAGCAGATACAGAGTTGACTAAGCTCATCTTTTCTGTTTTTAAAGTTTTAACTAAGCAATGCTTAATGAAATTTGCCAGCCTAACTGCTCCTGTTGTCTCTGCTGGTAATGCAAAAGCAAACGGCTGTAAGTACGGTACCCTGAAGGCAGACATTAGGAGTTTCTCTGTTGAATCCAGCAGAGAAGTTTCTTGCATCTCCGTTGAATGCCATCACGCTGTGATTAGTTAATCATTAAGTACATAGTGCTTTTAATTAACTGCCAACTCTGCTTGGGCATCTGTTCTGAAAATCACATCCGATCATGCTTTTCCCAGTCTGTGGCTATGGAGCTTTTCAATAATACGGTTGTTGCTCCATTCTCCAGCTCTCTCTGCTACAAGACAGCTCAAGTCCAGAGTGTCCTACATGAAATGAAATATAAATTAACTATCCTTCCAAGGGAATAAAAGTAAATGGGAATTAAACAAATTTATTTGCCTCAATAGGTAATAAACGCCACTATTAAAAAGCAGAACAGGCCAATTAGCAATTTTTCTGGAAGAAAGAAGAGACTGGAACAGCATTTTTCCTCTTCATTGTCATCACATAATTTTAACAAATATCCATTTTAAAAACCCCTAACTACTAATCTTTAACTGCACAATATAGTCCTTTCTATTTTATAAGGGGCAGTGAGACTGAGAATAAATACAACAGATTCTGCAAAATATTTCATTTGACTTTGAGTGTGCAAAAGATACACAGTGTGTAAACATTCTCTTACAAACTCTTTTCTCCATCTATGTAGCTCAGTTTCTGTTGGCTTCAAAAAGCTTAATTTTAAGAGTATTTTTAAATGAGTCCTAGAATGGCTTGGGTTGAAAGGGATCTAAAAGATCCTCTTGTTCCAACCTCCCTGCCATGGGCAGGGACACCTTTCCATATCTCAGGTTGCTCCAGGCCCCATCCAACCTGGCCTTGAACACTTCCAGGGATGGTGAAGCCGCAATTTCTCTGGGCATTCTGTGCCAGTGCCCCATCACCCTCACAGTTAAGGAAATAATTTCTTCCTAAGATGAAATCAACACCTTTGCAGCACATACTGGCGATAAAAATTAGATTGCAAAATATCTTAGGTAGCAGATTCTGATTTAAAGGAGATAGAAAAAACCCCAACAATAGTTGAGCAAGACCACACAGTGAGAATGGCAGTAGTCAGGGCAGCTTCTGCTGGTTCTGTGAATCTTGTTGAAAATCAGGTCAAACAAGATCAGAGGATGATTGGGGCCATTTGATGGCACAAAATGAAATAAGAGCAGACACTTGAATCAGGTGGGGCCCTGGTTGTGTGACACAGAATTAGCAGTTTCAGACTAAGAATTTGCTGGGTTCCCCACCCTAGGTAGGCACAAAGGGCTGTACCCCTCAAGAGCTGTGGCCTACAGAAGAACAGACTGGCCCACCAGGCTAACAACAGAGCAGGTGTTTTATGGCATGAGAAATAGCTGTGCCTGTTCCATTATCCCTGCTGGTACAGCCTGCCAGAAAGCAACAGTCTCAGCAAACACTCTGGTCCAGGTGAGATGCTTGGTCACTCTGCGTGTGCTTGGGCCATGCAGAGGCTCCTGGATTCATGGCAATGCACTGGGAAAAGCTGTAAGAATGGTTATGTGGCTTGTTCTACTCAAAACTTCTTAGGATGAGACATGCAGAAACCCAGTGTGCAGGATAGAGCACCAAAAACAACAACTTTCCTGGCTGCCACTCCCACACCAATGTGCACCATGTCAGAGCTGTTACTTATCACGTATTAATCCAAGCAAGAAAAAAGGTAGAATTCACAGAGCACCAATTATTTCTATACAGAAATATATGTCAAGGAAAAGGCCACTCTTTGTCAAGTGCTGAGAACAGAGAAGAATACCATCACTAAGCTTTAAACTTGTAGTTCTTTCAGGAACAGAGCTAAGAAACTGGAATGAACTTTGTGACACAGAATAAAACACTCCAGTTAAACAATAGCCAGTCTATAGCAGACAGGCACGTAGCCACTATGGTTAATGTAAAAAACCACTCACCATCAGATACACATTTTACATAATAACCCTTCTTCAACAAGTTCAAAGCAATTCTCCTGTTTTCTTCAAAAATTCCACCACAGATGTCAAGATGTGCCAGCACATAGAAAAGAAGTATTTCGTAACAATATAAAAACATGCATTTCTAATTGTTTCCATACTGAACTACACTGAGGGCAGCACTCTTCTATATGGAGTTCAAGGTGTTCCTGGGAACAGGCTATTTTCTGATGACATCATAAGAACACTATTGCTCAGGCAACAACTTGCTACTATGGCAACCACAGCTTTTACAGAGGCTGAATGCCAGAGAGGTTAAAAACACCATTTAGAGGTTTTTTAGTTAAAAGTTTGCCAATATTTGATGCAAGTAGCAACAGAGAGTCCCCTGCAGATGCACAGTGTTGTGCAGTTCTCTACCCATAACTGGAAATCTGAGAACATTCAGTTATACCTTCCAGCCAAGGAGCTCCTGGGGTAATTGCACTTTTAGATGTATCCTTATATGCCACAGCAAATAGAAAGACACCTGAACACTAACTTTGTGATTTGGGGGCAGCTGGAAGATAAGGACTGCTACTTCATGCCTAAAAATGTAGAGATTTGAACGTCTGGAGTTTTAATGCTCTCAGACCAGAGACCACACAGACTGTGAAGACAGCCTGTTATTATATGAAGACGTATCTCTGGGAAAGTGGATTATTTATTTTCCCTCCTGACTGCAAAGAATTATAGAATATGAGATAAAAACATCTGGTTTTGTAAACAATTGCTATCTATTCTGAAACTACTGTCAGATGAAATCAGTCAGTTACAAAATGTTTTAAAACTAAAAGCCACATGTTACTCTTCTGGAATTTTATGCATTTACTAACTGCAAGCAAATCTCAGAGGTACCAGAAGGCTGTCAAATTAAAGATATCAACCTGGCCAGTAACCTGCCCTCTGCAAGACATTGTACAATTTCCTAACTTTAATCAAAGGTTTGGTCAGCTGACTTTGTCCACAAGCAGTACAGCAGAGGCTTGTAATCAACATTCCCAGTAAATCAGATTTCCTGAATTATAAGGGGTCATAAACATTCTTAAGGCCCAGAAACTCCTCTTAAGCAGAGTATTTTTAATTTTGCAGTAGCAAAGCTCGACTCACTTGGATCCTTTAGTTGTACTCTCTGCCAGGCTGGAGAGCTGCTTAGGGTGGCCTGCTATGAAAATGAAGAACAGGAGCAAGAGAGAGGTGTACAGACTTTCCTTTGAAGCATAGCAATACCTTACAGTGAAACTCCTTAGCAAAAGCTGTTAAAAAGGGAAATTTAAACATGCATGTTAAAAATGCAAAACCTAAGGTATACTGCTTCTCAGAAGTTTGCTGCCACATTTGAACTAACTAGCCACTACTGACAGTCTCAGATGAATACTTAAAGCCAAATTATAACACTTTGTGGGGTGATCTCAACAATGGGATATTGCAGAGATGCAACTGCAAGCTTTGAGAGTTGCTCCTGTTCTGGGTCTGTATGAAAGTCATCTAACTCCAGGGCAGTGAAGACAACTTTCAATACACCCACCTAGTGAAGTCCTGCATTTTTTCCCCATATTTATCCTATTGGGCATTTTTAGTGTCCAGGACATTTCCTTTTTAGTGCAGAATATTAATGCCATTGCTGAGTTTCATTTCCACATGTTAACCAGCAATCCTGGCTCCTATTGGCAGCAAGCACCCTCTCCACACAATTCTCCCCCATCATCTGTGAGAAAAGAGATGTGGAAGAGGCCAATTACCTTTTGGAGAGAAGAAAATTACTTGCTTATAATTGAGTTCTCTGAGCATGGTGTCCGCTATTAGAGCCACACTCATCCTCCCACTTCCCCCTGAGAGATGGGGTTTTATTCCTATTTAAGTTCTAATTATTATAATTAGTCTGAAAAGGATTTGGGAGTTAGGGGCTATGATATGCCATATAGACCCCTCAAGGCATCTTTTTGTACTAACTCATTATGACCAGTTCTAAACTTTACCATTTAATCTAGTCATTCAGTACCCAAGGTCACAACAGCTGAGACCCCCTGAGCATCAATCCATAGAGACTCCCACCTTCAGAGAACTACAATTAAAAGGTAAATAATTCCCTTGCTGCCTTCTCTGTGAGGCAATGCTACAAGTCAGAGAACGGGATCCAACCTCAGCCTAATTACTACTTCGGCAATTCACGCAGTTGCGATGAAAAGTTGGTGAATGCTTTTGCATGTATCCAAACAGAAACACAAGGCCAGTTATGGCTCATTCCAAACTGGACAACACTCTGGCTTACAACAGCCAAGCTGCAAACTTTGTCTGTACCACCCAAACTCCAAGAAATTCAGAAGAGCTTTGTTCCAAGAAAGCTGAATCATTGGCACAACATGCAGGCCGTGTTTCCCACCATGCTAATGAGAGATGCAATCCCTTTCTTTGTTTATGTCACCACAGAACTCCTATGGAATCAATACAGTCCTAGTTTGAAATTATTTGAATCAGTCTGTGCTTAAAACAATTTGAAACACTCAAAGCTGAGTTGAAGCTTGAGCGAGTACAAATTCTTAAAAATACCAAAGCCTGAGCTGACAGATTCCAAGAGATTCCACAGATGCTGGTATTTCTGAATGACAGCAGCCTACAGGCCTAAAAACTGCAAAGGAAAAGAGTTTGTTACAGGGCCAGCAGTTGGAGTCATAGCCCACAGAATGGCTTGGGCTGGAAGGGGCCTTCAGTATCATCTCATTCCAACCCCCTGCCGTTTGTACTTTCTGCTAGACCAGATTGCTTAAAGCCCTGTCAAACAGGGCCTTGAACACTCCCAGGAATGGGACAGCCCCAATGCACAATGCCAGCATGTGGAGAAGGACAGTTTCAAACAATTCTATTGCAGATTTTTTTGAAAGATCAATGAGTTACATCTGCAAATCAAAAAAATGCATCCACAATTTTACCAACAAAATACACTGCACAACAAGGTAATACTTGACAATTTTACATGCTCTTAACCACAAGTACAAACTTCAATGGCTGTATTGAATTCCTAGTGAAACAGTGTCTCTCTAAACCCAAATTTGGAAAGTGCAAGTAATAATGCACACCAATTTCTAGATAAATAAATAGAAGTTAAGTACATGAAAAAATATATTGATGAATTAATTATCTTCTCAATACGTTCTTAATGAGCAAGTACAATCTTGGTACTTTATTATAAATCAGTTGCAATGCAGCATGTGAAGTGGCCGTACACACTAACATCACACTTGAAGACTGCACAACTCTAAATCTTTGATTGCAAGCAAGTGCATCCTGGGAGAGGGGTTGTTGTATTTATTCTAATTTTCTTCAAGAACTATGAGTGCTGTTTCCTCATCCTGAAAGCAAGCTGAAGTTCTACCCTGGGATCACAGGTGTAGCACCTTCAGCACTTGTTCCCAGCCATACCACATCCTCCTAAGCAGGCACACAATTAAGCACGATAGGTAATCTTTGCTCTAAAGCAGGGTTCACAAAATGAATTCTCTTCCTCCCAGACAACATTAGTATCACACTAGGGACCAATATGAAGAAGTTTGCACTGTTGCTGTCTGGGTCTATGTTTGCAGTGTGACAAATTGACTTCAATTTCTTATGTTGCTAGGTCAGAAATAGCCTTCTAATTTTCCTAAATTAAATAATAGGCTAGTGCCATTTTTGTAGCCAAGTACATTAACTACAGAAGCAATATTTCAGCTGCTCGTAGTTCTTCTAAGAAAATAAAGTGGGGGACAGCATTGAGGGACAGAAGTGGGGGAGTAGGTCAGATAGTGACATCCTAACCTGGACATGGTCTTTTAGCTGTTCAAATGGCTGAAGTCCCATATAAGAATTGTGGCAAGAACTAAAGATTAGTTCCAACCATCATATTATTTACAGTTCCTGAAAGTAATTTTTTGCTGGTGGCCATTCAGCTTTAACTACATTGTTAGAGGCTCACAGATCTCTGGGTGCATCATTTTGGGGACTAAAAACACTTGTTTCCTTTTATTAACTGAGAAGGTTGTATGTCATGTGCTGCTCAGAGCTTTCCAGCACCACAGACAGAAGTTAATTTCCCCTCCTAAAAGACGAGGAACAAAATAATATATTTTGTATTTACCACTGGCAGCAGCAAAACTCCACACAAGGGTGCAGGAGCTTGGGAGGCCATGCAGCAGCAAAGCTCCAGGGGGAGTTGTCAGCTCTCTCATAACTCCAAGCTGCTTCCCTCCTGCTGCTAAGAATACCAATTCTGACAAATTTAAAGCCCAGGGATGAGAGTTAAAAGGTGTCCAGGCAGGAACCACACTGCCCTGTGCCTGGGATGTCAGGACATGATCCCTAGCACCTTCAGAAGTTTCCTTTATCTCTTACACCAACAAAGAGATGCCTGCTCCTCCTGCCTGACTCTCAACCAATCCCTCCACACTTCCACCCTCTTCCCTCCTCATGAAAGGCACAAATCCCTTTAGCCTCTCTTCCTCTTCTCATCTTGACAAGATGCAGAACCCACTCTTCTCCCAAGACACGGAGGCTTGTGCTGGCAGCCATCTCATCCCACCCTGCTTGCTTCCATCCTTCCATTCCCCCTAACAGCACCAAAATCATGAACTTGGGGAGGATCTTGCACTCACTTTCCTCCACGCAGCCCAGCTCTGGTGGCAAGCCAGGCTGGACAGAGGCTACTGAGCCACAGCTTTCCCAGGGGCTGGAGGGAGCACCCTGCCCATGCCTGCCCTCTGGGGCCACACACTGCCCTTCACATCAGTGACTGCCTGAAAGGAAAGGGCTGCTTCCCTCCAGGAGAAGTTGCATCTGAAATGCCCAACCCATACAACTCAAGCAGACTACAATTACAAATTAAAGGAGAAAATTAAGGTGACAAGGCTTTGATTTGTCTTCCTGTCAGCAAACTGTCAATTACATGAAAAACTGCATTTTGGTTTTTTTTCCCTTATGTGGATTTTACAGGATGTTTTACTTTAAACCAGAGACAAACATGGAGAAAAATCTTCATACTGAAGCTTGTTTATAGTATGTTTTTCCACCTGTCATCCCCTCTTGTACTTAAAGGTCACCTCAACCAAAACTTCACAGATTCACTCCCAGGTCGTCTTCTGAAGTGTTAAGAGGAATCTATACCATGTAAGATCATAAAAATACTGCCTCCCTCTAGCAGTGTGGGTTAAGTTCTCATTTAATAACAAATATATTATTTAATCTCTCCAGTCTGATATCTAGCATATCCTATCATCATTAAAAGCCACAAGTCTGTCCCATAAAGCTGCTCTCAGTACATCATATCCCACAATTGTTAGTTTTTTGATCTTCCAATAGCTCTGTGAAAAGTCCATTGCTATAGATATCTCCATCCCAGAGGAAGCACTTTTCTTTGAGCTACTCTGTTTCATCAAGCTATTAGATGACCTGAAGTCCCTGGGAGCACCAGATTAGTGAATCTAGACTTTTGTGTGAGTGTTTTATTTCTGACATTCCACCTTCCGAGAGATGGTTGTAGGTGAATAATTCTTCTACTCTGTCAAAAGATATATTGGTTTAATTGAATGCATTTCTGCAAACAGATTCCCATTTGCCACCCCACCTGCAGTGCTGCACCCAGCTCTGGGACCCCCAGCACAAGAAGGACGTGGAGCTGTAGGTCCAGAGGAGACATGAGGAGGATCACAGGGCTGCAGCACCTCTCCCTTGGAGATAGGCTGAGACAGCTGGGCTTGTTCAGCCTGCAGAAGGCTTCAGGGAGACTTTGCAGCAGCTTCCACTGCTAAATAAGGCCTAGAGGAAAGACCCAGAGGGAAGAGCATGTAATCACAGGACAGGGGAGAATGGCTTTAAACTGAAACCAGGCAGGTTTAGGCCAGATAGATATAAAGAAGAAACTCTTCACTTATAAGAGCAATGAGGTACTGGAAGCCCAGAAAATCTGTGGCTGCTTAAAAAAAAGCATCACTGACTGGACATGAAAGAAGCTCTACCTTCTGCTTTCAGAAGAGAAGAATATTCTACTATACATCTTCCACACCTAAAATTTAGCCAATTTTTCTCCTCTAGTCAATGGGGGCTCAGCTCTGACACAAAAATTACCTGTGCTGTGCCTTTGGTCCCAGTCATATTCGTAACAAGTCTCCAAAGCCTGCCATTTGTAGTCCATGCTGAACATACAGAGATTAAATATAAATCGTCCTGAACATCTGAAAACTTCTCATTTGTGCAATTTTTAAGGCCTCCCTGAAAACAGGACTCTAAAAATGCAAAAAATGTCACTTTAATCATGGCCGGCAGCCACATGCTGTTTTCTAAACACCAAACCACAGGCAGGAAAAAAATCTGTTATGTACCCCATGGTAGTGAAATTCTTCCATCAAAATATTGGTTTATGGTGATTCAGCTGCAGATAAGGAGATAATACATTTATCTGTCTGTATAAAGAGTGAAAAAATTTCTTTCCAGAAAGGATTCAAAGTATAAAAAGCATTTGCAATATAAATTTGTTTTGAAAAAAGTTTTATAATCTAGTATGCTCACTGAAAGCTTTTATAGCTCCTCAAGTTTTCAGTGTGGAGAACACACACTGGGAACCTTTATGAGACAACACAAACAGAAATGTAGCTGATTAAATCATTCCCCTGTTCAAAATGCTTTTCTACAGTAAACAGTTTTACAATTGCCATCAATTTAATTAAGCTTAATTTAATGGTTACGCTACTGCCCCAGTTGGAGCAAGCTGGCCTTGCCCTGATACAGTGGCAATTCTCAGTTCATATTCTCTGTCTGGTTGCCAGGACATGGCTCTGGGGCACAGCACAGCAACAGCCAGTGTGTTTGTTCTGAATCCTGTAACTATCCAACACCCTCTCCAGAACCAACCACAATTAGACAGTTTAATATAGGACTGAAAATACTAAATTTGAAATAGCAATGTTACCATTAGGTAGAGACACCACAGTTCAGTTTCCAGTCACCAGCAGCAGCAGGACCTGTTGGCCTCAGCAGCCCAGCTGCCCTTGGAAGCAGCACCCTTTTCTTCTCACCTCTATGAAATCTGGCTGGCAGGAGCTGGAATAGTGTTGTCAGCAATGTTACAGGCCAGCTGGACAGTAAAAGAGCTAAGGTATGGAGAGTCTTCAATACCAGTGAGTTATTCCAAGCATAGAGTGAGAAAAAAATGGGTACTTTATCTTTTCAATATATGAACTGGAGGGAAAAAGGGGAGGAGAGAAAAAAATAATTAACTATATTTCTCATACACATAAGATCTAGTGGAAGAGAAAATCTAACTAGCCGTAATACATTTGGAATTGTCTTAGTCACAGAAATGACACTGGCTATACCTTCAACTACCTAAACAACAGATAAATCTTTAGTTCTTCTCACAAACATACATAGACTACCACAAGTAGTTGAAGAATGTTTACTTAGCTAAAAGTTAACACTTGTTAGAATTTAGTTTAAGAAAATGTAACTGAGTCTTTGATGCTGTTAAGGAACTTGAACGACAAGCTGATGAAACAGAAGGAAAGAAAAATTAAATGACTCCTTAAAAACCAAGTAAACATTTACCTTTATTGACATTGACAAGAAAAAATTGCTGCTTTACATGTCTTCTTAAGTACAGACTATCATAACTAAGTGCAGTTTTCACAAGTGTAGTAGGCCAAAACACAGGCTATTATTTTAAAAACCCTTCTCATTGGGAGCCAGCTTGAACCTCCACCCTGCCTCCTTTTACCCCAGTTCCAAAGAAATACCAAGGGTGAGCAGTAACTTCTGAGTCTCAGCAAAGTCTCACTTGGAGCAGGGATAAACTGTGAAGACTATACTCCAGTATAAACCACAACCATTTACTTGGTGTAGTGACCATTTTTAAAAGAGCCAATCCTTCAACAACTTCCTCAGAGAATCTCTCCCTCTTCTAAATCCATTAATATCTCAGACTCCAAGGCTTTAGGGACACGTTTCCTATGTCTGAGGAAAGCAAAAACTAGAGAATTCAGGCTTCTCAAAGTTTGACTGCGGTGTCAGTTGTAGTCCATTGCTCTAGATTTTGATTCATTTTTACAAGGATAAAATTTCACAAGAAAATTGTGAGTGGAATCAAAGCACAAATGCAGAAGAATAATTACCTTTAGCTCAAAGATTTTCTGAGGCAGAGGTCATTTCATTCAGGGGTGAGGATGTTTGAGGGCTGTGTTCTCCTTTCCTTAAGTAGCAGATCTGCATTCCTTGGGAAACAATTGCACCCCTTGGCATTTACTCCTGAAGGAGTGAATTTTTTTAAAAAAAGTAAAGGAAAAAAATCCAGTGAAACTAGTGTATTTGCCCTCCTTTTGCTGATGGAAACAGCAGCACTATAGGTGGACAGCCTATTTATTTTGCTTTCAGTTGGAAACACCTAAGGATTGTATCTTATATTTGTGTTTATCTCAGCTGATGCTAAGTGCTGTTATAATATTTTTAAGTATTTTAAAAGTCACCTAAACTTTATATACATTATGACCACTCAAACCATTCCAGTTTGATGACTCTGACTACCCCAAATGATCAATACCAGCAGCAAATGGCTACTAAAGACCACAATTTCCTCCCTCTCTCCCCATGCTTGACACACCATAAATTCCTACCCCACATCATAGACTTGTCCCAGGAGCCCTTGACTTCTGGCACCTACAGAGAATGTTTAGTTACATAGGGCCTAAACACTAAGAGCACATTTCCAATGAATGTAAAGATACATCAATATTTGACTAAAATTATTATGGATGCGCTGGAAATCACTGTAAGAACCCCTAGTGCTACAAACACCCAAACTGCAGAATTAGTCTTAAACTACAAATAAACAGCCTTTACCAGCATGGAAATTAAGTGGTTTGACTCACAGAGAATATTAAGTAAGTCCAATAGTGTGGGTTAAAATTTTGGAGCCACTGGTGTTGAAACAGAGTTTGTTGCTGTTTTGAAAAATGGTTTCTGTTAAAAACAAAAAACCCAAAAAAATAAGCCACCACCCAAAACTTTTTCATCCTCACTCATTTTTGTTTCATCTGACCTGACCAGAGGGAGATGGCAGACAGCACAGAGTTTAGAGGAAAGTATTTTTATATAAAATTATCTGAGAAAAGGATTCTAGTAATTAAAACTGTGCAGAAGATGAAATCTTCACTTATTGGGGCAATCCAAAGTTATGTCTTTTGTTCCCTGCAGAGCTTATAAATATTATTATTTTACACAAAACAGACTACAGGCTTCTGTCCTTAGAGCTAAGATCAAGACTGTGAGGAGAGAAAACCATTTGACTTGGGGAACTAAATGTTTTGAAAAATGTGCACTTAACTAATTTTAAATCTGTAATCTGAATTAAGTCTCTAGTTTAAAGGGTGTGTTTTGGAATTATGAAAACACAGTATTATTCACAATTAAAAGAGAGATTGGTCAACCTCAATTTACATGTAAAACTCAATTAATTCCTAATTATGAGACCATGACCAACTCTTAAATAATACATTTTCTCCCACCCCTGATTCAACTACACCCTTGTAGCATTTGTTTCTTCAAATAAATGAATGCAAACTCCTTTCTGTTTGCACTTAACACCAACTAAAAGGGTGGCTGCATTCAGACACTGCCAGTAATGAGCAGGATTTAAAACACAGGAATAAGGAAAAAATCAATTTCATCACAATTGCCCTGTAGTTAAAACTACAGGAGAGGTCTGTACTTTGACCAAGTAATTAATATCACTGTTTGGCACAGGTTAACTTAATTCCAAATTTTGTTCTATTTTTTCCCTATTTGATATTTAAATTCAATATTGGAATAGCTCTCCCAAATACTTAGTTTGTAACTGTAGGAACTCTGGAAACTGGTTAGCCTTTTAAAAAAGTCTGTGTGTTCCTCTGACCTGTATTGGCAGTGGAAAGCAATGCAAAGTGCCCCCTTTGTGAATCAAGAGGCCAAACCAGCAAACCTGGCCCCAGGGAGGTTCCAGGGAAGGCACTTCAGGGACCGTGTGCCCAGCCTGCTCAGCCTGCTGCAGCCACCAAAGGAGCAGGTTCAGACAGGGGAGATCACAACACTCATGCCATATTTATGAGAATTGATTTACCAGACTGACCCAATCCAATTACACTGAATCTGAAGAGCATGCTCCCTCTGCTTTATTGACACAGTTGTCTAAATCTAAATTATAGTTTTAGAAGTTATTCTTGAACAGTAAAATTCTGTCTTTCATTTTAATATAATTAAGAGATAATGTCAATGGAACAGAACCTTGCCAGGAGATAATGAGCTCATGCTGACAGACAAATATTAAGGTGAAAAAAGCATTTAGTGAAAGCATATTTTTTTAATCCAGTAATTGAAATTCCTGCTATACCAACTGATCAGTGTCTAAGTACAACAGAGCAGCAGACTGGTGAGGTGACAAAACTGGTACCATAAATGTTTGTCAATCCACATTCTCATTGTCTTTGGAGATTGTTTGTAGCAGCCAAGAATAATGGTTTCCTCCACCCTGATGGAATGACGTTCCTTTGTACATGGAGGCATCCTTTAGGACACTCCCTTCTGGAAACCTGGCAAATATCAGTAAAAGATCTCCCAGTTCAGTGCTCACTGTGGCTCCTCTTACAGGATCAGTTCTCCTGCAGCAGCTGATCCACAGTACTGTCTGATCAATACCAGCAGGATATTTTTTAATATCCTGGTGGAAGAAAGACTCAAAGACCCATCAGTATCACAGAAAATCAGGTATTTACATTAAATATTCAGCTTCTGTCATAAAGGACCTAGCATATTATAGAAAGCAATGATTCATTCCTCTATCTTCAGCTTTTTGTGCATAGCTTGGAATGGCAATATCTGCTCCTCAATTTATCAAACCTGTGGTCAAAGCAGTGATTTGGCAGGTGAATTCTTAGGTACCATATTTGATATTTTTGATAAAACTGGTATTTTCTTTGAGAAAAGTGGTGTGTATTAGTCACTACACAGGTCATCTTTCAGTATCTGTGTACATAATGGATCCCACATATTGTCCACATCTAGGCAGGCACAAGATGGCCTAAAACACTGATGACTAAGGTCAACTAAAAAAAATTAAAAAAGAAACAAAATTGTATAAAAAGAAAATTGAGACAAGTAAAAAAAAAAGCTCAAAGAATAAAGCAAGAAATGTAACTATAATAGTAGAACTAAACAGCACTGGCACTTTGCTAAGATACCCATAAAAGCAGAAGAAAAAATTTACCACTTGGCAGTAGTACACAAAATGGAGCATGCAATACTATGAGCAAGGGTGCAAACTAGAATTGGTCTTGGATGAGTTGCAGGCAAAGTGAATGTTTAGTAGGCATTAATAGCATTGCCCTGCTTAGCTCAATACACTACAGCTGGCTCAGGTGCTTGGAGTTTAGGAGAAGTGTTTAAAATATTAGAAGAAATACAGAGAGGCAATAGAGGAATTAGAGGGTAAGATGTGTGAGGAGAGACTTCGGGAGCTAAACTTACAGTGTCTCAAAGAGAGAAGACTCAGGGGGCCTCAATCACAGTCTATAAATACCTTCAAGGTAATAATATAAATGAAGGAAGGGAATTCTCCGGTCTCAGAAGATGGCAGGACAAGGAGCAATGGCCTGGAGCTAAGGAAGCAGGAGCACAGGGTAGGTTCCAGGGAACAGTTCCTCATTCTGGCCTCCGCTGTGCTGGATGAATCCACTGCAGGGAGGAGGAACTGCTCTCCTTCCCCCGGCTCGCGGGCACGGTGCCCACACACAGGCACACGCTGCAGCCGAGACTGCTCCAATCAGGCACAGCCCCCCAACCTGGGCAGCTCCCACCGTCTGCATGGACCCACAGGTCTCCTCACAAACACACCGTGATTCCAGAGTGGAGGCTTCCATTAACCCAGCACCACTGCCGTGAGCAGAGGAGGGACACTGTGTTTCTCCACGGCTCTATTCCACATTACACCCTGGGATGTTTCTGGTCTTTGAGTGCTGTTACAAAGGCTGTTTTTGCACATTCTGCAAAGGGTGAACAAAGCTCAAATCACAATATTAGCACCACTTCTGTTTATCCACTTGGTTTGGTGGAGAACAAAAACTTACAACATTGCACTAGTTAAACAGAATCAAACCTTGTGGCACTTGTCTACCCCTAGGATGTGTCCATGTCCTCAAGCAGCAAAAAATTTCCATCCTCCATTTTTTCAAGAAAATCTTTTTGCTAGGAGAAAAGACTGTCCCAAGATTTTCATCTTTTGCACTAGCTGATAACCAAATCCCAACTTCAGTTTCTCTGGCAATTCTCTTATCCTCCAATCTACCTGAAATTGTAATGGTGGCAATTCAGAAGCCCCAAAGCAAAAAACAAGACTCTCAATTCTGCAGATGCAAAGAGGTACCTTCATCCAGCAGAAGTCAAAGCACTTAGAATGAGGAAGGACTAGAGTGACTGAGACAATAAATTGAAGTTTCTGAAGTGGCTTGACTGACTGACATGGCTGATGGCAGAAGAACACAAGCAAAGCACAGTAAAAAATAATCATAGCAGCATTCCCAAGTACTGTGCAAAGAGTTCAAACCAGAAGAGTAAGTGGACATACCTCTTACTCCAATGACCCACAAAGAAGAGTCACTGTTGTTCTTGTACATTAAAGAATGACTTCCCAAAAAATCACCTAATCAGCTCCTCTTCCAGGGACAGGAAGAAATAAAGCTACTTCACTTTACAGAAAAACCCTTTCAGTTTTACTGCTGTCCTAACATAACCTTTAAACACAGAACCAAACAAAGATTCTGACACCTCATGACATCTTGACTGTCCAATGTTGCCCTTGCTCTGATCACAGCAAAGAATTTCAAGGGAAGGGATGTGATGTGTATGCTGAAGGCACTAAGAATAATGATTTTATTTAACAAGCATTTTTCTGGTTCAGAAAACACCATCCCTCCTGCATCAAGCTCCCCATCTACTAAGCTAACGTTAGCTGGGTGCCAAAGAGGAATCCAGGTTGCAGCTACCACATCATGATTTTCTAAAGAACCAAATCATCCACTTGTAACCTGGTAAGATATATTCCTCTTTAAACTGACAGTAGAAAGAGGTCAGAAAATGCTTTGGATTTGTATCAAACTGGCTTTTCAAGCTTGTCTACATTTTCTAATTCAATATGCCCTGAAATGGTGCTTTATGTTTGCAACCTTGCTGGGAGCTTGCATCTTGCCTCAGCCCAAAAGCCACCATGCCTGTTAGCACAGATTTATGTTTGAAACCACCTAAGCTGTTATTAACATCAGACAACTTAATTACAATTGGACACTTCACATATGGTGCTTGGCACCTCTAGAAAAAACAGACCTCTCAGCAGGGCACTGACATACGTGTAAAAACTCCACAGACAGACTGTCCTGAAATGGTAACCTGAGAAAGACTCATTGCCTTGTTAAACATAATCACCTCCATCCAAAAGGAAGCCAGAAGAGAACTCCTGTACAGGGATCTATTGGTTTTAAAAGGTGGTGTTTGTGCTACCTCATCCCCCAAACAAATACTGTTATCATAAAAAAGATTTTAGCTGCTCTTAAGACAGATATGTTTGAGGGTTTCAAAAACTGTTTTCTACATTTATAATTGAACATACAAAGCAGTATCAGCTCCAGTGAGGGCTCCTCAACTCATATTTGCATCTTAAGCGAGTTACAGCTTAAATGCACTAAAGCTTATATTTGTGTAAGCTACCATACCACATTATTGACTGAAAGGCTAGGCAGCTTTGTAAATACACACTGAAAAAATTGTCTTATTTGTATGTTGTCAAGAGACTGGAACCACTTCTGGGTACATAAGATTCATTTTTAAAACTATCTAATTATGTACAGTATTTAACTTGAAAGACCTGTAGCCATTTTGGCCTCTTAGGAAAAAAAGAGCATACATGTTTTATAACTCTAAAATAATGATTTCTAATGGAATATTGGAAAGTATTGCAGCCTTAAAAATTACACAGTCCAAATTAATCTACATCAAGCAAGGCATACATAGCATCTATAAGAATTTAGTTGGTGACACTAGTTTGCACTGTGAATTGCTTCTGTACTAGCGATTATTTCACCCTAACTTTGTTTCCTTTTAAAGGTAGCAAGTAAAGCAAAGTAACTTTTGCTTTATATGTTCAAAAACAGTGAAAAAAAATCTCTAGTTAGGTATCCATCAGAGCAGTATCAGTGAGCACAGTTAACATTTGCAATCAGCAAGCTCCAGAATTTTCAATACACACAGAACACATAACTCAGTAGTAGCATTTAACAAAGGGCAATTTTATTTTTTCCACATACCAACAACTGAATACTCGTCTGTCTTAGGTAGGTGTTCTGAAAAAAGACAGCAAGAAAGCAAGCATGCATTTTTAAGGTGAAAAATATTGACTTGGTATTAGAGTTCTTTGTTTTATTATTATGCAATCCTGCTTCCTAACAGCAGGGATCCAGAGGCTACTGAGTGATGCAAACTGATGCAAAACTATGTCACTGTCCTTTGACATCCATTTCCATCCATCCTCCTCATTGGAGTGGTATCCTCTGTGTATCTAGATTGGATTTTTATTTAAGACACATTTTTAAATTGACATTTATAGTCAGAGACTATCTGTGTCTACTCTCTACAGTGCAGGGCACGTTCCTGAAAACTGAGGGGCAGGAAAAAAAAAAAAAAGGAGAGGAACAAAAGGGGGGAAAGGGAGACACAGAGAAAAAGAATATGGCCCAGTAAGTACTGAGGGAATCTCAAGCTCTGGAGAGATGCGTTCAATTCTCTGCTCTGCCAAATTCCCTGCATAATGCGAGGAAATCAATTAGTACCTTATCTGTGAAATGGGGATACTCAATTACACACAAGGGGATTATGAAACTAAATAAATAGTCACAAATTTCAAGTGATTTAGTCAGTACAGAAGTAAAAGACAAACAGTACCAAGAGAGAAACATATTAAGATTTCTATTCGACACACATACACACAACAAAATTACTCCAGTGATTCTTCCCCTGCAACAGAAACCTGCTCCTCTGCACCACCAGTTTCAGGCAGCATTTCCAGTGGGCCAGCAAGCAGCTCTCGCTCACATTGTGTCCCAAATGGCCTGCACCTCCAGGATGGGTATCAGCATCAACCAGTTTGAACATGGGTAAGAGTAGCTTACCCAAGCAAGAAGCTACAGCAGGGTTTCCTTCCTTGCAAGCATTACCAGAAATGGGAGAGAAGCTGTCCTCACCTCAGCTTCCTAGGCATGAAAAAGCCTGCGTCTCCAGCTGATGAAAGCTGGAAGATTACCTCTGAAAGTACTTGCAGTGAAGACAAATTTCACCAAAGACTGCAATCTGACCTGGAGAATTACTGAGCTGCAGATTACACTATTGTTTCTGTACAAGTAGAATATCTCAAAGATTTATAGAGAAAAAAATAGGTATAAGGGGGGTCATTAACAACTCATGAGCTCCTAACTGAGCACACAGTGCCACATGAGCTGCTGTGTTTAGCTTCTGGAGTTAGCCTGGGAGCCAACCCACACAGCGCCATGTGCTGCTGCTGGCAAATGATCTTTTAATGGCAGCAGCTATATGGGGTTGCTTCCATTCAGCTACTTCATTCCAAGATGATGATTAATGATAATGAGAAATTATTATAACTATCAGAAGTATTAGCAAATATTCCTACTGCTTGGTATTATAAATCTAGAGAGGTCTTTGAGACTGATGTCAAACTACATGATGCACACCATGCACTTAATTTTACATTTGATAACTTGAATTTTGGGAGTAAATTCAGCACTACTGCAAGAAGAATCTATTAATTCTTTAGAAGGCTATAGCAATATTTAAGTTATCAATGAAGGAACTTTAAAAATGTGATACAGTACTATCCTGACAATAACAAATAGTTAAGGATTGCTGCAGTGTGCCAATTTTTCTTTCAAGCAATTTTTGTCCTCTTGTTCTGTCTATCACTCCCCCTCTGATGGCAGAAGCACACCTGTATTTTCAGTAACAGCTTTCAAAATCTTAGAAACCTTGGATAATTTAGGTTAGAATGGAACCCTAAAGAACATCTACAGGCAGACAAAGAATAAGCGCATGATCTCCTGAAAAGATTAAAAACAACAAACCACTTCCTCAACCCTTGAATTCAGCTCATGAATTTTAGGGAGGCACAGTGAGGAGCTGGCCTGGCCAGTGCTGCAGCAGAGCCATGGAGAGAGAGCCAGCCCTGGGCTTGCCCAGCCTCTGCTCACACCCTGCGCTCTTGGGGCACACGTGGGATGCAGCGAGAACACCTTCCAGATGGCTGAAAATTGTTTCCCTTAATAGTCTTGTCACTATGGTCTTAAATCTAAAGAGCCTCTGTACAGAATTTTTTACCTGCCAAGAAATTTATTAGAAAGAAATCAAGGAATTATATTGAGTTTTTCTGACTGTTTTTAAGAAGGTGCCAAATACTGTTGACAAAATGTTTCCCTTTTTATTTGTGGTGGGTTTTTCTTTTTCTGTTTTTTTTGTCAGCTAGTAAATTTTGCAGGCTTTTGGGTTTTTTTTTTGTAATCTGACTACTCATATTAAAATAATATTAAAATATAAACCAGCATTTTTGAACACAAATAATTCAATCCAGGCATATTAATAGGTTACCTTTTTCTCCAAATACTGCTGGGCATGCTGTAGGCAGTCATCAACTTGAAATTATTTTTATTAAAGAAGGATGTGTGTGCCTACAGCACACAACTCAAGAAATGTCTCTAATGAGGCAATATGAAACCATTTAGTGATGACTATGTTTGAAAAAGCAAAGCAAAAATTAAAACCTACTTGCAAAACACTTCATCACATTTTCTTGAATGCACATATCTGGACCTATCTCAGAGCAGTATTAACAACCCTGCTCTCTTTCCTCAATACCTAGTATGACTCTAAGAACTTAAATTCTCTCAACTGGCATTTGCTGTCTTTAGATCAACTTTTAATTATCTGAAATTATGACAACATATTAAATGAATTCACGTCTCGTTTGAGCCTTGAAAGAAACTCATGTTTTGATTGCTCTGTTATTTTAAGAGTGATTACCTCTCAGTCCATTCCTACAGGGCTCTATAATAATTTCTTTAATCAGAAGAAGCTGATAAATTATGTATTTGGAAAACACTATTCTTACAATCTAAATTTTCAACAGGTATTCAAACTATAATAATTATTGAAAAAGGACAATGTTCATTTAGATTGGGATATGATATATTTAGACAAAATTAGAAATACTTTTTTAAAGACTCTTTTCCATTTACCCCACGTATTTAAATATAGTTCTTGAAATTGTAACAAATTTGAAATCAGAAAAAAATTTGGACTTGTTTATACTTCTTTTTCCCTCCATAAAAAAACCCAAACAACAACCACCATCAAAAACATATGGGTTAGTGGAAATTTTTGATTTCAATAAAACTTGTATTTTCCCACATAATACAATTTTGATGAAAATCATCTTGCAGGGAACAATTGAGAAAAGCTAGGGAGTGAGTACACAAGGACAAACAGCCAAAATTAGCCATTCCTCTGTATACAGTGCTGCATAATTTGTCAAAGTTTTCATAAACTCAGTCTGGTGGCACTCAAAATCCTCTAAGGCAAAGACTTATTCTGTGTGAAGGTGCTTTATTCAAACGTTAGTGTCCATTATAAGCCATCAGTGAGGTCTTTTTCTGTTAATGCTTCTGTAATATTTTCATTGTTCTCAAAAATCTTATTCTGTCAAAGGATAATTTATCCTACACAGTGATTCAAGTTTAAGTGTTTTTTATAACATTTCACAGTCCACACTTTCCCTTTCCCTTGGTCTAGTTCTTTCCTGCTAACATAACATCCATCATTTAATTAGTTATTTCTTCTCTTATACTTGATTGCACCCACCCTACTATTGCCCACCCATAAAATTACTTTAAATACATGGCAGTGGCCTCTGCAAAGCAAAATTAATTCCTTCTGTCCACCTCCCTCTTCTAATTTCAAATTTTCTCCTTGCCACGGGTTACAACCACCTGGTGTTTCACAGCTCTTTGCTGTTACCAAGACCAGCTCCAATTTCAACTGCTATCAATTATTGATTTAAAGGCAAACTAAAGCTTCATACACCACTGATGCATTTACTGAAGTCTAAACCAGAAGTGGTCAACTTTGACCCCTAGGAGAGACATTGGTGTTATTTTTATTTTTAGGCCTAAAATCTTAATGAACAGCAGCTTTGACTACACAGTTGTAAGTGCCACAATTAACAGTTCATAAGCAATTCCATTACATAAAGAACACTGAAAAACTTCCATTTTTATTGCAATTGTGTTGGGCTTGCATGGCAAAGTCAAAAGAGAACGATAAATACTGACATGGAAACAAGTCTCTGTGAGAAATGCTGAGTACTGCAGTGTGAAATCATTTCACTCAGCCTAGTCAGAATTGAAATCACAGCCTCCACAGCCCTCCAGCAAAGTGGGAAAAGGGTTAAGTTTACACAATTTGTACAGTGCAGGAAGGCAGTGCTGAAGGGAAAAGAAGGATCTCATAAAATCCCCATACACAAAGCTTCATGAAATAGCTTCTCTGCAGAGATTCACAGCAAATTCACAGTACCAGACAGCATTAAATGGACTAAATATTAGTTCAGGTGGCGGAGTGAAAGCCATAACTCAACCTTAACTTTACCAGAACTCCTTTCTCGGCTTTTTAAGATGTTCTCACAGAAAAGTGCTTCCAAGTTTCTCAGAAGAACACCATGTGCACTGGAAGGGGTCCTCAAATTGGTGTTATAATTGATAGGAAAAGCTGAAAGCCATTAACAAAAATTAGAAAAGAAAAATGTGACTTAGCAAGGGCTAACAGAACTGTAACAGACGATCTAAAAAAAGAGAGCAGTTATCACATTACTGACTAACCAGTAATGCCCAGAAGATTTCCCAAATATTTTTAAACAGAACTCAAGTACACAAAATCCACTTCCTCTTAGCTAGAGAAGTTCAGCCACACCTCTCCCTCTGTAGTTCTCTCTAAAACACCAGGGGTAAACACAAAAGAAAAGAAAATCTCTGAAATATTCAGGTTCAGAAGAAAGGATGCCATATCGAAACATGCAAAACCATGAGGGCAATGTTAACTTACACCTGGTGAAAGAGGCACAACAGACTAACATCAGCCCCAGTCCCATTCAGCAGGGGGAAGGCCCCCACAGCACCAGCCCTTCATCCCAGTGTTGAACACAGTGCCACAGTTCAGGCGCTCCCTGACTCGTGTCACAACAGAACCAACTGCTTACAAATACTGAAGCACTCATAATTGTAATAAACTTATCAATTGCATTTATGAAAACACAAAATAAAATAGTTTTACATTAGGTGGCATTAAAACCAATGTGGGTCATACAAAGCTGTGTAAGATGCATAGAGCTATAAACATCTGAACTTGAAGAAGAATATAAAATATGCATATTTTGAGAAATTAATAAGAATTAAATTCCTACCAGTGGAATAATAAAGAACTGAAATTGATGATTTTGGATGCTTAATCTTAACTCAGTTCTTTGTGCAACTAGAGAAGCTGGAGTACAAGAACTCCTAAACCTCACACACCTGAAGTTTGTTCCTATATCCATTCCAGCCTTGCTCATCCACTGGTTTGAGATGGGAATGGGCTGAACTCACTGAGCTGGCAGGCTGCACTCCAAAACCTGCCTACAGAGAGAGTTCCTGGTTTTAGTCTACAAGCAAGAAAAGGCCTTAGGGAGCTAACTCAGCTTGGTGTGGGTGTGTGCCAAGGGGCTCAGTGGGCTCATGGTGCCACCCAGCAGTCTCCTTTGTCCAGGCTACCCCAGCAGCTCTGTGCTAGCTCAGCCCAGGGACAGCTCCTGGGAACTGCAGCTCACCCAGCTCTGGGTGAGATGGGGAGTCCATGCAAAGGTGGAAACCAAAATGTTTGCCAAAACCCACCCCTGGAGTCCCACCAAAGCAGAGCCAGCCTTTAAGTCTGCAACAATCACTACAAGCCTTGAGAGCAAATTGACCTCGACCAGCACCAGAGCAGAAATATAATGGAAATGCCCAATTTGAATTTCATACACAGAGAGGCTGTCAGGGCTTCCTTTCTAATTATTCTCGTTGTTCTCATTAGCTGGTGCACTGCTACTGCCTTGCACAACAAAACCAGAGGAGCTTGTGATAACTAAGTTTTTTCCAGGAAGTGTCTGATGCCACAAAAAAAAAAAAAAAAAGAGCCAATTCAATATAGTTTTTCTAAACTGAAGAAATTGTTGATCTTTATTTGAATCAGAAATGGGGAAAATTTAGACCACAAGAATTTGCAATAAAATTCAATCTTCACAAAGGACAAAAGACCAACCTGTCTGCGAACTTTCCAAAAATACATTTTTTTTCATTCTTTATTAAGATATAGTGAATATTTTGTGCTGGAGAGTATTTTAAAGAAGCATCGTGATTAGCTTGCACCTAAATGCATATATATAATTTATATACTTAAGGCCTTGATCTTTTGCAAAGAGTTTCAGAATTTTTTGTGCATCTTTTCCCTGCAGTTACAACTTTAGTTGTTTCTTTACATCACCAGCAGATGGGGCTCACTTATAGCTGAAATCACTGGACATTACACAATTTTATATTACAGACACAAATTATGTTGTACACACACATATTTCCACCGCATGCACTTTCATTTTCATGGTATATTTGCACACTTTTCATCTCATAAGAAAAATCTATATTTTTAATTTACTGATACAACTGGTTATGGATTTTTAAAGTTATTTTTAATAACTGCATTAATCTCAGAACTACTTTTACATTGTAAGCCCAGTTTAGATCAAGTTGTAGTAGCAAGAAGAGGGAATCTATTGCTAGATAATTAAAGTGCCAGTTTTCTAACTAGTTACAGGTTTGTGGGAGCTGATGGGGATTATCTCATTGCATGCCTTAGAATCACAGAATGCTTTAAAGCCAGCTGCATGCAGTTCCAGTGTAGTCAACAGCAGCAAAATCAAATACCATTTTTTTGGGCAGTGCTTCAATCTATTAAGAAACCTCCAATATTGTTTTGATGTACCAACATCCTTCCCTCCCCTTTTATTTTTTTAAGGTCAAAAAAGGAGGAGTGAAGCCTCTCGCTGTACAGCCTGGAAATTCAGTCAGGGAAATGCCCTATTTTTATCACCTACTTTCTCTCTTTCTGAAGGCTTTCCTCGCTACATTATTTTCTCCCCCTTCCCAGTAATACATGAGCAGTAATTCCCCTAGAAAATAACTGAGCTTCCATTTCAGCTATTCAAATTTCTCAGGATGGATTTTGTGAGTGCAGAAGGGCTCTAGCCTGTTCTCTCAGTCCAAGTAAGCAGCACTGGGAACTCTCTGGTTGATGTCAATCAGAAGCATACTGTGCTCAGGTTAAGCAGCAGCAGGGACCCTCAACTGCCTATTTGATAGAAAGATTCCATAATGGAAGACAAATAAAGGAGATAAGAATTGCAAAATGCAAGAGAATGACTTTGAGTCCATCAAATGCTCACCACCACAGTGGTAAGAAAATAAAACTAAACTTGAAACAAATGCAAGTCTATTTCATTATTCATTGTTTAGAGCCATAGACAATATATTTTTAAAATTCTGTGACTTCATCTTTGAGGACTCCAGGGGGCTTATCAGACCTGGCTTCTGCACAGGCTAATCCTAATTCTGCATTAAAAACTGTATCCCAAACAAGAGCACCTCTGACTACATGGTTTGGCAGCACCCACTTGATTTACATGGTGCCTCCTGCTGTAGTGCTCCATCAATATTTTTCAACAAACACAATCACAAGAGTATCTTTTCAGACAGTGAAATTTCAGACAGCAATTGATTAGCTCTCAAGACTCATCAGATTTTAAATAAAACCTGTATGTAGAAAAGAGTCTTTCACACATCACCAGAACACAGTGACAGAAGTCAGCCCCAAACAACAAATGTTGTGATGCCAGTTCATCTCTCTAAATGGGTGCCAGGACAAAATCCCTCAGTCCTAAGACAGGACTCAACAGAAATACACAGGGTTTGCAAAACATATCACTCGTTAAGTAGTCTGAAAAGCTAATTGTGTGAATAATTAGGTATTTTTAAAGTATTAGCCTGCTTCTGCAATATTTTCTTTTATTGGACGCTGAATTTAACCCTGATATTTTGGATTTAATTTCACACTAGCATACTTCTGAGATAATCTCTGAAAATCTAACTACAGAAAGCAAATTAAGAATTTGTGGTGATGCTTCCAAATTTCTGCCTTTCACAAAATGCTGTTAGAGCTGCCACACTTTTAGAGATCTTTATTTCCTTCTTGATACTGAAGAGACTTTTCTGACTGCTGATGTAGAAGGGAGGTGAAGCAGTTTGCCTGGGCAGCCACTGGTCCCATGGCCCAAGCCCTGCCTACAGGTGGGACTGCACAGCCCCAAGGAGGAGGAACAGGAGCACAGTGGTCCAAAGTCACCAGGGAGAGGAAGGAGAGAATAGAACAGGCACAGTCTGTCACAAACATCACCCACTCTCAGTCTTGGGCCACAGCTACAGCTGAGCAGAGAGACAAAAATGGAAAATGAGAAACCAAACTTCTTAGGGAGAAAAGAAGGGAAAAATGGTCTGATCATCCAAAAGATAAGAGAAGGAGGGAAGGAAAGGATTTACCTCCTGTTTTAGTCATGTCTCCCAGAAGGCTGAAGAAGTAAACACAGCTATTTTCACACAAAGAGAGAGCAAGAGCAATGAAGTGCTGGGACTTGTATGAACAAGTAACAGACATCACCATGTACAGTGCTGAAAGATATTCAGAAGTTTCAAGTCACCTGGATTGCACTTGTTTTTTAGATGTTTATTTGAACCAGCCTCAGTTTTCCAAATCTTTCAGGTTCTTCCACTATGTGAACAATACCTGGTTTTGTAGGGTAATGTTTGCTAATACTGACTCACAAATATTCTTTTTCTCCCAAGAACTCCAAGGTAAGGAGCAGAATGATGGTCAAAAGTTCCTGTATAATTTCTTGAGAGACTGATTTCCATCACATTTTAACTCAACACAAAAAAGTGGTTAAAAAAGGTTAACAGTGACTGTCTCTTTCACTAGCATTTTAATTAATACATTGTTATTAGAATGGATTTGGATGGAAAAAAAACAAAGTTATTTTGTAGCCAGTACAGTAGCAAATACAGAAAGCTGAACACAACCAGTATTTAATATTCAAAACTGAGACTAGCACTGAAACAGCTGCTATTGAGCAACTTGAAAAGTTGGGTGAATTCACTCCACTGAACACCTTTGATACATAGCCCATGATTCACTTCTGACTTTAACTAGTGAATCCAGCAGCAGAAGTACATTTTTTTTTCCTTTTATGCTCCCGACTGGCACAGAACAGACCCAAAGGCACATCCTTGAAACATAGTTTTTGTGTGTTACTGGAATATGCCTACATGGTCATCCGATCAAATTGCTCTTATTTTCATGACATATATTATCAGCATGTTTTTCAGCTTTTTCATGCTGATTCTCTTGGTTCCTTAACCCTATGAACAATCAAAACCATTGTATACAATGCAATCTGTCACAAATCTTTGTTTCACATATGCATGACCAAGATATTATTTCTGTCTCTAAAGGCTGCAGAGTCTTGGTCGACTGGGTGAGATCCAGACAGTCCCATCTGTGGCTTTCAGAGTAAGGCTTGTGACCCAAATGCATCTGAAAATGTGTTGTTTTCTGCTGTAACAGCCCTTTGGTAAGGTGACCACCAGGAAAATGTCAGAACATTGCTGTAATAGTTTTACATTGCATTCATAATTTGGCAGTTGAAGCCTTGACATAAATCTTTGAATTTGGTCATTCTTGTGGCTCCAAAATGCAGAAGAGTTTTGGCACAGCAAATAAACTAGTAGCCTGACCTTGAACATTCATTTATTCTTACAGTACTCCAGCAGCTGTAGAGAAACATTTTAAACATAAAGCCCTTCCCTGAAGAGCTTCCATTTGAATGCTTGACAAGACCATGACAAGCAGTAGGAATGCAGAGGGATCCACACTGAGAAAAGGAAGAGTCACTGTAATAGGATCACAAGACAAGTTCACTTAGCAAGGGTACAGTTTGCAGATTTGTGAGCTTTCCAAGAACTAATTGCTGCTCTTGTGGGTGAAAAAAAACCAAAAGCGAACACTTAACAGTTTGAAATGGAGCTGAATAAATGTGGAGGAAGAAATAATGTTTGATGCAAAGTGTGAAAATAAAAAGGTCTCAAGGCTCATATAATTTACAGAGGAGGCAAACAAGAATTGACAGGTCACAGAGATAGGCCAGGGCAGAAGTGTAAACAGTTCTGGAGAAGCAAGAACAAGCTTCAGCATTTCTCTTGAAGCAGAACCTAAAAGGATGAAGAAAGAAAGGGTAAAAAGTTAATTTCAAGACAACATAATAAAATATTTAAAAGTCAAGTACTGTAATATGGCATTTGTACTGAACACACTTGGTTGTCAATGCAAATGCCATAAAGTTTAACATTTTAGTTTGAACAGATGCTTAATTGTATGCACTTAATGAACCATCATAAACCAGGAAGATTCCTGATATGGTTGTAAGCAATGTGTTACACTGCATAATTGCAGGGACAGATATAGGAATCTCAGCCTGATTACAGTGAATGGGGTACAGCAGACACAACTAACAGAGCTGATAAGGTCCTGATTTTTAAAAAGTCTTTAAAAGTTTAAGCAGGCAAAATAATTTTGCCAGGAAATTACAGCAAAAGTTCTGCAGTTCAGAAGGCAGCACTGGCCTTCACCAAGGCAAGAAAGGGGCCCTGTGTTACCAGGGATAGTTATGGCACAGCAGAGTGGTGCATAAAAAGCAGAAACCCTAGAAAGAATTCTCTAATGATGAAGAAATTATTTTTATTTCTATCCCTTTCACAATGAGATTCATAAAAAAGGCTAATGACATTTAGAAAGAGAACTAGAAGATTGTCAGAAAAATACCCCTTATCACAGATTATATCAAGTTCTTTTCATTTACAGAAGAAATTTGGCACAAAACTCTTTCATTACTGTGAAGTGTCCTTAGTGTCCTCTGAAAATTTCTCATTCAAATGTAACGACAAAAAGTATGCACTTCAGCTTTATCCATTTTACATACTTATCCCTATCAACTTTTGGAGCAGCTTGTTAAGCTAAGATCAAACCTAAAGAAAAAAATGTAATGGCTTATGTAATGTAATGGCTTACACCATTATGGGCTGCACAGCAAGAGAAAGCAAGGGTAGAAACAGGTATAGCCCTTATCTGCAACTGTCCCTTCAGTAGGAAGACATCAAGCAGCTAAACACTGTAGAGGAAGATGTTTTAAATGTGTGGAAGGAAAAACAAGAAAGCCAATAGCTGCTGCAAACAAAAAAATAATGGAAAATACAAAAATCAGCTGCTATCAGGGTATGAAAAAATAGGTACTTGAAAGTCTCGGGGGACTTGAGGCACTGTGCATCACAATACTATTAATTCTGTGAACCAGGTGCTAATGAAGTTTCAAGGGCAATGGATGAATGCAGACACCTCCAGCTCTTTCTTTCCCAAAGTTGTCTACAGCAGTGAAGTCAGAACCTGTTCTAGAAGTTCTTGCCATGTCATAGACAGAAAGGCACCCACCTGCTCTGCCCCCCCTTGTGCACAGCCCCTGTACCCCAGCACAGCTTGTCCTCTCCACACACAGCTCTGCTCAGCTGCTTTCTAAGGGGGATGTCTCAGCAGCCAGCCAGGAGAAGAAAGAGTGCAGGCAAGCTGGGACATCAAACACAGCAGTCCCAAAGGCTCCACTGGCCTCAAAAGTATGTGGAGTACTGGTGGGCTCTGCTCAGCACCCCTTTTCCTTCCCCTTCCAAAGGACAGGCCATGCCAGGACTCCCCTAGCTCTGGGGAAGAGGGATGCACAAGGAGCCAACATATGGGGATACAGAGTAATGCTAGAGCTCAAAGAGTCAACTCACAGGTTTCCAGGACCAGCAGCTATTACTTTTGGTGTCACGTAGAAGCTGTTGTGATATCAATATATTGCAAATTGCTGCATGAGGACATTACACAGCACCTCTGAGCTCCATCAGCGAGACCTTGATTTTTTCAACCTCTGTTACAGAAAGTATTAGATTTGTATTGTGAACAGAAGCACATTATGAATAAGTACATTAATTATCTGAAGAGAAGTTAATCGAAAGGTTACACACTATGCTCTCACTGACATTGTTTAATTTTTATGTGCAATGTGCATACTAAACAAATCTACAGCTCCCACACCAAACAGCCAGAAACCCAGGACTCTAAACACAAGATGTAAGTAAGATAATTTCTCATACTTGAGGTTCAGCATCTGTGCATTTTCTGATATCTTCTATTCTTTTTTCTTTTTTTTTTTTTTTTTTTTAAGACTCCAGCTATGGAAACACAGTTTGTCAAAGGGCTATTGATCTGTATGTACACCCCTCCTCCCACTTAAATGAACTGCAAGGGGGAGCTGGGGTGCCTGTTAAACCTGAAGCACTTACATCTATTTAAAGGTAGCTTGTGACACGCACTTGAAGAAGGGCTGCTCTGCATGTTCCCCGGCCCGCAGCTCCTTGATGCTCCCGGCCATGCTGCAGGAGGCATCCAATCAGAGCGGCTGCCACTGGGGCCAGGGAGGCGGCCGGGAGTTTGATTTTCTATTCCAGCGGCAGTGCAGGGGATGTAAGGAAGCGAGTGTGTACGGCACGAATAATGAGTTGTACTAATTCACAGAAATTCACTTTTTTCCCTGTCACATACTGCTCCTTTTTCTATAGACCAAGACTTTGAAAGTTCATTTTTATGTGTCATTTACTTCCCCAGGGTGTAGAGCCTGCTAAAAATATCACCATTTCTTCTCCTCTGATAACAGATTATTTATGCAAAGGCAGAATAATTATTCTTGACATACTGGAAGCCTCCCCCTGCCCCCCCCCAACTACCCCCAGCTAAGGTAGTTTTAAATGATACCTTCATGGAATACAGCAAAGGTCAATATTATCAGCTAAAGCTCAACATTGAACATGAGTCTTCCGAACTCAGGATGCTGGAAGGCTTGTTAAAGGAAGAAAATTATTTTGCAGTTGTATAGGACATTTGATATGAAAGCATGAAGGGAACATGACTGGGACAATGAGGTTTCTGTAACCGGTTACCCCATTCAACCCTGAAGAAAATGAAATAAGATCTGTGTGGTGTAGAAATATAGTAGCAATTAAACTAGGCAGAAATATGTGGGGGAAATCCTGACAACTGGCATCAAGAGGTTAACTCTTCTTTTCTTTTTAATCAGTAACTAGTTCTGTCATCTTTTGGTTCAGTGCAAAATCTCCCCAGAGAAGCGCCTCCATTCTTTGAATGTCCATAAGGCAATTAGGTTTTACATTTTTAAAACTGAAGGGTTTTACAGGATGAGCCAATTTATATGTTTCCATAATAAGAAAAGACTCAGGGCTACTGAAGTATCTATTTCAAAATGGCTTAGGTGGTGCATTATTGAATCCTACAAAGCCAAGGGGCTTCCAGGTCCCAGAGTCTTTAACAGTCATTTTGAAAGAACTACCTGGGCAGAATACAGAACATCTTCATTTTTGGAAACCTGTAAAGCAGCTATTTGCTATTTGGAATTCTTTCAATATGGGCAGTACAGGGTACTGTGAAGAGAGGCTCTGGCTTGAACACAGGAACCCAGAGGTGGAAGGGTGCTCCCACAGCACTGGGTGGTTACATTTCTTTGCTCAAGAGATTTTTTTATTGTCTCAATAAATGCTGGTCAAATCCCAGTCATAAAAAACAATTGGGTGGATATAGCTGTGAGCAAAAATGGGTGATAGCTTTCAAACTGGAATAGTGTAACAGCTCTATCTACCAATTAAAGCCATTCAGTGAACAAATCTGATGATTAACTGGATATGTAATTAAGCCTTTATTATTAGTCTAATTGGATGGTTAGGGGAATTATTAAAGCTGTTAAGATTCTGTATAGCAAGCTGACTGTGCAGTACAGGCAATATGAAATTCAGCTCATTACAAGCAAGGCCAAATGAACATATTTGAGTGGAAATTTGAGACAGCTGCATCCAAATCTTTCAAAACAAACCCAAACAAACCTTAAAGTCATGAGTTCAGCTCAGCAGAGAGATATAATGTCCCACTCAAAGATGCATGGCAACAAGCCAAGCACAGACCCATTTCCAGGAGGCCAGGGAGAGGGGGGATCTTCTGTTGTGATGCTGGCTAAGGCATCTTCCCTCCCCTCAATTCCCATTCCCATCAATCCTGACACCAGGATTAGGAGGATGCTTTACAACACAGGCATCTGACCAGCCAGGGAGATGGAGTACAACTCCTCAAGTGTTATGGGGAACAGAAGACAGCTGATTCCACAAGGAACTTGGTGCTCCAAAATCTAGTCTTGGGAACTTAAAAGAATAAGAGGGAGGGAATGTGCAGAGCACTACATAGCAAAACACTGAGATTTCTGTGAGCACTTTGTCCATGCTCCACCTGTCCCAGGTCAAAATCTGCACTCAGCAACAGTAACATGCTGAGCTGAGAGTTGGGAACCAGGCCTTTCATGTCCCTTATCAACAGCAGAAGTCACTCATCCTCACCTATCCTTACAAAAAAATTAATAACAAAGAAACTAATATGGAAATTGCCAGGCTTACCTGGTGACTGAGAAGGCAATTTAAGTAGCATGAAGGCAAGAGCAAAGATGGTTTTTGAAGAGTTATCTCCATTGGCTGGCACAGGTTGTGCCAAGGGAAGCCCCTCAGTCCTGTCTATCAGCAGCCAAAACACACAGCAAAATTCTAAAGACACAAGAGATATAGATACCTCTTCTGCCTGAAATTAACATCAGTGGAGAACCCCACCACCACACTCCAGTTGCAATCAAACTGTTTTAAAAACTGCCAAAAGAAAGATGACACATCATCACAATGCTGTTGCACGCATCCAGGATGTATCTAACTCTCTGGAAACTGGTGACAGATCTGATATGCCTGAACACTCTGGATAAGATAAATCTTGTGACTATAAAAATTATGCAAAATGTTACAGAATTCACAGTGAGTGTTTTGAGTCTGATTTAAATTCTTCTCTTCCCCAGTATGAGCTACATACTATAATTGCTATGAACAAATTTAATTCAGGGGTAGTTTCCTCAACTCAAAACTGTGTAAGAAATACTTTTCTGTGGGACAAAGTCTGGTATGGACCAGGCACCCACCTCCCATTAAATAAACATAATGAAATGAAAGAAAACAACATATGATTCTATTAATTAAAAAACTTACTTTCTAGAGGAAGAAAGAAACACAAAGAAACTAAAATATATGGTTAAAATATATATAAGCCACAAATAAAGTAGCATAAAGAGCATATGCTAACATTAATAGTCAAAATCTACAGATTCCACTTTATTTATACATGTGAGGTTATTTTTGTGCTGGTAAAGGTATCTTAAACCAAAATAAAATAGAAATGCATAAATCATTTTAAATAAAAGGGCATGTTAGTTTAAAAAAACAACAAAATTTCAGTTTCTCTTTACTGTATAGAGTTGTATGGCTAAAGATCTTAAAAGAAAACACCTTTTCTTGTCTGTTAAATTACACCACTTTCTACTTTCAGATGTCAAAATGTTTCCTTATTCTGTAGGGTATTAGGTCAATGTTTAATTAATAACCAAATAAACTAAAAAAAATCATTTCACAATTTGAAATAATTTAATTCATGGATTTAAAAACACCCTAAGAACAAATAATCTAAAGATTTTCTCAAAAACTCCATACAACAATTTGAGTTTTTGTATTCAATTTGACATAAACATAATTAAATCTTCCACTTTGAAACCAGAACCCTGTGATGTAAGAAAACATGGAAGGAAGTTCATTACAGAAAGGCACTTAGTCACAAAAATACACCTTAAGAGAACATATATTAGGACCTTGGGGTAGCTGTAATTAAAAGAGCAATCCAAGAGAATGTGCTTGCAGGACAACATGGATAGAGCATTGTTTAAACAGAAAGAAACCCTAAAGTATCTCATACACTCAACTAAATAACATGACACAAAGTTCTTCAAAGGCATGTTCCTCTTGCTGTCCTTGATAAAACCTGGTGCACACAAAAGAGGTGGAAGGACCATACTGCACACAGCCTTAAACAGGGGAGAGAGCTCATCTGGGCCAGATCTCCAGATGTACCCTTGTGTTACCAATTTTCTCAGAAAACATTGGAAAAAATATTTCCTCCAAGTTATTGCAATATTTCAATTTTATTTATTTTTCCAGTAGTTCAACATTTCATGTTTATAAAAGCCTTTGAAGTTTATATTAAATAAGCAATAGACTTGTGTGAAAACCACTGTCACAATGTTAATTATAAGCAGGCACTGAGCTTTTCCACAAACAAAATTGTTTGTAGCTCTTTTAGGCTTTGACAGGAAAATTGTAGGCTGATGAAAACCAGTTGGTAGCTCATAATCCCTTATTCCAAAAACTGGGTGGGGATATCTGTACTGGTGTGTCTTCACAGACCACAGTGACTCTACCCACAGCAGACTGCCAGAGATGAACCTTAAACAGCTCAGAGAAAAGCACCATCTTGTAGAATGAAAAAAAACAAAGGAAAAACAAACAAATGGACCAACCTCACTAATATTTACATTTTGGTGATAATTCATCCTCTCTGTTTCTGAGGTCAACCTTCCAGGGCATTAAAGCCAATAGGAAGACTTACATATATTTTCATAAGTTGCCACATAAACCTCATGAGAAGAGAAGGAAAAAAAAAATCCAAGACTACTGGAGAAAAGAAAATACCACTGGTATAAAGATGGCATTGCAGCTTTTGAATTTATTGCAACATCCTCCAAGAAAAAGGAAGAATCAAACCTGCTATTTCACTACTTTCTTCTACTAGAAGAAAGATGAAGACCTGTCATCCATCAAAGTAGGCTACTTTAGTTCAAAGGAAAGTAGAAAAAAATTATACCAAAAATATCCCAAAGCAAGAAACTTTGAGCGCCATCAGGAGTATGTTCCAAGTCTGTTAAAGGGGAGTATCATCCTCCCCTTTAACAGAAAGCACAAACAATACATTTGTTTAACAACAGAAGCCACCCCTTGGCATCCTTGCACAGAAAGGGCCCTGCAGTGCCTGGTTCAGACTAGCTCACACTCCCCAAGCTGAGCCCACAGGCATCAGAAAGGATTTTGCACTGGGCTGCTGTAAGTATCACCCACACATCGTGGACAAGCCTGGGTGCGTTTATTCTGCCCCTCTCTTCAACAGCATATAAGGGACTGAGACTCCTTAGTAAACAAGAGGTTAATTAATTATATCATCATCATTTGGGAAACAAGGATTTTAAATTCCATTGTGCATATTTTGGCTTAAACCTGATTTGCAATATTACACAAAACCTTTCTGAAGTGGAAAATAATTGCATAAAAATAATATATCTTCAGTGAGTTAGTAAAATTTAATTCTCAATAGAGTCTCTAAAAATACATTCAGTGATGCAAATATCCACGGCAAATAAAGCATACAGAACCAAAATTTCTAAGGCTGTACAAAATATTAGACAGGGTAGAGGGCCAGCTGAAGAATATCATTCATTACAAAATATATGTGAAAATCCCCTGTCCCAAAGGCTTCTCATAGCACTTCTAATTTTATTGAAGTTAAAAGAGATTTCATTCATCTCAAGTTTTGGAAAAAAGCTGTAGATGGAAGCAGTGCCTTAAGAGAAACAGAAAAAAAATATTTTAAAAACCTATTTTCATCCATTCATACTAATTCTAATTCATCTTTTTCCACATAGGAGCTTTGGAAAATCCAAGAACAAAGAGTGACATCCTTCCACTGTATATTGTTCCACTTTTCTTCCTACACATAGGTATGGTCTTTAACTGATTCCAAACCTGCTCCTTTAATTATTCCCAATAAAGCCTAATTTCAAAGTTTTGCTGTAATGCTTTGAGAACTACATTAAATATCTTTTTCAAGCAAGTTGCCTGTATTTGTCTCTTTACACTGCAAGGACAGCACCAGTCATTATTGTCAGATATACAGGGCTCAAAAATAGAAGTATCTCAAGTACACAAAATAAAGTTATTTCATCAATGCACGCATTTTCTGATTTTACGCGAAGTCTGACCTGCACAGTGTGATACAGAAAAAGGTATTAATATTTGAACTCCAAAATGACAAAATGAGACCTGGCTGAATGAAATCCTCTCTTTGGTAACAATGCTTTGAGAGTATAAAGAAACAGGATTGACACTGGGAAATTTTGTTACTTGGTATGCAAGAGCAAGACATTCCTCAAAAAGCCTTCCTGAAAACCATCAAGGAGTTTAACCACAGAAAAAGTAAATTTTCCTTCTATGTTAATTTTGTCTGCTTGAATGTTCTAGTAGGCTACTAGAACATTTGTATGTGGAAATCACTATTGGCAGCAATAAAAAAAATCATAAATCTTACAGAGCTATGAAAAGGTTAAATGAGACACAATAACCTAACAAGGATCCTGAAGCACTGAAGGGCTGGGACACTGATGAGAGCTGCTTCCAAGATCACACCCTTTATACAGCCCAGTCTGTGCAGGACAGATATCAGAGTTCCCAGCTTCCTATTCTTCCCCAAAAAGCATGAGAAAGTGGGTAGTGAGAAAGTAAACCAAGCCTGAAAAAGGAATGCACAATTCTTAAAATAAAATAACATCTTAAAAGCTGACAACAAATTTGATTTTTTTAAATAAAAGAACAGAATTACAAAAGAAGAAATGTGAACTATTCATCTATTTTAGCTGTCCTTCAAATATATTTAGAGCACTGCTTCCTCCTACACCCATAAAAATAGGTAGCAATCACTGTAGTAAAAGATGAAAATACAACTACTGAAATAGAATTATGTTGTTGAGACACACTTAGACCCATAGAACATTCTTCACATAAGGGAGAAGCTTCTTCAAAAAATTTGGTATGGTGAATGATGTGCTATAAAAATCCTAGAAGACAATAGTAAATGCATCTACATGTAACATTCAGCTTGAGCTTCTATTAGCCAGAGTTTAGAAACAAGGTAATTCAGAACTTCAGTATAGACAATACCATCTATGATTTTGAGCGACTAGAGCAGATCCTTTCAGCTTACAAGAAATGATTGCTGGTATATGCCAACATAGGGAGGCTACTTGGAAAAGTGTCAGTGCTTAGGATATCCAAGAGTCTCTCACAAAACTGAAAACAGATGTGGCATTACTAAAAATCCAGATATGGTTTTTAATGACTAGATTTGTATCTAAATTTGTATCATCATTTGTATTACCCACTCATCCTGGAACCCTAAATTTTGTGGTCTTTGCCTCAGATATCTCCTGGGAGGTGTGACCTACATCAGCAGAACTAGCAAAGCCTCCTGATGTCATGTGTCTGCTGGTAGCTGAAAAAGCTCTCATCACATGCCTAAAATCAAGAACAAAACTAGGCAGTCAGAGTAAGTCTGAAGAGGGATATGAAATCCAAACAGTTTTGAGATATTTTGCAGAGGAGAAACTGAAAAACCTTTTCCAAAATAGCCCAATTGAATGCTGGTAGCTGTGGAAAGCTAAAGGTTGGGTTTTCTACCATGCCTCTGGTTTGACTATGTCATTCTCATCCCACTCTCTGCATCCAGCAGTCTTCCAATAATTTTCTTCTCAGCCTGAACTCTGGAAGTAATTATATTTCACCCTTTCTTTCCAGTGTCTTCATTGACTAAAGCTAGAGAAGTCTCTGCCCTTGTCTCTCTTCCGTATCAGTTTTACAAACCAATAACATCTGATGGCCATACCTGCAAGAACATGTCGGTGGAAGCTCTGAAGTGAGCACATTATTAATTAGACCAAACCATAATAACCTTCTGGAAAACAGTTCAAGAATTTTGGTCAAACCTTTTCAGCTCTTACTTGCCATCTCCTAATTCAAATATTCAGCCAATATGTCAGAGATTGAAAAACAGGCTATAAGAAGAAATGTGTACTGAAAAGTTTCTGTTCTGCGGTGTGGGTGAATACTTAGGAGGAGCGGTTGAATAAATAGCTATAATTCTGACAACATGTAAAACTGTTTCTACTTTGCTGGCATGGATTTGTAAATCATGTGTTTATTGCAGTTGTTACTGACACGTGAACAACAGCTCTCAGGATAAACACTTCTGTAGGAGTGTGGTCTTCAAGCCTTTTACTGGGAAAGAAAGACCTTGCAAGGTCAACTGTGGAGCAAGGGCAAAACAGCAGCTCCAGGCAGAGGCATCAAGCTGCAGTATGAGTGGTTCACATGCAGGACTCCAAGGAAACTCTGAAAACAGTGGGTCAAAGGAGAAAAAGGAAGAAGCATTACAGCATCGGCTGGGTCATGGTCTTAGCAGCTGAGCAGCAAAAGATACGTGAAGACTGCTGTGAATGAGAAGGGAATAAAACCACAACAAAACACACAAAAAACAAGCTTTCTGTCAGCTCTTGAATACAGTCTCAAACCAATCAGTGGCTTGTGACTGATTTTTAAAGAAGGAGCTAAATGTGCTTAGCAACCACAAGCACCAAACACAGCACTGAAAGGTCAAGAAACATAGCATAAAAATAATAATCTAAATGTAAAGGGCAAATTCTCACTTGTGGTTTTTCTGCTGAACAGACCTACCCCTTAATCAAAACAGTTCAAATAAACGTACAGATTAGCCTCGATTATCCAGTCTTGACTTATTTGAAATTCCAGGATAACCAGGATATATTGCCTTACTTATTCACTGAAACTATTTTTTCTAAGAAATCTATTTTCCTTAAAGATTTTAAGAAATGTGGTATGCAAAGGCAAAACAGAAGTTGGGGATATCCTCTAGTGTTTAGCAATGATATTACATAATATTTCTACATAATGATTTCCAGATCTGTGTCTATGTGCTTAGAGAAAGGCAGTGAAAGGCAGAACTATTGTGAGGTGAGAAACATGCAAAAGGCCAAACAGGGGACCCCAGGTCTCCTAATTTTAAGTGTGGTGTTGAGTAGATAATGTCTAAGCTGTGCAAGGAAGGACAAAGTCCTCAAATGAGCACAGAACAAGCTGGGCCCAAGCACAAGACAGGAGCAGCGCCTTGTCCTGTGTGAGGCAGCACGGTGCCCATGGGGTCGGGGCTGTGCTGGCTCACCTGGGCTGATTTGGGACTGGATCTACACGGCACCAGGCAGACACAGAATGCTGGGAGCCCTCCCCAGCCACACTGCATCAAACCTTGCTGATGGTCCCCACCTCCCTGGTACCCAACAGAGCCACTGCCTGCATTGTTCACACAGCTACAGCAGTTACTAGCCATGGGCAACACTCAAAATATGGACCAAGCACCCCTAAGAGCCTCCATTTGGAAAACCCAAGCTAAATAGGTTAATTTTAAATTAAATTCCAATGTACCTTTACCATTCTTGATGACTTCAACACTAACTTATTAGTTAAGCAACACTTACAGCAGATATTTTAATCCACAGGGAGCTTTACACCCTGAAAATCTGGGGTTTTTTAGGTTTTGGTCGTCTTCCTCCCTAGCCTTTGAGGTTAAACAGCTTAAATGCAGCTGTTAATCATCTCCCTTGATGAAGGTAATGGGTATGTCACACCCTCATCTGAATCCTACCTATTAGGAAGGAATCCAAAACAGCATCTAATTTAAGGCTGCCAGTGTAAAACTACCAGATTTCAGACTCATGTTGAAGTTCCATGTTTCAGTCCATGTACTCAATCTTTGCCTTTTCATGTTCTTTCTCAATTTTTGCTACACAATTATCTGTGCAGATATGAGCTACCTGAATAAATCTGCAAGGCTCCTTCCACATACAGAATTATATTCCTCTAAACCTCTATCCTTTCCAGGGAGAACTTAATCCATTTATATAATGTATCCTTACTTGTTAATCCAAAAATACCTGAATTCTGGTTACATGTTTAGTTGTGAACTCAAAAAGCAGACAGTCCTTTCACAAAGGTCTGAAAATACTCCAGAAATAAGAAATAAACAAATACTTTTTTAAAAATTCAGAAACAGCTTAAAGAAATTTAAATTCACATGGTAGTATATAATTCATTTCATTGTAACATTAGGGCTAAATAAAAATTTAAATTGTTTGCATTAGGAAGCAGGTATAAAATATGTGCATTTATTACATATCTCAGCAGCTTGATTCTCAATTGTAACTTGATAGCCATATTAAAAGAGGGGGTTTATCACACAGGTAAACAAAAATCAGTTTTGAAACCATAATCTGTAAACATAAATGCACACAAATGCACACAAATGCACACAAAGCTGTCTATGGTATAATCCAAATGATTGTTATTTGGGTGGGAGGGCCAGGGAGGATGTTTTCACAAGCAAGACACACATATTGGTTGCTTGCATAAGCCTCACACAATACAGTCATGGCCCTCATATCTGTTAACACATTTCATTTGGTGACAGGAATGGGTTCATATTTGTAACAAACAGATTTGGAAGCCCTGGGGTTTTTTGTTAATTTATAAATCATGTTACATGAGGTCGGAATTCCTCAAACATATAACATTCATACAACTAAACAGATTCATATGTGGTACTTTGATGACCTGATTAAGTGCCAGAGCTCACATACAAACACAGACACAACCAAAATGAAGATAAGGTAGATTCTTTTGTCAAAGATGTATTTGAGATTAATGGCAAGCTGACAGCCTGAATGGGTTCCACTGCACAGAGGCAATTACTGCAGTAGGTAAAGCAAGTGATAAAGATTTATTTAGTACAAGGCTGATATTCATTAATCTCTTTAAACCCCACGTTAATGTTGTTTAAAGTACTGTAGTTCTTCTCTGGAAAGGTCTGTTGAATCTATGACAGAAAAGACAGACCTGCATAAATGCAGTGCAGGTCTCCACAGACTATGACATTTCTATACCTCCACAGGGAGGCAAGTATTTTAGATTAGTTTGGTTAGCACTGCAGATGCAGCATGCTGATTTACTAAACTCTGATGCAAGTTCCAAAAATAATTAGCTTATCAAAGATCCACTTTCCTTCCTCTCTTTTATTAGTGTGCTAAATATGGCATTGTTGCAAGGAAATCATTTCACGAGTGTTCAAACACTAAGCACTGACTTGTCAAAACTGAATCCTTTTAAAAAGGAGCTCATTTTCAGTACTCTCTTCTTTTAAAAGATATTCATATTACATGACTATCTAAACAAATGTCATTCAACTGTGTAACTCCTTATATGCTATTAGGGAAAAAAAGGAATTAGTAAGTGCTTCTGAAAGTCAAGTTATTTTATTGATCCAACATCATGAGAGCCAGCAACAAAACAAACAATTAAATGGACTCATGGCACACAAGCTTTTAATGAACCAGTTTTGAGGTGCCATGTAAGAAACTTGTTGAATGGAGAAGAAGCTAAAATTTTGTACTTCAGTGGTAAATTTTCTTTGTTACAGATACTCATTTAGAAGGGCATTTTTTCTCCCAAGGAAAAAAAATATCATTTTGATTTGTCACACAGAGAACACTCCCTTTGAGATAGGTTAGTTCCTTCATTTTGTGAGCAAGAGTTGTTGCTCAACACATCAGTAAGAAAGAATATTGTTTCAAAAACCACAGTCAAGGTTCCCAGTTACTACTGGTGTGCATATAAATAATCAGCAAGACACCCACTGCCCCTCCTAATTTTTTATCTTCAGAAAGCATATTAAAATGATTTATTTCTAGCCTGCTACTCATAGCGAATGCAAGTCAACCTCTCCTTACCTTGCCAGTGACAGGGATATCAACAGAACCCCAGGTACCAACTCCCTAGTGAACTGTGCCTGGGGCAAAATCAGCTGCAATAATTCCAGCAACTGGAAATAAAAAGGAATGTTAACAGTAGAAGCTAATCCAGCACACATTGAAGTTACATGAACGGCTTACACTATGTAGATAAAAATAAAAATCACCAATGCTAAATGCAATAATGTATTCTATGAGACCACACAAAAACAGTGAAACATATTTTAATCAATTTCAATTAGAAGGTATTTCAAGCCTGTATTAAAACTTTCTTAAACTAGTAGAATAATGCAGAAATGGAATTATAGAAAACAGATTTGCACATAAAAGGAAAGCAAGTCAGCAGGTGCCATCTTCATTTCAATAGTAATATATTAAACATTTTTTGTTACTTCTTTTTTGTGGTATTTTTTCAATAAGTTTTCATACTGAAGGGTTGCTTAACCCAAGTTAGCGCAAACATAGTGGGGTTGGCCCACTGTTTCTCTAGCATTTTTTCACCCACACACTTCCTTATTTCTTTCCCGCTCTCCCTCTCTCTATGTGGCCTCTACAGTTTCGTATCTTCATTGAAATGCCTTCCAGAAATGCCTTTGTGCTGACAGAGTTGCCTTTTCCAAAAGAGCAAAATTCTCCAGAGACTGGGGTTTCCAGATCTGAATGCTTAATTTCATATTCCAGCCCAGCAAGGGCAAGGATTCAAAAATACTGGATCAGGTGATCAAACTACAAGGGCTAGTTATGTTGAATATTCCCTTATTTTCTAATGCTATTTCAATATTAACATCTATCAAAATATTTTGAAGAGCTGTATTAACACTTCATAAGCCTGATATCTAGTCCATCAGTAAACCTACCCATAGAACTCTGTGCCAGTTATTAAATAAAACTAAAAATAAAGAACATGTTTCTCATGGCAAATATCTGTTTTCCAAAATAATAAAACGCAATTACCCACAACACTTAAATCATAAAAGAAGCAAGCCCCATTGAAACACCAACACTTCTACCCCCACCTAAAACCAAACCCAAGATCTCCACACTTTGCCCATCAAACAGCAGCAAATATTTAGTAACCATCAGTTACTTTTATCCCAGGTATTATGTGCTTTCCTTTCCTTGCTTATGAGGTAAACAAACTACTTTTTCAATATACAAAATTATAAAAATACAACAACAACAACAAAAAAAAACCACCCAAACAAAAAAAAAAAACAAACAGAAAATAAACCTAAATCACTTTTCTCCGAACTTAAAGGAAAAAATATCTTTGCATCAAATACATCACACCAGTGTTACACCTAAATTTCATTGCAACTTCAGTTTGCATTCAGCTTGGAGTAGTTCTAATAATGATTTTTCCTCAAGTCCTCTATGCTGATTCTCATATTTGAAAGGTGTCCAAAATCTAGAAACCTATGTATCTGGCTGAACCAGACTTGTATAAAAGAACTATTAGGTCTCTAATAGGCAAAATACTTCCTCCTCTTTCAGGTCATTAAGTGTTCAAGTATGGAGTATTTCCATAGAAGGAGACTTCTGTCTTTCATGTGCTCTATCTTCAATTTCAAACTGTCTCCAAGAAAATGATTATATAAATGTAATTTCATATTTTATTTTATGCTATGGGATTGTTACCAATTTACAAAATCTATTGTTGTCTGTAACCTGCTTGTCAGTAACAGTCAACACATGTAAAATTTTCAGTCATCATTAACTTCTACTAAACAATATAAACCCAAATTTCCTAGACAGTAAGTTACTGGTCTGCAAAACTTGGGTTTCTTTCAATACCAATCACAGAGCCCCTTTATTACTTGAAATATCTCCAATAGCATAATTGAGTAAAAGTAAAAGCATCAAGGCCAAAGAAAACCAAAATTAAGAAAAAAACCCCAAAACTTCCCTACTTAATTTTTTTTAAAACAAACAAAACCAAAACCCCAAAAGAATGTATTTTGCCCTTCAATTATGCTTTCAGCATCTGGTACAAACAGATAGATATGCCAACAAAATTATTTCTTAGCATTGCACCCTCTCCTGACAGGTATTCTCCCCAACATCTCAGCACTAACAAGTTTGTCCTTGCCAAGGAATGTGGGAGGGCTCTCCTTTGGCTCAGGATGGATGGGTTTCACAGGAGAGATGTTGGAGGGGATTGCCATGGAATGCACACAGGTGATACGGCTTTGCTCTCTCCAGGGTTCTAAGATACAGGAATGAGACTGGGATGGTGGAAATCAGCTGCAGGCCTTGGGCAGCAGCTCCTGAGCCCTCTGGGCATTTCCTCCCCCTGAGCCCAGCCCAGAGCCTGCTGATGCAGGACAGGAGGAGCACAGCAAGGCCAAAGGGGCTGCACTGCAGCTCCTGTGTGCAGAGCAGGGTTTAAGCCTGGCCAACAAGGAAGGAGGACTCTGGATCTAGGCTATCTGCACATGGGTGCGGAGCAAAGGGCAAAACCAGGACATTGTTTCTTGTCCTGTCACTGGAGATCAGCAAAAAAGAGCCTTGCCCTGATTTCTTCACACCCTCCCTTGAAGGTACACTGATAAAATCCCCTGAACTCTCTCTTCTCCAGTCCCCTCTGTCTCAGACTTTCCTCTGGGAACAGATGATACAAAGACAATGCCTTAATCATCCTTGTGGCCCTTCACTGGACTCTGTCCAGCAGTTCTGTGTCTCTCCTGCCTACACTACTAGCTAACACAAGAAGGGGAGGGTTCATGATGCTGGAAAAGTTGCTATGACAATTTAAACTGTGGTCATGTTGCTCATAAAAGGTGAAATCACCTGTGAATTTATTCATATTCATCATGAGTGCTTGCCAAACCACAGCACCAGACAATCATTTTTTCTATGTGAACCAAATCATTTACAGAAAAGCTATTTTAAACACTGCTTATAAGAATTTCCAATATTTTCATGTCCCAATACCTCTCAAGTCAAGCTCCCTCAGTGCCCTTAGTCAAATGATATCAGCCTCAGAATGAGAGAAAGATTTTAACAAATACATTTTAGAAATCTCAAAGTGATTAAAGTAGTTTTTCTATGCATAGTAATGAGGTGGTTTTCAGGTTTGCTCTTAAAGGGCTCAAAGCAAGTTTGAAGATGTGATCTCAGAGCTAAAAGTGACATGCTCACTGGAAAGCTGGTAGTGTCCCCTTTACATTGTTATGCACAAGTCTAATGTTTCTGATAGACTGGATTTAAAATACCTAACATTAATCTCATCATTATCACTAAAACTGACCTAGTCTTCAGGCCAAGGTACTCCAGCTAGAAATTCCATTTAGGGAAAGTGGAAAATACTTACTAAAAGGGGGATTTAAAAAGACCAAATAAAAACTATTCATTTAAAAGCAGAACTGAAGGTTAAGAATAATTCTAAACATCAACAGCAAAGTCATCTCTCACTAAAGACACAGAAAGTATTAGATAGTAATTTTTCCATGTGGCTGTGTAATTAGCTTCTATTTGTCTTCTACAAGGGTGTTAAGAATTATGCTAGTGAGAGGTATCACTGTGCAACTGTATGTAAAATATGCTCAGTCCAAAGATTCAAAGGAATTACAAAAATTCTGGTTGCTTAGAATTAGTTATACCTTCTTAGTAGAATTTTTGGTATCCTGTATTTAAAATGGATTTCTTGAAATTGCTGAAAAACTAAATAAGAAAAACCAAAATAAGAAAAATCTAAAAGATCCTAAAAAAACAGGACAACCACAGGCTTTTAGGTCTAGCTGTCAAGGTCAACTGATATCATTAGACTTACATGAACGAGTTACAGTAGGGAAATCATGTTAGGAAATATGGGTCAAGTCATCATGCAGTAATAAAGCTGTTACCTCCAGACTCAGTTTTTGAAATATTCTTTAAAATCTGTCATGGTTTAGCATTTCTAATATTACAGTCATAACTGAACAATGAAGTATGCCAATGTTTATAAAGGGCCACCTAAATATTTATTTTTATGTTTTTAAAGAACCCAAACAAACAAAAACCGCCCCCTCCACAAAAAAATCCCAACATGCAAATCCAAAAAATTCTCAATTTAGTTCATATCTACTTTGTCCCTAAACATGTACAAGCAGAAAAATAGGAAAAAAAATATATATACACATACATGAAAGTATATCATGTTTATGTATACTGAAACATTTAGGGTAAAGGGTTTCTTAAATGTTTCTGTGGGTACAATGTAGAGCTGGAATGATAAGATCATTACAATAAAAATACAAAGACCAAACTGACAAAAAGAATAAATCCCATGTAAATAGGAATTACAGTGCCAAATTCAGACAAGGTGGCAAAGTGACATAATCAAGTAGATACGGCACTAAATCTAGGGCACTCTCTTACTACCATCACAAGCTCAGTCTAAAAATTAGGTTGCAACATTCTCAAATGTATATTCTCATTTACAGTTTAGGGAGGCATTTTCAAAGCACTCTGTGTTGGCGTAACTGCTCCCACTGAAGTCACAAGGACCTTAACAATTGATTTCTAAGGAAGCAGGGTTAGGCTGAGCCCTTTTGAAATCCCACTGTAAATGATTTACATGGAGAGAATCCGAGCTTCTATGGCATCCTTAGGATTATAAGCACCTCCAAGGGCTTGAAAAAAAAAGAATGATTAGATACAATGTGCTCAGTGTACACCGGGTAAGAGCTCACAGAAACCCTTGGACATTCAAACCTGCTTAGCTAAGAAGAAAGCGTGCAGATAAACTACCCCCCATTTTTAATAACTGCTGCTCACATGAGCAAACTGGTAGTTAAAGATTATCAAAAGACAGCTACAGAGGGACAGCCAAGAGCTCTATATGCCATCCCCACAGATCTTCATTCCCTCCTGCCTATTCCCAGCTCAAACATGCCTTGGCCCCCATTGAAAATTCGAGCTTTACCTTCTTTTGTCCCCTGTCAGCCCTGTGTGGGGTGGACAGAGCAGGACTGCCTGCAGAGGCGGATCAGGGGACAGGCAAACAACCCTGGGAGGAGGACAGGACAAAATGTGCTCATGCACCGCATTGCCTGGCCACAGCACGGGTTTAACAGGGATGCAGCCCCAGATCAAATGTACAGAAAGACCCTGGATACTCCAAAATTAGTTATCAGAAATGCTGACTTCATTTCAGTGAATCACAGCAATTAGCTGAGTAGGTTTACCTGGTTTTTTTATTATTTTATTTTTGTACTTTTGAAGACATGGCAAATGTAAGATTTTTTTCCAAGTTTAGCATGAAAGTATACACAAAATTGGTTCATATGTTGCTCAAATTTAGGCCTTGAAATAGCAGTTTGATCTCTTTTTCAGAAGCTAAATACAATGGAAGCCATTTAAATGAATAATGCATTTTTTTAATGGAACAGAAAAGTAATATAAGTGGGGCATGTTAATTCCCAGGCATGCGAAATTTATTGTCACTTAGGTGCCCACTGGGAATAATTTATGCATCCTCGATTAAGAAAATATTTTTAATTTGAATTTGCATATTTTACTCATTACAACTAACCTTGACACAGTCCTTTTTCGAGGTGCCATGCCCTTAGGTGGGAGTTTACAAAATGTCCACTTACCAGGAAGAAATAATGAAACAAAGGTGCACACTTGTTTTCTAAGGAGAAAAATAATGTGTGTCTGGACAATAAAGAGCCTTGGTTTGCAATGGTCTTTGCCTTTGTGTACTACAGTTAAAACTGAGTCAGAATTTATTCTTCCTTCTTTAAAGAGACATTTATTCAAGACCTTGAAATCAAGCTGATGTAAGGATAGTATGATAAACTCCAGCACAAAGCAACAACTTTAAAAAAAAAAGAAAATCAGAAAATCACAAGGGTCATGTAGAGAGAGAAAAAACTGGCAATAAAAACTAATCTCTCCATCTTCCATTACAATAGCATACACACACCAGTGAACAGTTCATGGAAAAGTATTCAGTCTTCACAGCTTTCTTCTGACAGGTCAGCAACTGTGAAGTTCTAACATTTGTAAAACCAGAATTTAAAAGTGTTCCCATTAAACCACAGTCAAAGCCACTCTAAAAACTCTTGTCTTTAAAACTTTCAGAAGCAGTTCTATTAATTTTAAAAACAATTCCAAAAAAGGCCAAGGGGTAACAAACACCTGTCCCTTCCCCATCTGGGCTCTGCTCCTCTCCAGGTGAGAGCACTGCTGCAAGCTCTTTTCTGGGAAGTAATGACATCCAATTTCAAACATGCAAGGAACTCCTGCACATCAACAAGAATTCCTGAATAATCTCAAATAGTGGCATCCACACACAGCTTTCTAAAATAAATTAGCCCTATTTTAACCACCACAATGGGGAAAAAAAAAAGGAAAAATACTTCCAGGAAAAGTAGATGAAATTCCGGGCCACCTCCAAATTCACAAGTTCACATTTTAATTTTTTTTACTATGAATTTCCCACAGAAAGAGGCTGTAATTAAAAATCTGCTTCATTCTTAGCACTGAGTCAAATATGTTATCATTTTGCAAGCTCATAGAATAACTGTATGAGACTGAAATGAAGCTCATCAACTGACATCATTTATCAGATCTTCAGTCATAAGAAAACCTATCAGTTTAACAGCTTATTTCATGAAGGGCTACAGATTTCAGAACTCCTTACAAGAAACATGGCTGAAATGTCACGTAGGTTTCAAATATGATTGAATTCATCTTGATTACCAGAAGGTGCTGGCAATTGTGTTGGTTACAGGGTGAATGGTAGAACACCATTTAATTTCCAGGCTGCAATCAGACCCATGCTGATGTACTCCAGTGAACACAAGACCCCACCGTAGCTGCTACAGATGAGCCTGTCATTTGCTGGGTGAGATTACAGGAGTCAGGACTGACTCTCAGCAAATTAACTAGAACCTCACAAATACCTCATGCAATACCTTTAAAAATAAAGTTGAAGAGCATCTTTCAGAGGTGTCTGAGAATTACCTAAAGAGCACATGCTGCCCCTGCCAGGACGCTGTAGTTCCACAGCCATAGCATGACTCAGAAAATGCATTTTACTGTCCTCACAGCTGTATTCTTACAATTATAACTTATGTGAATTGCAGCTAGCCCAAACTTTCTCTTAACCTCCCCATAGGCCACATATCCCTTTCTGAATTCATTTCATACTGAAATTCATGAACAGCATAGTGTTTCCCACAGTGCTGGGTCAGCTGCTCAGATCCCAAAAGGACCCGTGTGGCACAGAGGGACTTCTACTGAGACTGAGCCTAACTATCCTAGAACCACAGAATGATGTGGCTTGGAAAGGACCTTAAAACTTACCCATGGGCAGGGACACCTTCCACTATCCCAGGTTGTTCAAAGCCCCATCCAGTCTGGCCTTGGACACTGCCAGGGATGGGGCAGCCACAGCTTCTCTGGAAACCTATGCCTAGCCCTCACAGGGAAGAATTTCTTCCCAATGTTTAATCTATGCACCTCTATGGTTAGTTTGGTTGGATATATTAAGATCAGAATGGCAAAGCCAGGGGCCTTCATTAGAGGCACACAGCTACTTCTTTGCAGGACACCTTTCAACTGAAATACGAGAGTCCCTTGTGAGTACCTCTGCTGGTACTACAGGTTCTCAGTTGCAGTTTAGGAACTAAAAAGCTCTGCAGAGTTAATTGGCTGTTTAAAGGTGGAATAATGGAGCAAAATGTTCTTTGCTTCTTGTTTACAACAGTAGAGATGGTGTAAAGTCCTTAATTCTGTATATGTGTGTATGTTTTGTACCTACATTGCTGCAGTTCAAAGCTTGCTTTGCTTATCCAAAAATTTTTCAGTTTCCTATAATACATCCCTAGCCATCATTTCTTGTTACATTTGTAATAAATATTTAAAATAGAAAGAAGAAATATGTATTAGATGTACTACCAAACCATTTATAAAGAAAAACAAAGCCAGGTCAAAGCAAGAAAAGAGCTCATATTGGGATCAAAGGCATCTCTGCTTTTACCTGACAGGTTCCCCACACTGCAAAAGGGTAACTGCTCATATGTCACAGATGCACACCTAAGATGGCAGGGAGTGAAAAAAGTAACTAAAAGAGGGTGTGGTTATCAAATACTGTCCTTAAAATAGATATTCCTAAATTAATGGATATCCCTATACTTGCTACACACAAAGCCATCCTTAGGAGTGCAGTGCAGAGTTTAAAACAAGCATTTTCTCAATAAAAACCTCACATATTACACCACTTCTCCTCTAGGGTGAAGACATGTTCCCCTCTCCTGCAACCTACCCCTTATGGCACCTCCATATGCTACAAAAGTCTGATATTCTAAATGAGAACAATTCCATAAGTTCATTGGAAACATCACCAATAGAAAGGTGTTGTTGAAAATATATTGTACATATTTCATAATAATAAAAAAATCCAGGAAACACACCTGATTTTTCACACACAGGGACAGAAAACATAGAGGTTTTGCTGAATCATTGTGCTTGATTCTTAGAAGTCCCTTTTAAAGAGGGACTGTTTCTAAACATGTGCAGCTTAACCTTATTTCTGAAGTTCCATATTTCTCTATATCACCCTTAGAGTATTAAACAACTTAACTAGAATCAAAATGAAATGTGCAACATTTTTCATCTCCCTGAAAGATTGAAGGATTCAAAGCACCTTCATTTTCATCTATTCAAAACAGGAAGACTTGAAATATTTACCTACAATCACTACTTTCAAAAGATGAGTTCCTGAAAAATATATTAAACAGAAAGGTAAGTTAATGATGATGAAAAATAACAGAAGTAGATTTTGTAACTTTTTCAACAAAAGAAAAAAAATATTTTGTAAACTGAGCTAAGAAAAGAAGCCCTCTTTTTGGCCAGAATAGAGTAAATTATCTTTGCAACTGGTTTAGTGCTTGTGTTTTGGATTTGGTATGAAAATAATACTGATAACACACTGATGTTTTAGTTGTTGCTAAGTTGTGTTTCCTCTAAAACAAGGAGTTCTCAGTTTCTTGTGCTCTGCCCAGCAGGTGCAGGTGCACAAGAAGCTGGGAGGGAGCATGTTCAGGACAAGTGACCCAAACTGGCCAAAGGATATCGAGTACCACAGAACGCCATGTCCAGCTGACTGCGAGGGACCAGCTGCCCCTTGCCCCAAGAGCTGCTGCACGGCCACAAAGCACCCATGACTCCCTTCAGGGCCCCCCAGCAGCACTCCCAAAGTGCCCTGCCCAGTGCCCCTGTGCCCAGTTCTCCCAGGAGCAGGTCCTGCTCACCAGAAAGAGCCGTGGCAGTGATGCCCTTGCACTCAGCTTGTCCGGAGCACAGGGGAGCACAGCTCTGAGTCTGGCTGACTGCAGCTGGCAGCCAATTCACCCTCACAGGAATTATAAAGGAATTATAAATTTGTTTAGAAGCCTCTCTGAAACCATTTATGACTACTGTAAATGCCACAGCAAATTTTAAAACTACAAAAACTTAATCAGCCACAGCCCAAAAGGTTGCTTTATTAACATTTTGAGCTAACTCTCACACAGACATGGACAACAAACTGAAAGCATGGGGTCCATTTCTTCTAAGTAATGATATAAAATTCTGATGTCCCAGACAACTAGAATGCATCTTTTCTTGTACCTCCCAAAAAAATCATCTCACCTGCTGAGAGAACAGAAAAAGTGAAATATTTCATCAATTTCAGTACTGGTTTTAGTAAAGAAGTAATTGAACAGAAGTTACGCTGTTCCAGACTGATTCCTTAAGAATATAATTATTTTAAATTATTCATTCTCCTTTGAATGAATCTACTGATTTAAAAAAATAATACCTGAATTACTCAATTTTGAGTATATAATTTTACTGTGTTTTAATTAATCTAAATCTTTAATGACGTTTTCTTATTGCTCTCTGTATGTGGACACATTGTTTATAAATTGCTTTGGTACAAGTCTACAGGGAACTTTTGCAGGGAACCTAAATGAAAGGGACAACACTGACACCAGCCCATTCCCTTCCCCAGGAAGGTGGGTGGGAATCCAACAGTGCAAGACTGGTCCTGATTCAACAGTTCACTGAATTTAAAGTGTCAATATTGCAAACGGTTTTTATGAGAAACAAAAGATTTTAAATTGTTTAAGGAGTCACTGTCACTTTAGCATTGCTACTGCCAGCTTTTTAGGTGCTAAAACAATCTGGACTCAGTTTTGGTACATGTTACATCATTTGGGAGATTTGGAACTAAGCTCCTGCATTGCATATAGCATAATATTAAATCACACACAATGCACTACAAGCAATCCTCTGCTGGCCCAATCTACTAAAATGATTTATTCACAGAAAGTTTAACTGTACAGCAGGGAGACTGCAGCACATTTGCACCTTCACAAAGAACCCTTGTCAAGCAAGTCACCAGTATAAATGCCATTTGGGCAGCTTTAGACCAGAGTGAGATTTAGAGGTCTGAAATAAACCCACCTGCTTTCAATACGAAAGGACAACCAACATTTTATATGGAAAGGATGCAGTTTCTTATGCACAAACATATAAATACATTTTATGGCAGCCACCTAACAAAAAAAGAGAAACCCCACCAGCATTAAATAACAGACCTGCCATAATGCAACCTGTTGTTACTCCTTGGAGTGATTAAAATACGGCTTCACCATGCTGAAGTGTCTCTCCTCCCCCTCACACCAGTAAACCCTTTCTTCTTCTGCATTTGTTATACATTCACATTTATATTATCTGTCTAGCTGTCCATCCTTAGATTGGAATCTGCTTAGAACAGGCACTTTTCCTTCTTGACCATTCAATGAGCACTGCAGTTGGTGATACCATGGACAAATATTAAATGAACCTCTCTGAAAAGAGACAACTGTAAGAGGGAATTCTATTGTGTAAAACAACCGTTCCCACAGAAGAGAGCTAAGGTACTGAACTGAACTAGTTTTTACTCAAAAGACTATTCAAAATATTGAAACACTCCTCTGTACATTGTTTGTTTGTATGGAAATATACACAGGGCAATGTTAGGGGCCTCATCCTGACCAACTTTTGGAAGCACGATCTTCTGTTGATATTTTAAGAGGAATTGTGACTGTTTTGGGAAGCTTAATCATTGCCTTTAAAAATCATCAGAAATGGTAGTTGAGTTGCCTTAAAGAGCTGATAATGGAGTAAGGGGAAGATTTGTAAGCAAAACCACATTTCATGTTGCACAGGGAACAATGCATGAATGAAAAACGAGGGCTACAGGCTGACAGGATCTCTAGAGCACCTGCATTCTGCCCTGTTGGAAATTTAAGTAACCTTGCAGCATGAAGTAACTCTGAAATTAGAAGCTGTTAGAAAATACTTTCTATACTATTTGTGTTATTACTTGCAAGTTCATCTTTTCTGATCGAGGATTTCCATCTAGTTTCATAAAATCTGACAGAAAAATTATTTTTGGGAAGCTTCACTTAAGTGGAAAAACAATTCCACAATTAAAAACCTCATGGAATAATTTTTTAAAAATTACATGAGTTGTATGCAGGTACAGCTGTGAAAAGCGTATGTGCAATTTGCTGCAAAGATCCACTCAAACCCCCTCCAATCCTGTACCCTTTTGCCCTCAGCATCCACCTTCTCCCCTGTTGAAATCAAGAATGCAGAGTGGATATTGAAATTAACTAGTACAGTAAGTGAACTGCAGAATTAGTACCAGTCTAGCAAATTAAACAAGGGAATAACCTAAATTTTTTTCCATTTTCCTTTTTTTTATTTCCAACAAATTAGAGGGCTCTAGTAGATTTTATCAAATACTGAGCTCCCCACTCTCTTTCTCAAACTGTATAAATGCCTTGAACTCCCAAAAGAACATCACCATTCCTTAGCCCCATGTAGTTCTCTTTCATTTACCCACTTCCACAGCACCATTTTCAAAGACTTATTTTAGCCAAAGGGAACAAAAGTGGAAATCCTGAAAGGAGATCTGCAGATTTTTCCAGAATTTTTACTCTGCCCCCTCCACCAACTGTCCACAAGACCTCAACTCCCCCACTGGGATATCCTTTATGAATGACTCCTGAGGCACTTAAAGATTAAAACAAAGGACGAGCCTCACAAGTCTTACACTGCAATGCTGGCCACAATAGTTTAGTCACCCTCTCTGAACACAAAAAAGGAGCCCAGCCTCACCTTTGAAGTTGTAAGCCTTAGTCAAATTCCAGAAAACAACAGATATGACTATATATTATATAATTTATTCTGTGAACTACAGAGAGACACACACTTCATGATTGGACACAAATGCAAAACATGGGTATCGCCTGCCAGGTTGAAAGTGTTTTCTTTAAAATGCAGTACTAAAGCAAACAAAATTTACAAATTTCCTCATGGAACAATACTAAACATTTAGAAAAATAAGGAAAATGTCTCTTTAATGCAGAAGCCATTCAAAATTGGGCCCCAAGTGTTGTGCAAGGCGAACTACAATAGAGCGCCTGCAGGCTGCTTCAGAACTGCACAGGCACTGAATGCAAAAAGGAACCACAGTGCTTCCATGGTGGCATCAGTTCCAATTTAAGCACAATAATAGGGCACAGCACAGTATTCTGCACTTGCATCACAAAAGGAAAAGACCAGCAATCTCAAATTTTGTGTACAATCCCTAAAACAGATGCTAAAAATCCACAACAAAACCCTACGATCCTATTTTACGCTAAGTTCCCCTCACACAAATTACAAACACCTACTTTACATATGCAACTGATTAATTCATTGCAAATCTTGCTTCCCTATAATATAAATTTTCTTTGCTTTCAAATAACTCATAATTTCCAACCACTCCCATGGCACAATTTAACCTAAATAAATCCATTCAGGTATGCTCCTCTCATCAGTTATTTTGCAGAGCAGTAAATTCTAACTATGTATTATGGGGTGAGTTTTGGACATAAGAATGGTATTAGTGACACAAATGGGCCAGTTTTGGTGATGAATTTCTTCTGGTGACCTGAAAGCTCTACTCACAGTCTCCTTCTCCAGGAACAAGACCATAGCTGTGCCACCAACTGAGCCCAACCTGGTACCTTTAGAAGAGGCCATCACTGGTACCTGCTCTGTTTGATGATGCAGACACACAAGAGTATGTCACCCCAGAGTACTCTGCTCATGTAAAAGAAGATTTAGAAAGATGACAAATACAGCCATGTACCAAGCTGATCCTAAAATAGCTTGCTAAATCATAAAAATGCAAATCTTGCCAAGCTGGTGAGACTAATAAATAATAGAACATCTTTTACCAAGTCTAAGCTGTGATAGACAGAAGCAAGTAAGGTTTGTTTTGTTGGGGTTTGTGGTTTTGTTTTGTTTTGTTTTTTGTCAGCAGAAAAGGTTGTTGTGAAAGAAGAGGCAGAGATGATTTTAAAGAAAGAAGCAAGGAGACCACTGAAGACAGAAGACCAATAAGACAACTAATGAGATCAAACCTAACGAAAGCCTCTGACCATTAATCTGCAAAGATCCCAGTACCTTGTTTTGCAACACCTACTAAGAAAAGAACATTTCAGTGACATATTGTCTGAGTGAAACAGATTAGCCCATGGGATGTTATCTTGATATAGCTATAAATGTGTTCATGTAGTTTCTAAAGCAAAAAGAAAAAGGTATCTGGACTATTTTGACTGAGATCTCAGGTTAAATAGGATGTAGACTTCCACTCAGCAGCACCTCTCCTGAGCTCTCTAGATCTTAGATGTATTAGAACTTGTCTCTCAAGAAAATTACAGTGTTTAAATCAAGACTTCAAGTGACAGAGAACCTACTGGGGCAAGATGTTCCAATGGTTAATTACACTACGCTCATTATGGTACATAGGGCAAAACTGCTCTGCTCAGGAGACACATCAAAGTCACCAGAGGACAGCAACCTCATCTGCTAGCTCCAATTTACTCTATGACAGAAATTCAGGCTGCAAAGACAAGGCATACACACCCTTTCTTAAAGCAGGATGTGGCATACTATATTATGCAAATGGGTATGCCCCCTCTTATCTCAACTATGGCAAACATGTCCATCTCTGTCTAAAATACACACCCACTCCTGTGCAGCCCAGCGTGAAGTCTCAGGTTTGGAAATACTCTGAAGTTCATAATTTCTGACTGAGGCAAGGAAGGAGACACAAGCAAATGCTTTTCATTCAAAAATATTGAATAGCACACAAAATTATAATCTAATAACTTAATGCAATGCAAGTCTTTTGGAGCTGAAACACAGCAGCTTTATAGTAACATGAGCTGTTTAGGACAAGAAGAGATTAATACTTTATCCCAACTGAATTTCATGTGGAATTTTGATAAGAATGTAATTTCCCAAGCTGACTGACAAGCCAGGCCTGTGAGGAGGTGTAACACCCCTTCTGTACATGAAGCAGCCTCAAATCTATAGTTATCACACTTGTTAAAGAGTTTGCTTTCATATATCACCCAAAGTCAGCACTCCAGCTACCCTCTGACTCCTAACACTGTTTCTTAGCACTGTTTATAAGCAGAGTACTCTTCAATTTTGTCTTGAGCATCATCTAAATTCTTTGCACAGGACGTCTTGCCTGAGGGACATCCCAGATAACTGTTAATTTTCTAAAATCTGGAAAGATTACAGGAGAACAGCATGTAGGATATACTACAGAAAAAAAAGCCCCTTCAACTGGCTGGGTAAAACATCTATTCAGACTTCTCCATCTCTAGTTTATACACATTGTGTATATATTAACTGAAATATTTATCAAGTCAGCTGCATTATGTTAATAATATAACTGGGCCTGCACTGAAAACTTGAGACAAAAAGATATTTTATATATTTCAATCAGAAAAAAACCCACTTCAAACAAAAATGAATACTTATGCAGAACAAATTAAGTGATTCACTCACATCAATAACATCCAAGTAATAGTTACTTCATCTGAAGCTTGTTTTTAATGGAAATTCACTTTTCTGTCACATACAAGTGGCTTATGTAGAAACACCTATGAAAAATAATTTTTTTTTTATTTCTCTGTAATCATGATATGTGTGCTCCTTGTGTGTCTGGAGAAAAAGAAGTTTTAATATTGTGATTACAAATTAATATTTAACCTAAAAGAGTACTGTGATTTCTGAGTTCTGAAGCTTTTTTTCACTTAAAAACATTTACAGTGAGGTAGTGCATATTTTAGGATATTAAGAATGACATAAAAATCACTTCAGTAACATGATGTAAACCAGCATACTAGCATCAAATCACTCCAGTAGATCAATATAATTCAAAGAATTTTTAAGAGGAAAACCTCACAAGAATCCTGTAACTGCAATCTTCATCCTTCATGCATCTGTCAGATAGCCCAGAGCTCTTTGCATCAGTTTCCTCTTATCCTCTTCTCACTACTAAAGTTTCCAGACCATTAATAGCCCCTTGATATTCTCTTGGTGTTACCACCTTGGGTCCCCAGTATTCCTCAGCTCTCTGCAAACCATCACAACCCCAAATAAAACAGCCTCCAACAGCTCAACACCAGCACAGCCCCAATGAGCAAGCAAAGGTAAGTGTAAGAAAAAAAGAGGGATTTTTGAGCACATTTCTCAGTGTAATGAGGATTGTGGCAGAGCAGGATGAGCAAGTATGATGGCTTTCTCTAAAGGTGACATCTTAAGTGTGCTGCCACCATTGTGCAACAGGACAGGCCACATCCAGCACAGCACAGGCAAGAGATGAGATGGGCTGAAATCTGGGAGGCAAAGGAAAAAGGCTCATCACACATGACTGTACCCCTGTGAGATGGGGACTGGCTGTGTGCCTGCAGCTGATGGGGAGGAATTTGTAGTGCCATGGGAACTGTGATGTATTGGTGCTGAACTGCATTCCAGGGGCTAAAGACATGCAGAGGATGGATACGCAAACATTACCATGGGGTAACAACAGCCACACTTGTACCACTGGTAACACCTCCTGTGTTGAGTGGTGCTTTAGAGTCAAGGAAAAAACTACAATGAACAGCCCCATGTGAAAACCTCACACACACAGAGCACCATCCAGGAAGGGTCAAGGCAAGGCCAACAGAGACACTGTGTGGTGGGTTTGAAGAGTATGTTCTGTTTACCTGCTCAGTTTTCCACAAAGGTCTAAACAACAAGCTGATTTTTTGTCTGGGCAAACACATTGTCAGAAGCATTCTGACCTCATAAAGCAGACCCTCATGTATCTGGGATTCTCATGTATGTGTGTTTTCACAGGGAAAAGCAAAGTCATCTTGTATTCTGAATTCAGCCTAGATTTCCTGTATCCAGATAATACAGCCCAGGAAAACCCAGACACACTCAGTTACATTTTTGTCCTACCATGTGCAGCAAATCCAGCATAGCTGCAGCATACAACATTTCTGCACACAATCAGCTCATCAGTCGTGATTCCTGCTCACAGCCCTAAACTCATTACAAAGTTTTCTTTTAAGTAGAAGTAACTGGGCATCAGACTGAGAATCTCAGCCAGAAATATGAATGGTAAAGCCAAAATTCAGCTTCAGAGTGGGTCTCAAGTGGAAATGGAGTCTCAAGTTAAAATGGAAATACCTTTGTGACAGACAAATGAAAGCTGAACAGAAACTTGCCTTGTGCATTGGAGATACTTTAACACAAATAAAACCATACCATCTGGTAATGACACAACCTGCAACACTTCATATCAATCCTAGACACAATTTATTCCTGAATATATCATAAACCATAGTAAGCACCACGGCAATAGGCAATTTTGAAAGTTGCTGAACTTCTGCAGGGCACAAAGGTATCTGTATTATATAAAAGCGATGCATCAAAATCTATCTTTAAAAGCATTTTCCATTCTCTTTGGTAAGTTCTCTTTTTCACCAGACAGTAACTATCCCCTATCCTTCTCCCTCTCATAGCCAACAACAGAATGAAACAGAAGCCATAGTGCTAATTGATAATTTATAAATTCTGCATTAAATACAATTTAAAATGAAACTGATTTCATTCTATCTAATTAAGAAATTTTTATGTAGTCCTTTAACATGTATAAGCTCATAAATCACCTGCCATGTAATACACTGCAGTTACCAACCTAATGAACTGAAAGGAATGCTCAAAAAACCCAAACCCAAGATTTGGGCAGATAACGCAACTTAATAACTCAGAATATAAAACATTAAAATTATTATTAGGATTATTACCCTCTTAGCAAAATAGAGGTGTCACATCAATTTTGAATTCTACGTCTGTATTCAACAAGAAGCCAAATTAAATAGAGTTTTTAATTTTAATATACTTACTTATACCTGCATCATTTTTAAACTTTAAAAAAGCCACAAAATAGATGTCTCTACAGGAAAAAAATAAAAACAAAATAAAAAATCTCCATGGCTCAAACCCAGCCATCAGACAAATTCAAAGAATCAAAAAAACATGCATTTGAATTGCTCCTTTACAAGTGGCCAGTAAGGCACTTTGTGAAAATTACTGGTTTTCAAATGATATTTAAGTCTCACTTAGAGAGGAAAAACTCTTTCAAAGAATAATAGAATTTTTTTTATTCTATCTTCAATGGTCAGATTTCCATAATATGAACTGCTTGATAGTCACTTTCCCTTTAAATTATTTTTTAACCATACAGGCAGTCACATCTGATTTCTGATTCTCCTTACCTTACTTTTCCTTTCAATTACTTCAGTTCTTAATACGAACAATAAGAGTGCTCATTGCATGTCCTCTGTGGGACTCCTGGAACTTAGATACTCAATAGACAGGTGCATAGATAAGGATTCAAAGTCTTTGTTCCACTGTCCAGACAGAATATGTTTAATCTTTTTTCTACCTTTTCTATGCCATTTAAACTTTAACCTAGTAGTAACTTTTACTGCCTTGATTCACAATTCAAAGGTATAAAGATGAAAAGTCCTTGCCTTGGAACGTAGCTTGAAAACTTCATTCTTAGTCTGTATTTCTTTTGAACTTCTTCTTGTGGTTTTTGTCTTTATTTTTCCAGGGTGCCAACTTTACAGTATAGGACTTTCCAAACCTAACAGCAGGGCTACTTGGAAGGAAGAAAAGTAGAGCAAATTTGCCCAGAATCAGCTCACCTTAATGGAAAATATTTAAATTACTGACCAGGGTTGATTAGAGGACAGTCAGTTGATTTTCCCCCCCATATTCTGAAATATGTTGCTAGTGACAGGTTGCTGTATATAATTGTAAACATACACATCAGCCCAGTAATCATGGGACAAAGAGCCAGTATAAAAGTAAAAGAAAATTACACTCTGTACAGCACAAAACACATCACATTTAATTGTACAGAGATAATAATTTACAGTCACAATCACAGTATATAAGTGACCATGACCATTGACATAGTATCTGTGTAGCTAAAAGAATAAACCTTTTGCATTAGCTGAGATAGATGTTAAAAGCATGGATCTTTCAGATCACATAAACATTCACATTTCTGGAAAACTCCAGTCTCTTCCAGGAGCATGAAAGGTGGCACTGCCGTGTGTCACACTGGCTCAGTCACGACTCAGTGACCACCAGTGCCGATCCAGTGATGCACCAGTGAGGTGCCAGACGCATGGGCACACATGCTGACCTGGCACCCTGCTCCAGAGGGACAAGCCACCAACAGAAGGGTGAGAGACACTAATCAGCTCAGCTTGCCAGAGGTCACCTGTGAGAGCCCATCTCGCGACTTCAAACTTCATGTGGGAACTATCCTAACAAATAACAGGTTTCTCTGATTCTTAAAATGTGCTGCCTTTCACCTCTCTCTTGGATTAGGGAGGAAAAAAAGCAAAGCTGGAAATGGTGTATAATGCCCATTATCTGAACTGCTTTTCAGAGCTAATAGCTGGAAGAGCTTTTGTGGCTCCTTTAGACCTTCCAACAGCACTGTCACTCAGCTATGAAAAGCAGCACTGCCTGCCCACTGCTCAGGGAAAAACACAGCAAGGCCAGGAGGATGCTCTGTGCCTCCCCCAGCACAGCTCCCTGGAGCCCAATTACCATATCCTGCAGCCAAGAGAGGGGAAGAGCAAGCTGTGTGTCTGGGCATGGGGCTTGCTCAGTGACCACGGGAAAACAAAAACAGCTTCACAGAGCTGAAGCCAAGGGGTCTAGGGTTCCTTGGAATAAGACAATCTGCAGAAACAGCCATCCAGGTTAGCTGCACAGTTTTCCAAGCCCCTAAAACATTTTCAAAGATCTAACTGGATCTTTTTCACCCATACAACACAAGCAGCATTAAGTATTTACTTATTACATAAGGATTTTAATGAGTACAAAGGAAAAATATAGTAGCATCCTTTAATTAATTACTGTCTTTTCATTTCAGGAAATGGCATTCTATCCCCCTTCCTTAAGGAACTATCATTGAATCTAAAAATTATACTTTGTGAAAACTAGCCCAATTATTGCTTAGAATTTTATTAAAACTCCTGCTTTGCAAAAACCCCTGAGAGTCAATAAATTGTTTCAAGAAAACATCCATTGCTTATAGAATGTTAGCACATCATTCAAACTACTTCAGAATTACTAGAGCACTGTTCTTTATTGAAGTTATCTTTGCCAATTAAAGAGAGATCAAATGAATACCCCCTTCAACAAGGTGAAAGCCATCAAAGAGGCAGGATTACAGCATACAGACTGTCAGGTAGCAATGTGATTACCAACATAAAACCTGAAGCTATAAAAAAGCATTTAAAGTAATTATGTAAAGGATATGCCCTCACACTCTATCATTTAAAAACCATTTAACTCATTATTTAAATTTACTAACAGATGTAAACTCTTTTCAAACACAAAACTGATGTCCATCACTGCATTCTCCATGCCTTGGAAGAAATTTTGATTTTAATTTATTGAGCTGTACAAACTTCTGAATTGTTTAATTCACCATTCAGTCTAGATTTATAACCAGGTAATAAAATTTAAAGGGCACACATATACTGTACTTACCAACTTCTTTCATTTAAAAAGCCATTGTTGAGGAGCTTCCTTTGCTGAAGCATGTGGCACTTGGGGAAGCACCCCAGATCTAACAGTGTCACCAGAGAAGTCAGAGGAAATATTCTCGCTACCTCAAAAATCATAAAGTCTCCAAAAACCCATTTAGAACCATTTAGAGTATGAGTTAACTCTGCCTTCAGCAAGAAGAGCTGAGTCAAAAGTTATAAAGCAAAGGCATAAAAGATCTAGGACAATAACAGACAATTGAGGAATTGCCAAAAACATTAGAGGGAAGAAAAAAAGGAGGGGTAAAGACTTGACTGTGACCTATAAATTAAACTGCCATGGTTCTTACAAAAACTTGTCAACCAGTTTTATACCTCTTTCTTTCCATTTGTAACTTTTTACTTCATTATTCAAGCTAATATACAGCCCATATAGACTGTAAAAAATATGAGGTCTGAATCTTTCTCATTTTAAGTTAGTTATAAGATTACCTGAGAAACATGGAAGTTTAAACAAGAGTATTGAATGAATTCTGGAAAATGTCCACAGAGACATTTTCAATGCTCTAGGATGTCTGTAAAGAAGGTCTGACAGGTTTTAAGTTCTTCTATTTGATTCATAACTGAAAATTTATGAAGTATGTTAAGGCTATTCTTCCCTGGTTTTCCTGCTTGATTTACTGGTGATACACTTTCAAATTTAAGACTTTAAAAAAATACCTCTGTCTCAAATATTACCCAAAGATATGCTTAGATATCTTATGCACAGGTACAAGTCAAGGAAATCCACAAAATTCAGATTTTTGAATCTCTTATTCCCTTTGGTATATTCAGTATTCCTTTTTGTTATGCTCATGCTCGCAACAATTCTTTAATTTTCCAGCTTTCACACTCTGCTCCAGACCCCCTCAAATTCTAATAAAAAAGCAAAAGGATCATCTGTGACAAGTCTTACAGGAATTCTTTACTTCATAAAGAAATCATAAAAGAAATAAACCTATTTTAAAACCTCATTGGATTTTTTAAACTTGGTTACAGGGGATAAAGAAAAAAAAATAGAAAAAAACTTCCATTAAGTCAGTTTCCATGCCATTTTTGATTCCTTTCCCCGATTCTCTCAGCAGCAGAGAAAATCTGCATGTTTTCTCCATGTTGTAAGTCACTCAAGTAACACAGTCTTGTCTAAGGAAATTTTGAACAGTGTAGAAATTTTAAAGTGTATGTATCTAGTAGTAAACTGAAAGAAGGCAATCCTAAAACATAAATATTCCTTTGTATTTAGAGCCAGACTTGTCTATGTACCTTTTTTAAAAATAAATATGCTGTTATTTGGTAGTCTTGAGACAGTCAGGAATCATTGTGTTACAATCAAAGAGTACATGTTTTATCCAACAAGAAGTTAAACAGATTTCAGGGCCAGTGTCAAACACATTTAAAAAAATGCTTCCTTCACCTTTCTTAGTAAAGGAAGGGAAAATTCTAACCAATAGATTTCCCCCCATATTCATCAAATCCCAGACACTAATTATATCTCAGGCAGAAGCATGGTGCCTGGAATACAGAGCAAACCTTCAGTGGCAGTCAGTAGATTGATTATTTAGTGAAGCAGGATACAGATATAGGTACCCTACAGTTGACAAAACTGTCACCAGTGATATTGATTCTCTAGATTGCTTCCAACAGGTTCTTGCTCATTCTGGCTTCACCTATGACTTTCCATGGTTTTTGTTGCTACAGACAATAAACTCACAAAACATCCCAGTTGGATCAAGGAAAACAGCCCATGTCCTGTACTCTTGATTCACAGACAGATATTTAGCCCTTTAAAACCTATCCTCAGAGGTTCAGCAGAATCACAGCTGCCCTGTAAATTTACAACAGTGTTTTCTTTGCATCATGTTAGCACACGGGGCAAAAGTGTTGCTCAGGGCTTAAGGTGTTGAACAGCAATGCACACCAAAAAAAAGAGAAAGACTGGCTTCCTGCTTAAAGTAACACTGAGACAGCCAGACAGTGACCAGCTTAGTTTCTAAATCACTTTCTCCAACACACCTTCACTAAACCTAAAGGATATAAAGGAAATGAAAACCATATCCTAACCTCCAGCTGATTTGCAATCCCTTTGCATGCAGCAGAGTGTTGTAGGCAGTTATGACAGCTCTTCAAGGACAATCATTAGCATTTACCAGTGTGCTGAAATAAGTTTTAAAAAAGGAGATGCCATTGCAGAAGATCATGAAGTCATCTAGAAGAGACTGCAAATATACTACTGTTAACCTGGTTAAATTGAGCAAGAATCATACATCGAGACACTTCAATCTCCTCAGAAGGAATCACTGAGCTGTGAAACTGCAGCACTGGAAATGGTACCTTCTGGTGTCCTCTTTTCTTTGGTGATGTATGCAACAAAACCAGTTAAAATTCACTAGGCTTTAAAATATTAGCTTGGCATAATATGCCACAATCTGTGAAATGCAAACTCTGGCAAGGCACAAAAAGGACACACATACCACCTTTATATCAAGCATCTACTGCTGCACACTAACTCCTGGAATAGGCAGGACCTTCGGGCTGAAGTTGTAACCCTTTTATATATATGTTCTCATGTCCTTACTAAATGCTGAACCCAGGTGAAAGTGTTGTTGCCATTAGAGTGGCCACTCTCCTTTATCCAACCCTTGACGTAACAACACAAGAGTCACCAGCAGACTCAGGCCCTCCTCCCTGTGTGGGAGCAATGTGAGTTTGTGTTCCCAACCACACATCCTCACATCAGACATGGAGGCAGAATTTCCCTTAATACCACAGCACTGATAGCAGGGCTCCCTGGGGACAAAGAGGTTTTTGATCAAGTAGTTTCAGCTGTGTTTTCCTGACTCATGAAGGCTGAAGCTGTGGGAGGAACTCTGCTCCAGGCTATGGTGGGTGTACCCTGAGTAACAGCTACGGCAAGGGTACTGAGCAGAGAAATCACAGGAAAAAGTCAAAGGCAAAGGACAGACGTCCTTGCCTTGGGCAGCTTCTGATGGGTGCCATTCAAATAAAGCATATGGAAAATTGTAGAACAGTTGTGCAGAGGTTATAAAATTATGTCTGAAATTAAATTTCTCCACTACTACAAAATGATAGTCCCAAAGAACCCTACTGATTGCTGTTTCTGAACCTAATGGTATAAGGCAGCAACTTTTATTCTCTTGGTTAACGTGATCAATGTGTTTAATGCTTCTTAAAGTTTATGAATTGTGGCTGCTCTTGGAGCAATGCCAGACTGGTCAGTGTGGGTGAGCTGGAAGGGCTGGAGAGAGTTTGCTAAGATTTTCACTTGTATTTCATAGACAAGTTAAAATAATTACATAGCTCAGCAAGGTTTTAGGATTAAATATTTGATACATCTGAAACTAGAGAAAAATAAACAGCACAGCACTTGTCCCCAGTTCTGGACAGCTCCTAAAAGGCTTCAAAGTGGCATTCAGATAGAACTGTGTTATCTCTATTTCTAATTTACTTTTGCAGGAAGTACCTGTGAGCATCCATTTTCAGGATTTAGATGTCTTGTTAAGTGAACTGCTCTGAGTCCGTGTCTTCTGAATCCCTTGAATGACATTGTAGGTTCAGAAGTATGTAATGGGCACACACATTCTAGAATTTGCGCCAAGACAAAATTTCTCTTTGTACATAGAATAATTTCTGTTTGGCTCAATGTCCTTTTCTACGGTTGAAGCTGACTGAAGTTCAGTGCCACCTAGATCCAAGTAGACTCAATTGGCTGTTGGACAAGATTCATTTCACAAATAAATAAGTAAATAGAAGCAAACAAAAGAACCTTCTTCAAGCCCTGTATTTTCTCTACCTGAAACCCATTAACTTAATCTGTATTTTAAAAAAAGGAAAAAGGAAAAGTAACAGGAATTCCACAGGAACTCCTCCAATCATCATCTCCTTTATGACACATATTAACTTAAATCCTAATGCTACACAGAAAAGATTTGTACCATACCTCAGGTTGTATTGGTGACTATTTCCAAGTTCAATTTAAAGTGTATGAGTGTATAACTAGTGTTTTAACGTGGGGGTCCAGCACCTCTCTCCAGCTAGGAAGTCAATATTTGAGCACATATTGACACCTGTCAGCAGAAAGCCCAGTGCTGGCCATGTCAGCCAGAGCCTGAAACAGAACCTGAAAAGACCTTCAGCAGCAGCCCCCATGGCAATAGCCCACTACATTCCTCAGGTGAGGAATGCAAAGTAAGAGCTTCCTGCTTTGCAGAGAATTATCTGAGTATGAAGCTACAACATTGGTGCAAATCAGATTTCTGAAGAATAAAGAACACATGCAGAGAGCCCATCAAGCTACAGAAAGCTCTTGCACACATAAACCAAAGAACAAAAGAGTGGTCTTGACCATACTACCTACAGCACTTTGAAAAGTACAGAACAGTTTTTTGAACAGAAACCTGGTACTTGACATTTCCTGGAACTACCCCCAGGAGGAACTTCCAATTTCTAGAAAACAAACATAAGCTATAGTCAGCAGCAATTATTAGTGTAGCTCCCAAATGTTAATAAACCTACACTCTTCTGTAACAGAAAAGATATCAAACTTTCATTTTGGGCTAGTATTAAATGAAAGCCTTTAATAGAGACTATCACCCTGCTGCTTCATTAGTTGAGAAACAATATAAATAATTACTTCTGCATTTCTAGGAATGCTTACTACTAGGTAAATCCACAGCTTTTTAACCATCACTTAAGCAAACCAGCTCTATAAAACCTGCCCTGTCTACTCTGCACACCAATTAGGCACCAAATATCAAGGTTATTTACTTTATAGCTGAGACTCAGCTGCTTCTGTCATGGATGAAGGACACTCCGTGTATGGGCTCACACAGCTGCATGACTCCATTCTGTTAAAGGATAAAGTGACTGCAGCCACCTTAGCCCAGCAGCCTCTCTTGCCATTGCTGCCCCACAGGAGCCAAGAGTGCCAAGAGCCAATGCCCCCAGCTACAGCCTAAAGGAGGTTCAGACAGCACAAGGAAAAGTAACAAAACCATGACATCTCAAATCTGGTAGCACATCTATCCCCTCCAAAACCCATGTGACCTCTACCTGCTTAGTTCAGAATGGTAGAGTCAAGTTAAATTTTAGTTTGTTTTTTTCCTGAAAGATAAATAAAAAATACAAAAATTGCAAGATTCTCAGAAAGTCAGTTCTCATTTTAGGAGGCTGGGTTTATAAAGGATGATATTATTTGGGTTTGGTTTTGTTTTGTTTTTTAATTAGGACTTTGTTTTTTACTCACTTGTCATGTGGGCATGATGTAAAATGCTGAGGACAGAAATACTTCAAAAAATTTCTTTTTACTAATTAGCAAGAAGAAAATGCTGCAAAGAGGGTTCTACCTTGAAACACATAATTCTTTAAAACGAAGAAAAAAGTGTTGGGACAGACAGCAGTGAGAATAAAGCTGATCTTAAAGAAATATTCTAAAACTTCTGGATTCCTGAAAACATAAAACAATCGGAGATCATAGAATACTAGAAGTATAGATAAAAACCACAGTATAAAAACTTAAGCAAAGAGGACGAAGAAAGATAAAAGATCAAAAACTAAGTCAAGCTCAAAGCAGACACCCAGCATAAAGAATAAAAATTTTAGAGTTTATGTAAGAGTTAGTAAATGTTCTTCTGAAGAAATGTTTTGGAACTTTAAGGAAGGTTTGTTCATTTAGTAGAAGCCTTTTATATGTTACTCCATTATTAAGGATTATCAAAGGAATTATGGCAAAAACTATCTTCCTCTGACTTGAAAAGTTCATCTCCCATAGCATGTCCTTTAAAAATTAATACAACTTCAAGTCCTTTTGTGAAATTTGAAAAAGATAAGCCTGAAAATAATACTGTATATTTTCTATTACAGGGTAAATAAAAAAATAAACAGGGCATGTTTATGTGCTGGCTGCTAGAAGGGTACTTCACAAAGCTCATATGCCTCTTCCTAGCAGGGCCCCTCCAAAAAGGTATCTGTCATGGCCCAGAAATCAATTTATAGAAACACTTGAGCCTGTGCTGTCAAATTATTGGATGAGATGGAGAAGGAATAAGGCTATAGCTATGCCTATATCCTATGTGCTTAGCCTAGGGAAAAAGGGGTTTATTTGTTTGGGGGAATTTCATGAATGTGTGAATACTTGCTAAAGCAAAAGTTACTGCTGAAAATACCTTGTTTGAAAACACAGTAGCAGCTGTGTGTTCTACATTACAGTGAAAGCTGATGATATTTTAAGTGTAAACCATAATCCCACAAGTAACAGAGCTCTCTAAATTAAAAAGCTCCAGCAGTTGTCTCAGCCAGGGGTGTGTGCATGACTGGTGGCTGTGGCTGCTCTGGTGAGCACGTGCACACACACATTGGGATGGTGGGGAAAAAGAGCTAATAATTGGGTTCTACTGATTCAGTGTATGAACTTTTCCAACCTTGAGCAAGATCTCCACAGGAGATACTCACCACAGAGCCAGATCTGTGGACTTCTGCACCACAAAAGTTGTGGTTCTTTGCTGCTTAACAAAACTCAGAGAGATTAAAACAAAATGCTTCCTCTTTACATGGTCCTTTTAAGAAATCAAGGATTTTGCATGTGACAATAGACAGTTAAAGCATTTATTTCCTCTTTTTATTTCTTTTGGTAAATTAATAGAATTATTTTAATATTTAAAAACTTGTTCTACTTGTGAAAGCAGAGTATTCCTGCTGTAGAAAGCAACTTCTGAGAAAATAACACATGGAACTAGTGAACAAACCATCAGCTATGAATATATTCTCTTCTTACAAAAGTAAAGGAGATTGTCTTGGTTTCTCCTCATACTCACTTGTCTGCACAGCCTGTAAAAGCTTTCTCTTCTCAACAGGGTCAAGCAATCTCCCCTTGAAGAATTTAGTAACCAATACAGAGTGCCAGATTTCACAAGAGGATTTACATGGTGTATAAAGCAGCAGAAGATGCACTGCAACCCAGCCATTCTTTGAGCAGGGACATCCACTGGGAACACCCTGATGTCCTGGGAGAAGGAACCTAAGGCACAGGCAGCCTGACCAGAGGGATTCAAAAATCTTTGCCTCCCTCAGTAGGAGCATGCAGCTCCAGAAGTGCTGAACAATTCTGCTGGTCAGGAAGGTAGGTTGATCTTTATGATTTGATAGAGCAACCTTCTTGTTTCCTCAGACTCATGCATTTGGGTCTTTTTACACTTTAAAGCAAATACTGTTACAAAAATTCAGTAGCCAAGCCTGTAAATTCAAGTTACCATTTTAAGATCCTGCATTCCACAATACACAACTGCTAAACTTCAAAGATTTTACTGGAAATAGTCTACCTCCTACAGCTTTTTCAAAGAGCAGGGGGTTTTCTGGGCAGGTGGAGAGGATGTGACTACTTCCTGGTAACATAATGAAATTTTCCTGTCAGGGAGCTCCAACATTAAAAAAATTATGAAAAACTTGAGAAGGAATAAATGAGATTCACAAAAGCAGCACTTCACTTTAGCGTAATTCAAATTGTTGCTTTGTATGAAAGGCAGTTCTGAAGGCAATGTAACCAACAAAGGAAAACACGGTGGCTACTGGTAAAATTTGTATCTTTACATAAAAATAAGAAACTAAGTTTCTGGACTTTACCTGGCATGGCTGAATCTGGAAGAAGGCAAAGAAATCCACAGTCACAAAGTACCCCTGGGGCAAGACTGGCAATGGATCCTTCTTCCCCTTCCACCTTGATGAAGTCAGCATCGCAAAAAAAAAAAAAGAAAAAAAGAAAAAATCAAAAGTGCTATAATTATCCAAATCTCCCCATCCAAGGTTGCCTTTTTCGTTAGTTTAAAATTAAAAAACTATAAACAACATTTTGTGAGTCCAGTTGATTTCAGGCAATACAAGTTTTGCGTATTTCGAAAGAAAACTTGGTAAAACAATGCAAAGATTGGCTGCTTTTCTTTTCTGTAATGAAAAATGATTAATTGCTCAGTCTCATGATACAGGAGTTTTTACTACAGCCATCCTTGTCAATCTTAACTGTCCCAATAAAGGTGGCATCATCAAAATAATTAATTCAAATATGTTTTTTGACAAATAAAAAGAAACAGCTCTCCTACTTTTATGACAATACACCAAATACATGACCTACATTTATATTTATTTTGTGCATTACTTAAAAAATGAAGTTGTTAACAAGGAGAAAGATAATTGTATTTTTCTTTTAAAAGTTCACATTAAAAACAGAGAGAAGTTTATGGAAGTGAAGATTTACATGGAACCCATAGCAGCAGCAGAGTTTACCATCACTAAATTAGCCTGAATTTAATTCAGGCTCTGTGATAATAAAACAATCTACCTGCTCAGCTACCATGAGAATGATACTAATGGAATTACCTAGACAATCTGGACACATAAGATGTATTTTAGTGGCTGTTCCACAGTGAGGTCACCCAATACTAAAGCCTGATGAACTAATTTTGCTAAGAGATTTCAGTGCTCTAGTTTACAGAAGATTGTGTCACATGAGGAAAATCTCCTGGGAAACTTGGCCCTAGGAAAGAGAATGTCAGTAAGTGAAGATTGCTAAAGCTGTGCAACTGGAAGCTCAAGGCACCACACTGACAACATAAACAGTTAGTGAAGCAAACATACTGCAAACCATATTAAAAGCCCTAAAAATTGCATCAGGATGGTCAGTAGATAGTTTTAAGTAAACTCCCAAATCACAAAGGCAGGGTAACATGCTACCTCAGCCTTCCTCAGTAGCTGTAGATATCAGATGGCACCGGCATTCAGCCACTACAAATGGGATGGTCTGAAGGTTTTCAGAATGGCTCCAGCAAGTCCATATGCAAAACAAAAAAGGAAGACAGCAAGCAAGATAACTCAAAACCCCCACCAGTTCGCTTTAGTTGTTAGAGGACATTTTTAAAAGTCGGGGAAAAAAAATTAGAAAAGCTGTAGGAAATAACTTTAAAAAAAAAAGCCTGACAGAATCAGGGGACGCCTGTTACTAATGAGAAAATGCCAGCAAGCTAGAGAGGAAGATCAGGTCAGAAATGCCAGATATGATGGAAGAACTGTATGATGTGACAGTGGAGACCCTGGAGACAACAGACAAAGACAGAAAAAGGAGAGAAAGAGACAGTGCTCAAGAGATGGTGCCGAGAGAGAGAAAAGAGCAGGTTTTCTAGCAGAGAGAGGGAGGGGAAAAAAATCTGAGGACCCAGGGAGAGCCAACATATAAGAACCCAAAACTGTTTGCCAAGCCTATTTACACTGATTTAGTCATGCAGAGTTGACAGATCTCAAACTAGGAGCATAGTGGGGAGGGAACAGTAAGGATAAGAATGGACAAGAAGGTAGATTGGAGATTGCTTAAGTTTTTGAAAGAGCTTTTGCTAAAGCAGTTTAAAAGAAAGGTGGTCCACCATATGCAGCAGAGATCTTGTGAAGGATGAAAGGAAGAAAGAGCGAAGCTACAGATCATGCTGATGCCAAACAGACAATGAACATTGAGAAAGCAGCCTCGGAAAAACTAGAGAAAACACTAAATCCAAAGGAGAGGGATAAGAAAGGCCACCCAAGAACATAAGGAATCAAAGTACTAAAGAACAGCAGATTAGAGGACAGAAAAGAGACTGTAGATCAGTGGCCAGACACAGAGAAATCTCATTTTGTAATCTGTGTAGCCTGAAGGGCAAACAGGCAATACAGAGCCAGAAAAAAAAATATAGTTATAATACTGTACAAGAAGGAATCAAAGTACCATTAAGAATGTCCATGAAACAGTTATGCCACAAGTTCCAACTGAAATTAATTAAAAACTTATTTTAAAAAGGAGTCAGGGCTATCAGAAGGAAAAGAAAAGCAATATTTAGTTCACTCTCCACATATAAAATTATTTTTAATGGGGAAGCATCACGCTTTCAGCTTGTCTTCTGGACATCAAACACTCTTGATTTTCTTCACAGAGAGTACAGCATGTCAGCAGAAGTCATATAGGTATTCAGAATTTAAACAGCACTAAAACTTATATTAGAATGACAGATAAACTGCATTTCATCATATTTCACTACACTTTTCAGCACCAAAGAAACCTAGTTGTTTAATGAACATTTGGCAAAAAATAAAAACAAACCAACCAACCTCCCTCCCCTAAATCCACAAAGAAACAAACCCATCACAAAACAGACAAAAATCCAACTCCAAAACTGCCCATGTTCCAATCTTACTGTGGAGATCCCAGCCTTGGAGAGAAAGAAGGGTTGTTCAACATAGGGCGAAGAAGTCCCACAATTAAATAGGGAAAAGGACATACTTTTGTTTCAGAGAAGTTAGCATTTGCAGCAAAGCAGATAAAATGCAAACATTTCTCACAAACCAAACTGAATCACAAAAACTAAACAGAACCATATTAAAGTATGAAAATAACCAGGACCACTTTAAAAAAATAAAATGTTAAGGAACAGGTGTAATATGAAGTCCATTAGATGGGGAGGACAGGATTAGGAATCTAGGGAGTACACACAGCTGGTTTTATTGAGAAATGTTACCTCCTCGTACATAATAAAAGCATTGTTAGTGTATCCCTACAAGAAGGGGAAAAAATTCAAAAGACTCAAGACAGAAGGAGGGCCACTTTTGAGCAACAAGTGTTTACAGGATTTAAGCAGTAACCACAAAGGAGTACTTTTGATAGAACTCAAAAGCCTCAAAGTGGAGCAATTCCCCTACCCTTGCTGTTACAGGGAGCATCATAATCTGTCCATTATCAGAAAGAAATCCTCCATGTGAGTAAGGTTCTCCTGATTCATGATGCTTATGCCCCCAAATAATATGAAATATTGACTCAGTTGTAATTTAAAAATAAGTAACTTAAACATATGAGCATGCAGAAAAGGATTTAATAACCAGATGCTGGTGACAGCCACAGATGTGTGCTGCTAAAGGTCATATCTGTGACACTTTGTGTGTGAGACAATGGATGTTATGAAGGGAGCAGGGAAAAGCAGCTGAAGTTCTGGATTCTGGCATGCATACAAGCTGAGGGAAGGAACACAGCTCCTCTTCTCACCCAGTCCTAAACTGGTAAAGACTTCACCCTGACAGACACCCAGGAGAGTTTTATAACAGCTGTTTAGCAACAGGTGTAGTGTGCATATATTAGTGCATTTTTTAAAATAGCAAAATTATCACCCATTGGACTGCTGGTTTTGTAAATAATTTACCAGATTTCTTGGTTTTCTTTTTATACACAATAACACACTAACCAAAAGCTAATTCCACCTCAGACTTGTTTCTCTAAGATTCGTTTCCACAAAGTTCCTAATGCAGACACCAAGAGCTGTGTGTGCACCACCAAATGTAGGTGAGTTGATACTGACCTGTCCCATCTGTTCAGTTGCCTCAAGAGTGACAAAAGACTTCCTGCTTTAACCAACCCAGTGTAACTTCAGGCTACCCCCAAAGGAATGGTTCTGCTCCCACATTTTCCTCCCACAGCAGCAGTAGATTTCCAGCCCCTCCCTCACACGGGATGTGGACACCACGCAATCATCATATGACTCAGCACAGCTCCCCTGCATGACAGAAAACTCAACTTCTGTTGAATTCTGAGGAGGACAGCTTTCCATCAGACTAGCTGGCTGACTCTTTCTCCTTTCTGCTGCCACACCATCAGTAGAGTTCATGCAAAGGGACAGGCAAGGCAAACAAGCAGAGTGGTAGCAGAAACAAGCAGTGCAGCCCTTTTCACCAGGAGCCAGCAGTTACTCCAAGCAAGGCGAAATAAGAAATTACTCTGAAATACAGCTGCAAATCTCTGTCCAAACACATCGGCCTGTAATGCAAGGATCTGCACAATGAGTCACAGCTAAGTGCAGTATCAACACATTTTAACTTGCAGTCTCCCACTTAAACTTCTTTCCTCACTCATTTTGTTGAGTAACAATTCACAGTTTCCATATCCTGGTTTCACTTTACAGTGTGTAGTGAATATCAGCATTAAAAAAAACAACTATCAAAGACATGAAATCTGCAAAACAAATTTAAAAAGAGTGCTTTTAGTTTGTATTTATTTGCCTACCTCTGTCCAAGTTCTCCTCTGAAGCAAACACACTTATGTGTGCTGCATGAATTACCTGGCACTGGCTATTGAGGCTCCCTTTTACTCCTCAGTTTAAAAATGACAAACAATTATTTACAACTGTGGAGAATTTGTGAGCTATCTTATGAACAGAATGTACAACCTAGACCAAGTGTTCCTATCACTGTTGCCACATGGAGTGAGAAAACTCATCTTTGCCCCATAATATGGAAGTAGGAGCCATATAGGAGCACTTTAAGGGCTGTGAAGGCCTGTTCAGAGATGAACAGAATTACCTGTGCAGAATCACCTGTCCAGAATTACCTCAGAGATGCAGTGAAAGACAAAGTACAAGCCACCCACAAACCAGAATCCAAACCTCTGCAAAAGGCAGGAGCAGCGTGCCAGAGACACAGCTATAAGATCTATGTGCCCCTCACAGAAAAGGAATCTATATGTGCATTGGAAATTCACACTGCAAGCCTGCGCACATCCTCAGTCAGTCTGCATTGCCATTCTCACACAGGAACATATTTGGGTTGAAAAAATGCAGCCTCTTTGGAAAGGCTGTTTTGTGTCACTGCAAACATCTGCTGCATATATTACTCCCTGTAGGAATAAGCCTCCTACAGGAACCTAAAATCACTGGATGAGCCAGAATAGCTGCGGTACAAAACACATGCAGAGGACAACCCCCTTGCCTCCTTGTTACTTTGGGGCACTGGGCTTCACATGGAACCACCCTGGAGCTCAGGGACAGTCTCAGCATGAATATATATATTTTCATATATATATATATATATGTACACATATACATAGGCACACCAGGATCTGCTTTTAATACCTAACTGCCAAAGTGCCAGGAAAGTTAATTTGTGGCTAATTGTTCCACACAGTAATCATTGTCCCTCCCCTAAGAAAGCTTCTACAAACTCTTCCTCAAAAGATCACATCTTGGCATATCAAGAGGTCTTCACATCAGGTTTGTTTTCCTTAATTAATCTTCATAACATAAATCCTCCTTCTGTCCAAAGCAAATATCTTTTTCTCATTCTAAAAGACCCTGTTTTTTTTCTCTGATAACCTTCAGCTTTTTTTCTCCCAGTACAAGTCAGCAGCACTCATGTTTTTCTGTATTTTCTCCTTCATCCATACCAGTTATTAAGGCAACCTAACCCTTTCTCAAGACTACACAGCAGATTTTATTGATTCCTCATCTCACCTCTCTCCTATCTACCTCTGTATCTCTGACACTTTCTGACTCTTTTTTCTGGATATCCCACCATTGCTTTCAGCTCACTGGCCTAAAAATCAGACTACTTATTCTCCATCCATAAGCTTTCCTTTTCTGCTGTGCTTCATTTACTGCTTTCCCTAACAATACATACTGTCTGTATGGATTTCATACCTTCTTGATTTCATTCAACATTTAAAATTTTGCAAAATAGGCTTAGAACTGTCCTGCATAAACTATAGGAACATAGCAAACTATTTCAGATAATTTCTGAGTGCAGATTCAGCAATCTCACTCCTCCATCCACCCTACCTGTGGCTCTACCAAGCTATCCCTTATTGCTCTCTTCCCAACCTTTTCCACTCCTGGTTTATGTGTCTCCTAAGCCAGGTACCCCCACCACCATCTTTCAAACTTCTCCTCTGCCTTTGAGCTGTCCTGAATTCTCAGAGAACCATCTTTCTCTTTCATACAGTTGACATTTACAGCCTCTACTCTAATATTGGAGTATTTGATGCCAGAACTTCATCTTGTAAGGTGCTTTTCTACATAACAACTCTTCAAAGGTGAAAATAGAAGCTGCATTTTTTAATATTAAAACTATTTATTGGTCCTTGATACACGGAGCAACTGCAACATACAGGTGAGGTGAGTGAGGTCTCCTCAGGCAAACTTGCAGACAAAGCTCTCCTGATCCTAACCTGGAATTCCCAACCTGATGGCCCACCATGCCAGCCATCCCCCAGCACCCAGTGAGCAGGATATGGCTCCTGGCCCTAATTCCCTTCTTCCCACCCAGGTAAATCAATATAAACTTTAAGTACCTTACATTTACCCCTCATCCTTGGGGCCACCCAGTACTGTGCCATCTTACACATAATTTTTATTCTCAAGCATTAAATACCCTTGGCCTAGCACTAACTTTTTTTTCAGTGTTACAGGCTGAAAACTCCTACTTTACTTCAGTGGCATAGTCCTCTGCTGTCACCACAGGAAAATGATACAAACAGTTTGAAAATTGATCATTAATAGCTCCTAAGACAAAGAGCACTTTTCATCTCCTGCAAATATTACTTAGAGTATTTGGGGATGCCAACAAACTTTGGGAGTCCTAAGACTGCATTTTGAACTTTTCCCAAAGCCGTAGGCTTCAAGAGAGAGGGCACAGTGAATCTCCATTGTTCCCCATTGTGCAGGCTGCACTGCCTGCCCTGCCTTGTTGTTGTAAGGCTCCTTCAATTCCTGTGGATGTCTGTAACTCTGCTCCCCATTAGCTCACCAACTGCCATACCTTCCAGAGCAATCAGCATCACTCCAGCCTCCACTTTCCTTCTTGGATTTCTCAGTCCTATTAATCTGAAAACAGATGAGAAAGAGAGTTAATACTGACACTGGGAGCATCATATTAAAGATGTCTTTAGTCTCCATTTGCTTATTGAAACAAGTGACAGCTTGCTTAGACTTGACTGGTCACCTTTTCAGATCATCTTTTAATGATCCACTGCTAAATCCATTTTACTTGACAATTTTATTTGCCCTGAGATGCTGATCAGTCAGCAGGCAAAACAGACCAGCAGCATTACCCCTGGTGTGCAGTGGGAGTACAGGCATCAGTAATGTTATAGAAGCCTGTGCAGATGTGGCAGTGGTGGTTCAGCCCCAATACTTGTCTCTGTTCTCTGTGTGGAAGAAATTTCTGATAAAAGAATAAAATATATAGACATTAAAAAATTGTCTTGAATTTGACTTGTTTTGGATAAATTCATTGAGACCTTAGGCTGGGGTCCCAGCAGTCTGCACACCAGCCCTCTGAGCTGAGGGGCTCTGTAAGAAGCAGGTTGTTCCCCATTCTCCTTCTAGGCCATTAGCTATTCCTTTGATTAGTTTGCCTTCATCCCTCGGGGCCCTTCCCTGCACATAATGTGCCATACGTTGTATTACTCTTAGCTCCGTTTTCAGAGCACTGTAGAACACATTTTTCACTCTGGGCTGGTCCAATGTGAACTCATTTACTTCAGACTTCTTTTCCTTCCCCTGATTATTGAAAATGAAATATTACAAGTCACCTAATATTTTTTAGCTTCATCCAGTTCTTCAAAAGCTGTGGAAAATCCTAATATCATGGAGATGGCTGAGAATTACACCCCAAGAACCCACAGAAATCAAATGTATGATTACATCCTTTGCAGTTCTGGGCTCCAAATTAGCCTGTCAGGTTTGCATGTAGTGCTTCCTCTGACTTCTGTGGGAATTGCACATATGAAACTAACAGAATAATCAGGCCCTGAAAATTTGAGCTTGTGTCCCCAAGCATAGCTGCTACATTTTTAACTGATTCAGTGTGAGCTGCATCTGTGACCCCACAGCAACAGCAACAGCTGGGAGTATGTGCTGGCACCCAGAAAGCAAGTGCTGCCTTTCCACATGGGATATACTGCACTCTCCAACCTGCCCTGCTTGTATTTAAAGCACAAACTTAGCTATAATATAAAGGAAATCTTTCTGTTACCATGACATTGAGCAAGAAAATAAACATTAAGCTCCCTGGAAAATTAAAAAGAAGGTATCAGAGCATTTTAGCAAGTCTAATGGCAGAAGGCAAAACCATCACAGCACGGTGTAGAAGAGAAATGAAAATGTTGATTTTGATAGTTTTAAATGAGAAGAAAATAATTAAATAATCTGCATACAGAAAATGACACATTTCAGATACTCTTTGTTCCAACCAAGTGTTAGAAAAGTGGTTTGTTTTTTGGGGTTTTTTTTTGCATTACAATCCTAATATGGTTTTGAAAAACTGCTTCTTTTTTTCCTGAATTCCCCAACTAAAGCATAGTATTAGATGTAAAACTCACCAGGTACTTCTTAGAAGATTAAGAAATTAGATTATTTAAATAAAACAAAAACAATCCCAAATAAAACCAGAAACAATTGTAAAACACCAGGCATTTTACCTATTATCTGTAAGATATTGCATTATTCCTGAAAGAAATATGTATTCAAGTATTTTATACCTGATACTGATGGCTCAGCGTGCCAATTCTTCAAGTTCAGGCTGACTAGCCACTTAGGAAAGCAAAAGGTTACATAGATTACCACATCTGAAAATGAAGGGTACATAAGCAGTTAGCATTGCACAAACACGCAGAAGCTGGCAGAAAAAATACAAGAGATCCTCAAAAAAAAAGCAAAATAATTACAGCATTTCAGATATACACTTTATATCAAGTTTACAGAATACATATCTTATAGCTTTTTTTGTTAAAGTAGATAACAGTATTAATATTCAAATTCCAGTCTTTATTTTCTGTACTTGAAGTTCTCTTTTTAACAGATGGTAGAGAACTTCCAATGATAATTCAGTAGAAATCTCTTCATTCTACAGATACAGGAGTTACAATGACTGCTGGGCTCAGAAATGTTGCACCATTTGTGTGCATCTCTCTTTAGGACAGCAGTGAAATCCTAATTCCATATGTGCACCTTTAAGGAGCTGACCTTGCATGGGATATGATTCAAATACATCAGGCATGCAAGTCCCCATTTATAGTGTTTTAATTTTGATTGACATAAGATGCCTCCTTAGAACAAATGTAAAAATGTTCCTTCCTTTCAGTTTGGAGTACATCTGTAGTACTGATGTGTTGGCCTGTTTGTTGTGTTATAGTTGGCACAGACACGGGGGCTTCTTTGCCTTCATTTCACAAAAGAACAAGCACCCCCTGCTACAGACAGGAGCCAGGCATGGTATTTTCAGCAAGTCCATTACCCACCTGCTCTGCCCAATCCAATGAAGTAAAATCAGGACCACCCAACCTAATGTTAATAATTTATTTCACGAAGTTGTCCATTTTAGAGCTGAATTAGTGAAATGCAAGTGAACTGAGCCAAAGGCTCGGACTGGGCTGCCATTTTGACATTCTCATCAGGGAAATGATGCTGTAAACACCCATACTTGATTCACATGCATGGTCTCTTGGTTGCCTACAGTAATGCCCATCTGTTCAGATGGCATCATGCCCACTCAAGTTGCTCAAGGGAATACATGCTGGGCAGTGATTGGCTTAGGTAAGTATTTTTCAAACTGGGTCGGTGTCGACCTCCTTTTGGGAAGGCCCAAGAGGAAAAGGAAACAAAAAGAATTTTCATTTTTTATTTTAATGGATTGTTTTCATTTAACATTCAGCAAAAACACTGTCATCTATAAAACATGCAGTAGATGGTTTTGCTAATTCCTTGGTACCTGTGACCCCAGCAAGGAAACACAAATTCAATTGTATTCTCATTTTTTAAATAAATGAGTTTAACCTGTTATAAAGTCACAGTCCATGTAGCATTAAGACCATGTCATCTGCAGAAAAGAAACCTGTCTCAGCAGGCATTGTCACATTCTGACAATTGAACTAATTTCTTCTCTTGAACATTGGTCAACACTCAAAACTGAATACACAGGTATTATAGCTTGAATTTTGTGGGGAGGGTGGTGAGCAACACTGTGTCCAAAACTCTAAGTCAGATCAAAACTACAAGTCAGATCAAATCTATGTTATTGTACAAATATGCAATTCCAAATATACAACAAACACAAAAATGCAAAGAAACACACATGAATGATGTGCAGTATCATGAAAAGATTAACCTCTTTTGGTTCCCAAATTGGAATAATTTTCAAATATAGCCTTTTACTTCTCCAAAGCTGAAGAAGTGAAGCTTTAGTGAAGTGCATTGTACAGTGAAGGCATTGTCTGTCACTTTGCTTTATCAAACAAAAAGGCAGGGGGGAAGGGGACATGTCATGCTTTCTTCCTGCAAATAAACTGTGGGGATTTTTATTTAAGAGAAAGCTAACATTAATAGAAAAAAAGAAAAAAAAAGGGGGGGAAGGAAAAAAGATGAAAATAATCCAGCTCCTTTTCATTTGGGAGACAAAAGCCTTTCAGTGCTGCGTCCATGCGCTCTTGACTACTGTTTTGACACTGTGTCAAGATGCTCCTGCTCTGCTCCAGGTCTCAGATCACAGTTGGAGTGTCTTGATACAGTGTTGAATCAGTAGTGTCAGCAAGTCTCAGAGCAGAGTCAAAGAGCCTCAATGTAGCCTCTGAGCAGGTAGAGTTAGAGAGACCTTTCCCTAAACTGAAGTAGGCAGAGGGGCGCTTAATTTTTTTTAATTGTTTGTTTTAACACATTTCAACCCAGCTGCACCAGGCTCATGCTGCTAATTAATAGTCTGTCTTGCAGAAAAGAATCAGAGTTAACTCTCCCTACACTGAAAAGCTGTTATAAAGCAGCATGAAAAAATATTTTCTTGAAAGAGCAAGTCTAGGCACAGGAACTGGGGCTCTGGGCTTCCTGGGAGCAGCTGGCACCACGGAGGATAGCACTGTTGTGCCCCTGATCCACCATCCTCTGCTCCTGGAGACCCAGATGGAAACATGATGTCCTCTGCCTCTACCTGCAGGCCAAGCTCCTCCAAGATCCATGGCAGCCTTCTCAGCAGCATCAACAGGGACACAATTTTTCCAACCATTTTATAAAAAAAAAAAAAAAAAAAAAAAAAAAAAAATTAAAATAAAAGTTTTGAATATTGAACATGCAAAGGTTTTCTGGGATTCCTGCTAGGAAAGGGAGCAAAAGTGCACAGACCCCATGACTGAAAACACTGCTGCCTGAATTACCCTACCTGGAGGACCAAACCCCAGCTAAGATTGCAGTCTCTAAGCATTGACTGCCAAAGACTCTACCAGGCTTGGGATGAGATGGATGCCAGTCCCTAAGAAGGTACTGGAGAAGGAATGAAAAAAGACCAGGGTTTAAAAAGAAATTAACTAGACTTAAGAGCCTGGATTAGAAAATCTAAATGGGTCAAAAGGCACATTCCTACAGCTTACATCTGAATATGTAATCTAGTCAATTTGGCATGCTAACACCAGGGGGGAACACAGATCAATGTATATAATTTAGGTCAAATGACCACTGCAGAGTGAGATGCAGGCATTCTTCTCACAATTGAGCCAAATTTATCCCTGATATAAATGCAGTGATTTCACTGATCTTTTAGCAGGGATATATTTGCTCATTTATATGGCAAATAACTTCTCAGTAACTTGTTGCTTATGTGTACCACCCCCTCACACAAAGATGTCTCCAATTTCTCATTAATTTCTTTTCCTTATGATTATTGCACTGTTCCTTACAAAAAACATTATTAAAATAGAGGTAAAGTATTTATACAACAAAGCAATAAATCCTAAAGTCTAATATTCCTAGCTAACAAAAAAAAATCAAAGTCACGTGTTTTGTATTCCAGTTTTGAAAACTGTCCAACAAAATGACAGTAGAGTCTTCCAGTCAGCAGAAAGTACAGCAAAAGAAGAGGTGGGAACAGGGTCTTACCTCCCCACAAGAAGATGAAGCTCAGCCAGTGTTTGCTATGTGCCTTGAGATCCTTGGAGGAAGGTATTATTTAAGGTGCAAAGTATTTCTATAGGAAACAAACAAAGCTCACTGACTGCTGCGGTGACTTTTTTGTAGGCACTTTCACAGCAAGTGGCAGTCGGGGGCTGCTCCTCCTGCGGCCGGGCTGGCCCTGCGGGGCTGTCACACCTTCCCACTGCAGAGGAGCTCCTGACCCCTCCTGACCGTTCCACCTCATCCCTCGCAACGGGCACGGCTGCCCCAGCGCCCTCCCAGCTGTCTCTGGAGGTAAAAGAGAAATTAAAGATTGTATCATCCAGGCACAAATTAAAATCTTTACTGGGAGAAACCTGGTAGAAAGTCTCAGAAGAGAATGAATTATGTATTTGAACACTTAAGATTTCCTTGCCTTTATTACAGCATGGGGTCTGAACTCTGCTTTCTTCCCTGCACTTTATTACATGGTTAGAAGTCCCGCAGTAGGAAACTTGCAGTTTGAATTTTGAAGCACCTATAGTGTCATACTTTTTATTTTAATATTTGTCACCAACAGTGCCGACAGATAAAAAGTGCTGGCTCCCCACAGCATGACACGCGGGATTTTCAATAGAGCTACACAATTGCTTTTGCTAAGTGCTTGCGGGGCTCTCAGTGCCAAATCCCGCAAATTGCTGCATTCAGGCCACTTTGCAGCGCCGTGCTAAAGCAAGGAATGGTAAAAGTTAGTTGGGACATATGCCTAAATGGCTGATTTCTTTTTAAAATCCTAAGCAATTGTCTGGAAGCATTTCTGCAACACAACTCTATAATTGCAGCACTTTTGAAATGGTAAAAAATTTTGTATCGCAATCTATTTTGTGCTTTGCATACCATTTTAAGGAAAAAAGAAAACAAAAAATGAAAACCTTCCAGCTCCAAAATTTGCTGACCAAGGAAGCCCCAGAAGCAATGTCACTAAGCATGGTGACATTCTATTTATGGATTACTACTTCCTCTTCTTCTCCCTTATTGCCTTTGTTTTATCCTTAATTTGTGAGTATCTTGTTGTTCATATCCCAGCCCCAGGTCCCTATTACGGTGTACATTATTTCATGTGCACAGCAATGCTAAATGTATAATAGTTACACCTGAGGTATCAGGGGAGAATTTTGTATCTCCTGTCTTATTCACAGGTCAATTAAAAAGCTGATTAAACCCAAAAAGTCTATGATGATAATTGTTGGAAATAGACTGGGATGATAATTGGTTTAATGAGTGCTAAAGGAGTCATTGGGATGTGTGTCTCTCAAGGAAGCCTGAATGGCACTTTAAGAGCTTGATTCATCCTAGGTGTTGGTTGTTTACTTTAATGGTATTACTCAAAAATCTGATTTGGATCAACTTACAAAATATTGCAGACAAGACAAATAATTTTAAAAGGATGTCTCTGCTGAGCTTTGGTGTCTCCCTTGAACTATCCTATTCAATGTCAACTCCTCCAGTGCAAATTCTGACTGTACAGCTTGAAGTAGCTCTATAAGGTGGGAATCCACTGAAGGTTTTATGTTTTTATACTTTTTTTTTTTTTCGTAGCTTAGCAGGAAACAAATTCTATATAATAACTAGAAAATGTAGGCCGAGACCATCCTCTGCACAGGAAATTTCACTCAGAGGGTTGGACACCCAGTGAGGTCCTATTCACAGACATCTCTTTGTATTTTTCTGCCTGGAACCAAAGAAGGGGATTCATGCCAAAACCCTGCAGGATATGGAAATCTATCGGCTGTTCTGTGCTTCTGCATGTCTTTCAAAGTGGCTTCTGATTTGGGGAGCCCTAAATTAAGATCCATGGGCTTGGGGGGAGGGGAGGTTGGGGTTTTTTTTTTAATAAGGACTCTAAACCTTCAATTCAAACAGCAGTCAGAAAGACTCAGTACCTTTGAAAAACCCCCCGACATTTCATTCCTCATACTGAGGACCCAGAACAGCAAAAATTTGAGCCAAAATGATTTCTCTGGGTTAGTCAGTATTAGAGTATAGTGCAGAAGTCAGAAACCCCTTGCTGCTGGTTCTCAGCCTACTTGCACTGCCTAGGCTCGGAAAGGTTATAAGGTTATAAATCTTTCAGTGAAAACAATTCCTGCCTCATGCCATCAACATTTCCTAAAGACTCTGTGTAGGGCATCTCTAGAGGAGGCTCCCATTACTAGACCTATGCAGAAGAATAATGAGGAACTTACATCCGGTTTGAAAGACATTAATGAGTCTCTCTTGGATACAAAATATTTGTCCAACACCCTTATGGGCAGAGTAGCACAGAGCTGAGCTGGGGAGCTCTGCCTGAATAGCATGAACTGATAGGTCTCAGAAAAGGAACCACACACAGCTCTGCAGAGAAAGTTGGTTTTTCAGGCCCAATTTACATCTCTGGTGCTTACTTGTGTCTGCAAAGATTGAATGTGTATATTTGCAGCACCTACTTTTTTGTTTGCTCCAGTTGGGTTTCACACTCTGTGGGGGTATTCTGGGTTCCTCAGTGGTTCTTCTCTAATTTTTTGTTTCTATTCTCAATAACATTGGGACAAAAAAAAACAGGCAAACAAACCACAAAGAGGTAAAGACATGTTGACTTTTTTTCTCCCTCTTCTCTTCAGAATTCTCTCTCTCACACAAAAATATTTCAGGGTTTGGGGTCACTTGTTAAAGTTTTTGCTCTCCCACAGCTTGGTGCATCATTGAGCTAATGATGCACAGTCAAATTACTCAGTATTACCTAAGTTATCCAGATTACCAAGAACTCTGATCTTAGTGTGCCTGACATGTGTGAACATTTAACTCCCTGAAGTCAAGGAAAATGGCTGTGCACATATTTGCAGTGCAGCACAAAAGATGAACTTTTCTGGCAGTTTCCAGAAAGGAAATAAGGTTTGTGTATAATTTGACGTAATGAAACAAGAACTGGAAATACTCTGTGAAATGAGATATGGAGGGCAGGGATGACACTGGACTGAATTGGTATTTTATGCTCTATTATGGTGCTAAACCCCTCAGAAAGAGGAAGAGCATTAGCATTCCTGTTTGCCAGGACAAACCACATCTTACCTGCCTTCTCAAGCCACACCAAACACAGCAGACTCTCCATGGCAGACTTACTCCTGCCACAGAGTGCTTGCGTGAGCATTGGAAACTGACAACCTGGTGGGCAGCGCAGGCGCCACTGCTGAGGGAGGGGAACATAGAAAAAGCAAAAAGAGACACCTGGAATTTGAAAAAAAATAACCCAGGTAGCAAGGGATCAGATGAGACATATACACGAAAGAGGGTCATCCCCAAAACTCTGGGTTTACCTAGCAATAGAACAGGTGGTACAAACCTACAGCAGCCATGGACAGAAATCATGGACGTGGCTCCACCCAGCAGAGAGCTTTCCTGGCCCTGTGCTTGCACCCACACACACCCTCAGCTTCAGCACTGAAACCAAAGTGGAAGATGGGATTTTACTTAAAGACTATTGTTCTTGGCATCATCACAGACATGATCAAGCCAGTTAGAAAAAGAGAGGCAAAGCTATTTTAACTCATGCACTGCATCCACTGGCTCTGACACAAGTCAGATGTTGCCCACCTTCTCCTTTTAGACTATCCATTTCTCTTTCTACTCTCTGTATATGAGACCTTATTCTGACTTCAATCAAGGTTTCATCTTCCAGGTTTCAGTGTTTAAGCATATGAGGCTATACACTGTAATATAACATATAATGACATTGCATATCTATTGGGAATTATGCTACAGCTGATCAACTCTTAAGCCACAAGACCATCATGAAGACAAATGTTTCTGGGTCCTACTTTGGGTGAAACTCTGTCTTACTAATTAACAACCCAAACTGTTTTTCCTACCTAGGCTAATGGAAGCTCTCGACCATTGAGCACCATTACAAAACCATTAGCTGAACTCATTTGCACACTTCCTTAACCTTCTCTTCATCACCAGCTTACACTGACATACCTTGAATAAACCAGAAAATGCACAGAAGCAGCATAGCATCTGTATTTATAGCTTTCATGCATAGAAGCCAATTTCTTGAGGAACAGTGCCTATAAATTGCAACTGGAAGAAGATGCACTTATTTATTGCATTGCTTCCAACCAGGGGGAAAAAAAATTCTCTCTCCCTTTCCTTTAAATTAAAGGCTTGGTGAGGAAGAGCCCAGCACCTCAGGGACACAGCTTCTGCACACGCAGCTTGGAGGGCTCGTTTTGCTTGCTCATTTGTTACCAGAGAAGGATCACACCAGGGTCCAGGTATCTGTTCCAGTCATGTAAAACTGAAGATACAATTTTATTTTTTTTTTTAAGTTCAAAGGAAGATTTTAGTTGATCCAAAAATACTTTGGGACTAAAGGTTTTTTCAAGAGTGGATGCCTCATCTAGCAGGATTTCTCGCACAGAGTCCTACCACGCACTCACTACTCTCTAATCTCTTGTTTTTGAGGATACCATAAGTGCCGTACAGGGCTTTAAACACCAACACGTACTTGGGAACATCAGGAGAGGCAAAATCCAGAAAAGCTGGTCTGGACATGCTCCCACAGTTCATCAATACCCAGCACTGCCTCTCCATCCTGCCAGAGCAGGTTGACTGCACTGTGCTATATAGACAAAGCAGTTAAGAGCCAAGTGTGGGTAAAACGGTGAAAGCGCTGTCACAGCATCACCTTACCCGGGGGCACTGATGTCCCTAAAGCACTTTGATGTCCGAAGCAGGGTTGAAGCGTGATGTTTCTCACAGGGCAGCTGTGACACCCACGGATGTCACAGGGTGGCAAAACCCCACGGAGCTGAGCACTGCCCGACCCCCCGGCAGCTCGCGTACCGCATGGAGCTGGCCCGCTCCAGAACACAGAACCAAAGTTCCGATTTACAAAATCCAGGGAGACGCCCCGAACCGCCTCAGCGGCGCCCCCGCCGTGAGGGGAGGCCGAGGGGAGGCCGAGGGGAGGCCGAGGGGAGGCCGAGGGGAGGCCGAGGGGCGGGGACAATGGGGCCGTGAGGGAGCGGCCCCGCCGCGGGGACACAGATGGCCGCGGACGGCAGAAGGACACAAAGGCAGGACACAGCCGCGGGCAAGGGCAGGGCCGGCCGAGCGGGGCCCGACGAGGGGCAGAACCGCACAAAGCTGGCCCCGGCTCCCTCCTCCTGGCACCCCCAGGGAACGCTTCCCTTTTTTTTTTCTGCAGGAAAGGGCAATCTCTAATGGCTGAACTGAGCTGGCTCTCAGGGCAGCGCACACCGCGCTCCTCTGGAGCTGCCTGAGAGGTGATCAGTCAATGTCTTGTCTCTCTCTCAGGGTGCTCCGTGTTTCTCATTTGGACACCTCCTGTCTCCCTCTGTCACCTAATCTGCCAGGATGCTGCTTGGTGTTCATTTTTGTCAGGAAAGTAACAATAATTCACAAATACACAGATCAAAAGGCATATTCTTCCACTTGCAGGAGAGGGACCTCTCAGTTGTTAGGACAGCAGCAACGTAATAAAACCAGACAAAAATAAGAACAAAGCATTTCACAAGGGGCAAAAATGAGGAAAAAAGGAAAAAGACAAAGCAATGAAGAGCGCACCATGCTCCTATCGGCTCCAAAGCCCCGTGGCTGTGGCAGCTCCCCCCAGCTGGGTCTCTGTCTGTACGTGCACTGGGCTCTCATGCTCACAGCCAGGACAGCACTTGCAGGGGCCGTTCTTGCCCTGGCTGATCCCTGACAACAGGACACAGCACCCCTGCCCAACCTAGATTGTGCTTCTGGCAGAGAGAGGATTGCAGAAACCTCCCTGTTTTAGGGTGTGAGCCAAAACACAGAGACCACTTATGAAGACTGGGGGAAAATCTTCACACCAGAGAGTTATTTATACATTAAAAGCCTGATAAACACACCAAAACCCAGTCTACTCTTAGACATTGGTCAGAGCAACTTGTACACTTTGGATACACAATGTGCAGATTGACAGAGCAGAATTTTCCTTAATGCCATTGGGAGGGCAGTCAGCTTGTGGAGGAACACACCCCTTGGCTCCCTGACTTTTCCCTGCTCAGTAGGGTAATCTTGCCCAATACACTCAAAGGTGTTTAGCACAAAGTGATCAGTCACCCACTCTCTCAAATGGTCCTTAAACATCTTTTGTCTGCCTTTCTTCTGGGAAGCAATTGGCTAAACATTGCTTTTTCCAAAATTTTGAGACACCTGACTGAAGGTGATGCATCAGACAAGAACATACACAAGCATCAAATAGAACACAAATGTGTAAAGCTTACTTCTCAACTAAGTATCTCCATGTGATTTGGATGTGTGGGTTTGTAGTGAAACTAAATGCAAAGATCCTTCAGTGCACAAGGGCTGGTAGAGTAGACTGCTACAAATGCAAGTCCTTTGTTAATCTAGTGTTTATTTGAATTTATATTTCAGTTTATATATTTCATTTATTTTTCTAAACATGAAGATATTAAACTGTATGACATTTCATTACAGGCTTAGAATTATTCATTATCTCCAACAATGTAGTGGTGCTAATGCCACTGGGATCATAAAGTGACATTTTGCCTAAAGCCTATCCTCAGCCAGAATTTCAGCAATTCCGGTTTGCACTGTGAGTGATCCATGTTGCCCACACCTTGAACAGCCTGTGCCAGCCCCTGTCTGCACCACCACCACATAGGAGCTGCAAGTTACACAGATAGGCAGGGAAACATCATAGGAATTATGGAAAGGCTCTCCAGCTTGTTTTCAATGCGTCATAGCTATTGAAATATAGCTGCCTTTGGAGTCAACATTTCTGACTGTTTTCCAAATGCCTTCAACAGCACTTCTTGGCCACTAAGAAAAAGGGGGTGAAACTTCAGACATGTACCAGAAGCTGTGATATTATCTTTTTTCCACCTGCAGTTAGGCTCTGTTTTCCCTAGGAGCTTTTAACGGATACAGGAACTATATACTACCCTGGCAAAGCACTCCCTGGTGTGACTGCAGCTATGGCAGCAAAGCTGTTTTGTACCAGTGCAGGGCTGCTCTGCTCCTGCTCCCCTGTGGCACCAGCAGCACAGGAAACACCAGACAAAGGCCCCACGTTGTGCTGCAGAGCTCTGCCCCCCAGAGCCCTGCCTGGCAAGGCTCCAGGCCCTGGAAAACAGGGTCAGACACCAGCCCTGCACCCTGGCATAGGCTAAGGATTACCTCTGTGAGCTGCAGGTGTCCAGTGTGTCACAGATACAGCTCCATGGCAGGAACAGAAAAGTGGGCAGCTCTCCCTCCGCTTCTTTGCGGATTTTTTTGGCCCTTAAGAAAGCAGTTATCAAGGCAGTACCATCCCTTGCCATGTAATGATAACTGTTCATATCAGCCTGGTTATCTCAAAAGTACCACAAAATAACCCAGTAGATTCATGGCAAGCCTTCTGCACATTTGCCCATATTGTCTTAGGAAATAAATATATTTTTTAAAGTGGCACTGGTCCATTGGTGTTCAAATACTACTCAAACACTATAAGAGGAGAAGAGGCCCGCAGCTATTTTTCCCAGACCTGGGGGCACGTCCAGCCCCTTTGTCCAGCCTGACTCAGGCTGCTCATGAGTGAGGCTCATATGCCCGAAGACATGAAGAAGATGGAGCAGGACCCCAGCCCCCACTCAAGCTTTGCAGCCGCTTACCTATCACAGCACATGCTGCAGTTGAGACAGGCACAATACACAGAGTACCACCACAATAGCAGAAGGCTTTAAGCATTCACCCATATAGAGTAACACCCTGTCACTTTAGAAGGCTGCAAGCACCTGCCCTATTGTTTTTAGCCCAGCCTTTTATCCCCTCCTGTTCATGCCCTGCCCCTGTGTGCCCTCTGTTCCCTTTGGTGGTTGCTCAGTGCCCCTGGGCACTCCATGGCTCATTCTGTCAGTGCTGCTCACCTGCTGCTCACAGCTGCAGCTCACTGGGGATGAGGCAGGGCCAGCCCCACTCCCAATCGCCACAAACTGGGTACCTGGACTTACCTTTCAAAGGCCAGGTGGAAAACCAAACTGTCCCTTTTCCCCTGCCCATGGCATGGTCATGGGACATGTGAAACATGAGCAGTTTCCCAGCACCCTGACCCACACCCACATTCCCACTAACATGGGGAATATATGCAGTTCCAAACAGGATCCGCACATGGGGAGTTCCCTATCTCAGCACAGTGACTGTGCACCTCCTTTTAACTACTCAGCAGGGAGATGCTCAGACAAAGGCATGAGCTTCAGTACAGCACTACTAAGGCAGCTCCCCGAGCTGCATGGAAACATCAGTTCAACTCTTGGGATTCACAATGCAGTACCTTTTCCTGAAGATAGAAACCTACGTCTTTTTCATTTCTGAAGGCTGGCCCAGAAGTGATCCAGCATAATTTCAAACCAGTGTCAGGCAAAAAGCCTCCTTTCTCAGTATCTCCATTGTAAGAACCTGCTACCTTTCTTTGGCATGGAGAAGATGGCACATGAGCTCTTCCCACAGCAGCTGCTGTACATTCCCAGGTTTTCTTGCAAAGGCATGTCTGTGAGCCTGTACTGTAAGACACTTTTCCATTTCCCATCTTAAAGTAATAAAATTGAGTTAGGAACATGCTTCTATTATGAACAGGAATAATGAATTGGTGATTTCATTAACTAATTTTTCAGCCCGTACACATCTGTTCTGTGGTTTAGAGAGAAATAAGCAGGTTGAAAGTTAATGCTCTTCTCTAGAAATGGATCATTTCAGTGTGATTTTGATGAAGAAACAGTGAGCTAAAGAATAATCTAGATGCAAACAGAACTGTCCTCTGCATTTAAGAAAAGTCATTCCTAGTTTTGTTATATTAGGGTTCATAAATTTATCACAAGCCACATTTGAGCCTAAACTCTGACTGTCCATTCTAGCAATGTTATTTCAGCAGAATAAAAACCATCTATCATTTGTCTCAAACAGGACATGCTTTTTTTTTGGGAATTGTAACTTTTCTTAAGTTAGGACTGCTCTGGTGCTTCCTGCTGTAAGGATGACCCTACTTCAGTTGTGCCTGAAGTTGTGCTTTGATTGTAGCCTTCCCATACTGTTCTGAAGGAACCGTGTGTGTGCAACAGCACTGTCAACATCAGCAGGGATCCAAATTGTTGAAAACATGGGCTGCAGCATCAACAAGCTGTGCCACCCTTGCACTTGTAAAAAAGCTCACTATATATAAACTAATTTAAGCATTGACTATATGTCCATGAAAACATATTTCCTACAAAATATCACTTACATGCTCCAAGCCCAGACATGGCCCAATGACAACCAGTTGTGCTCTAGTTCAATGCAGCGATTTTGAAAGGCTCTGACTGTGCATGTTCCCATGCCACAGTCTTGCAAAGCCTTGTACTTTATGGGAATGGGTAACCACATCATTTCAGCTGTCACAACTGCTGAGTATTTATTATGATTATGATTCACTCAAGCCGGAGACAACAGGAGAACATCTTTCTAACTTTCCAGAGGTGTCCATGGCCCTTAAAATGACTGTTTCCCTGACCTCCTTACCATAAGATAAGTTTAAAAAGAGTAAAAGAAAGCTTGGCAATTGGCTCTGTTGGCACTTACACAGAGTTACAATACCTGGGGGTCTGGGTAAAATATGCAGCCTCCTACCACAGTCTGCAAGGCCAAATCCAATGTCTGTGCATTTGTATACAATGCAGAAACTTTTTTTTGTATTGTAACAAAGAAGCACAGAGATATGGGCAAGGCAGCTACAGGTCTGGTTCTTCTGTTCTTGCTGAAAAATTTAAAATATTAATGAGTATTATAAGCTAGCAATACCTTTTCATAGTATGTGTTCTTACCTCACCTCAACCCACCATGGAGCCAGGGAGATACATCCAGAAGCAAACACAATGCCAGACACAGAAGCATGGCTTTTGCTTTCCCTCCTCCTGGGCTGCAGAGTGCTCTGTGCCATCAGGTGAGTGATCACTGAGATTCAGCCACCCCAGCAGCAGCAGCAGCAGCAGCAATGCAGGGGGCACTGACAGACAGACAAGCTCTGACACTAAGCTCATGTATTCCCTTTATTGAACTGTACTAGTTATTGCAATCAGATTAAGTCACATTTATAAAGCAGACCATCCAGTTGCACTGAAACCGATTATATTCATTACATAGTTTTAATCACTGTCCGGTGAACTGGCAAATCCAATCAAAGCATTAGTCTTTAATTAAAAAATTAAAAAGAAATATTCAGACAATAGCCAAGCAATCACATCACAATGCACAGTTACCTAAAATTGCAATTAAAAAGCAGTTAACAAAAAAGAAAAAAATCACACCTAATCTTTAACTATCAATATAATACAAGAAGCAACAAAGGGCAACAGCATCAAAGCAGATTTATCTAACACTATAAATTCAGTCAGAAGCAGAAGCTCTAAAGTACACTAGCTGAAGCAGGACAATAAAAAATACTGAGCATGGAATACTTTTAATCTCTTCCATTAATATTCATTTCCAGCTGCTTATAATAGCAGCGCCTCATGGCCAAATCATTAGAGTTTTACATCTGGGTTGCAAATGACACTTTGATTGGATGTAATGTTCAAATGGTCCTCCCCACTGTGCCACCGTCAAGTCTTCTGCAGAGAGGTGTCCTGTAGTGCCAGTGGCTCACTGTGCGTGCTGGCTCAATGTGTGGTTCTGGAAAGACGAAAAAAGGAGACATGCATGAGGGGCAGAATAATAGAAAGCATGCCCATACCCTCCCACTCAGTACCATTTATGCAGAGCTCAACATAAAAGCTTCTCAATTATTACAAAACAAAATGCAATAAAGAAAAAGTACTCATAAGTAACAGCTGCCAATATGACATATTTGCTTTGTTCTGACAGATCTGTTAATGCTGGCATGAACTTAGAAAAAAAATGCTACAAGCCAAGTATAGTCATGAAGGTTTCCTTTTTTTTTTTTTGTCTACTTTCAATACATATAAAGAAAATGGTAGCTTCATGGGCAAAAAAACTGCCTTTAGGGATTCCCTTCACTGTAACAATTAAAAAAATAAAAATCTGAACCGTGAGGGAAACCTTGCCATATTTTACTCTTTTATTCTCACTCGTACCGGGTGCAAGCACTGGCAGCAAGAGACACCAGATTGTGACACACACTTCTCAGTCCAAGAAATACTTCGGCAATAACAGCTGAGCTGCCAGCTCAGGCACCAGGGTAATATTCCCAGCAGAAAAAAGGCTGGACATGTAACCCAGAAGTCAAATCTCTTTAAAGAATATACTTTTTTCTGTACATTTCTTTCAGCAGTTTAGAGCCTCTTTTGTTCCCTTTTTGCCTTTTGGTAGATTTGTAATAGCCTCAATGTCATCGCAGTATCTCACATCAGAGGATGCTGACCTCTCTTGCCATTTTGTGTAGGAGCCAATAAATCCTGGAGCCAAACTCGGAAGCGTATTTTTAGAGCAGTACCAATTCACCCACATTTTGTGTTCTGACTAAAACCCCAGTCTTACACATAAGCTTAGCTTTATTTGTATGATTATCCAATTATTTGAGCAACTAGAGAAGTGGTTCATGGTGAGGTTTTCTTGAGATGAGTCCCCAGCATCCCCAAATATAAAAATTCATTTGTGCTATTTCAAGCCTAAGCAATTTCCCTAGTCTCCATCTGCCTAATAAAAGAGCCGGGCAAGTCCGCCAGCTTGAAGAATAAGTTTTTAAACACAAAATGAATTTTGAATCTAATTATTTATTTACAGTGATGAAGCTTTAAAATAAAGTAAGATATTTTAACTTTTCATAAATCATCTGGTCCTTCTATGCTATCCACAGCTGATCACATCGTGATCAGGATAAAAGAGCAATCCCCCGCTTTATCCAGAGATGACATCTCCCTGATGGAGATTCCCATGGAAAGAGCTGGCGGGCGGCGGGCGGTGACCCCGTTTGGGGCAGAGCGGAGCGGCTGTGGCCCGTGTGAGGCACTCCCGAGCCGTGACCGCCAGGTGTCACAAGCGCTGCTGAGCTCCGAACCGTGACCGCAGCTCCCGAACCGCAGCCAGAGCTCCCGAACCACGGCCGGAGCTCCCGAACCACGGCCGGAGCTCCCGAACCGCGGCCGTAGCTCCCGAACCGCGGCCAGAGCTCCCGAACCGCGGCCGGAGCTCCCGAACCGCGGCCGGAGCTCCCGAACCACCGCCAGAGCTCCCGAACCGTGACCGCAGCTCCCGAACCGCGGCCGGAGCTCCCGAACCGCAGCCAGAGCTCCCGAACCCCGGCCGGAGCTCCCGAACCCCGGCCAGAGCTCCCGAACCACCGCCAGAGCTCCCGAACCACCGCCAGAGCTCCCGAACCGTGACCGCGGCCAGAGCTCCCGAACCACCGCCAGAGCTCCCGAACCACCGCCAGAGCTCCCGAACCGCGGCCGCAGCTCCCGAACCACGGCCGGAGCTCCCAAACCGCGGCCGGAGCTCCCGAACCGCGGCTGCAGCTCCCGAACCACCGCCAGAGCTCCCGAACCGCGGCCGGAGCTCCCGAACCACCGCCAGAGCTCCCGAACCACCGCCAGAGCTCCCGAACCGCGGCCGGAGCTCTCGAACCACCGCCAGAGCCGCAGCTCCCGGCAGTGCCGGGCCGGGCGGCGGGAGCGGGGCAGCACCACGGATGGAGCCCCTGTGAACGAAATCCCAGCTGGGAAATCATAAAGTCACTGTTCAGCACAGCACCGGCCCTCTCAGACAGCCCTGCCTGTGACACTGAATATGCAGAACCACTAATCAGAAATTCGCGAATTGACGGCTGGAACTGCTTTGCTTTTAGACAATTTAACACCACCAAACAGAAAATTCAATGGATTTTTCCTTTGATATACATGGAAATTTTCCTGGCCTTAAGAAGGAGTGACCTTTGCAGTGCTGGGTGTTATTCTCAAGTCTAACAATGACTTTATGGAGGAGGATGGATGGAGCCCTGCACACACAATAGCAGCACTGACAAGAAGCTTGCCCACTCAACCTAGCTGGGGAAGCATGAAAATGTGAAAGAATACACAGGCTCCTCTGTGCTCACACACTCCTCAGCATTTTAACAATGGCCATTCCTTGTGCACTTCATTACGGTTCTATTTTTAGGTCATCCTGAATATCAATAAAAAACCCAAAAGGTTTACCATCTTCAAATTGAAAGAAGGGCTATTCGTGGTAGACAAATCCATACTTAGTTAGGCAGTGTCATTTAAAAGATAATGCACAATCAGCACTGGATGCATGACGCACAGCCTACAGTCAGGGAACATGATTTCAAACTTGTGTGGCTGCTGCATTGATTACACCAGGCAGGTCAATAAAGGAATGGTATGTGGCTCTAAATCTGATAATGAAGCTTTTATTGGGAGCCCTCCCTCCTCAAACATCAGCTAATAACATGTTCTGAACATTCCCAATACAAGAAATACACTGGGTTTGGGACCAGTATCTGTCAAAGGAACAAACAGACTGTACTCAAATACTGCAGCCATTTAGAGCTGGGTCAGGCAGGAGCTGAGAAATCAGCTGTGCCATAGGGCTAGGAGTTTAAAAATTACATTTTTCATATGCAAATCTTTATTTTGTCTTAGTATCTTGGGAATGTACCAGTTATTCCCCAGGTGTGCATTACTGACAATCAATATGCTGGCTAGTGCCTGGACCATGCAGTTAATAGATAGAGCCTCATTTTACACAGGGCCTCACAAACAGGTCTGTAATGCCTATGGACACGAGAGCCTGTGTGCTCTGCATCCTCCCCCTGCCTTTCTGAGCACATCCTGCTCAAGCCACGGGCACAGATGCCAAGTCCTGCACACCCAGGTGCCAGTGAACACTGGGTGAAGGCTAAATAACCACCACTTTGTGTGTTTGAAAGTCCCATGAGAACCTCTCTGTATCCTCTACAACCCATATAGTTTCTCACATACTAGAATGTATTTCAAAACATGCCTTCCAAAAAACTAGTCTGGCAACTTGTCTCCTATTACTAGCAACTGTCATTTCTTTTCTTGCTTCTACTCCCTGTGCCCTGTGCATCTGCAGCTCATTGGAATTGTGCTCTGCAGATGTCAGAAAGCATCTCACCCATTAGGGCTTATGTCTCTTCTCTCACATGTGTGTTTTCTATATTTGACCCAAGGTTTTTCAAATGCCTTTGTTAGGCACTTTTGTGTGCCCAGACACAGAAAATTCCCCTGGCTGACTAGACTTTGGGAGTAATTGAAAGCCAAGTATTAAGAATGCCCTGTGCCTTAGTAGGAACAATTTTGACCCCAATGGAGCCACTGGGCTGTTCCAGGCAGCAGAAGGAAATCATAAAGACCAGAAGGAAGCAAGTGCTTTGGAACGTGTGATACTACAGGAGTGCTGCTACCTAAGCAGCCTCAGGAAACTTCACCCACCTTTCCAGCAGGAGGGTGGGCTGGCTGAAAACAGCTCGGGTGTGATTTTTCAACTCCAGAAATTATAGTTAAAAAAAACCCAAACCTCAATGGTGGTTTCCAGAGGAAAACAGAGCAGCCACAAAAATGCAGGCCCTCCAGGAGCACTCCTGTGTGTGTGCACATGCCTAGCAGCTCCAAGGCCATCCATACACGTGCCCGTCTGGGGCCAGCAGGAGGCACGACATCATTTGGAAGCTGAACAGGAAAAATGGTTCTTCCCAGCTCCTGTTAGACCCCCTGGTTTCTGCACAGCTCACAGCTGATACCCCACTGAATACATCATTCTGAGACATTATTGCAGCTGGAAAACTCTACAGCAGCACTAAGTCACCTGTCAAGATCAAGTAAGTCACAGCTTATTTATAGGATAAGGTTGGAAAATCTCTTCTTTTCTTAATAATCATGCAAAATGGATAGCAATTCCATTAGCTATGTCAGTGGGAAAAATGCAACTACCCCAAGTCTTGGGGCTGTTGCAGTGTTTAAGTGGAATTTTCTACTGGCTGCACAATCCTCAAATGAGCCATTTATGGAAGTGTCTGTGATCAAGGAACTGGGTGATGGGTTTTGCAGGAAATAAAAAGATTTCAAAGAATGGTTAATTATTGTCCATGTAGATATTGATTGTTCTCCAGATCTTCCCTGGAGACACCCCCTGCCTGCCCTCTGGATGCAGATCAAGCCATTTGTGCAGGACATCCACAATGAATATTTCTCTGGTTTTTACATGCATGATTATCACTGGCATGACAATCTCCATTTTCAGAGCTCTGTGTCAAGAAGGAAAGCATCAAGCTTGAAAGATGATCACTTACAACAGTTCAAAGAACTCTTACAAGCTATATAAAGATCGAGAGAAAAAACACACACAAAAAGCAGCACATGATGGAGCGAAGCTCCAAGCCAGGCAGTCAAGCTGGGAGTCTCCCACACTGCAATGACACTCACTGCCAACAAGTCACAGGTGTACTACACAGGAGCAGGTGAAAAAAATAAAATGCAACTGTGAGGGGTGTGATAATGGTTTGGGGCCATAACGCATCCAGTCTACAGTGCCATTGTGCATCTGTTATGGATTTAGACATTTTCTATCAGCCTATTCCAAATACACTGTCTATGTGCATGAGCACATACCCCCAAAAGACCATATGTTATAGAAAGGTTAAGAAATAGCCTAACAAGACTGGTGATACCCCACCCTCAGGTGAAATTCATAAGCCTTCTGCAGTGTTACACAGAGACTGGGACTCTGATGAAAGGCTACAAAGCCTCTCTCCTCTTCCAAATGTCACTGAAATGAACAGAAACCATTCCTCAAATAATTTCAATAAGAATTATGGATATAATAGATTCATGTGACAATTGGCCAACATGAAAATTAACTGGTAATTAGCCATTGGGTGATCTATTAATCCCAGTATTTTTTTCTCAGGGTGTGGGGGATCCTCCAGACCCAGGTACGAGCCCAGATAGTTTCTCTCTGCCTCTCCCCACTCTGTTCAGGTTTCTGTCACCCTGTCAGGCACTGTCAGATTCTAAGCCCAGAGACTGGGGTCATGGCTGGGGACCACTGGGACAGTGCCTCCTCCTCCCCATTCCCTCTCCTTTTCCCTTTACAGAGCAGGGCTGGGAAACAAGAGAAGTGATGCCTCCACTGACTGCCAACATGCACAGCTTGCCAGACAAAAACTAAACCTCAGATTCAGGCATTGACTTGAAGCAAAGGTTTGTCTCACATTTGAACATATATATTAAAAAAGACAAAACAAAACCTCCAAATTGCTACAAACAGAAGCTAGAGTGTCTAAATATTTATGAAATACCATCTGCACCAATCTTTTTTCAATGTTTTGCATCTTTTGAATTCAAACTGGTCCAAAAATAAATCTCTCAGCTGTTATTACTCATTACATATCCATAAGCATACACATGTATGTGCACAGGTACTATTTCCCTTTAACAGCAATCCATAAAGATAAAAATCTTTATGCCTTGACTTTATAAAAGGATTACTTTAGGCAGAGGACACAAGATGACCCATGCTTTAACCATTGGAGATTATGCTCTCTACAGAAAGCTGTGAGCCTTAAATTGGTGCTGCTCTAATCCTAAACTGGAGAGGCATTCAAGGGATGCCATGACCCAAAAGAGCAAGAGGGAAAAAAAATTTTAAAAAAAGTCATACTGAAGGAGGAGGGTGGGAAAAGAAAGAGAAAATGGAAAAGAAAGAAAGAAAGAAAGAAAGAAAGAAAGAAAGAAAGAAAGAAAGAAAGAAAGAAAGAAAGAAAGAAAGAAAGAAAGAAAGAAAGAAAGAAAGAAAGAAAGAAAGAAAGGAGAGCAAGCTTGCTTTACAGGGTAAAGTGTTTATTTTGAATTTTAATTTCTCGTTTCTACTTTCCCTTTGCTATCAGACTCTAAAGAAAAATCACCTTTGCACCCCCTTGCAGTTTGTATGTGCTTATTTTTAGAACTGTTTGACAATTATCCAAGGGTCTAAGACTAACAGATGGCCTGTCTTAAAGCCTCATATGTTCACTAGTTTGCACTTCTGACAAACAGTAAATGTACTCAAGAGTGTGCCATAAACAGGGCTGAATGAATACTCAGAACACAATTTAGTTAATACACTTCATTAAAACTGATAGTGGTAACCAATGTTTCCCATAAAACCAGGTGTTAATTGCCCTTCCAGTTGTTTCAGGTAACTTATGCAGTGACATTTATATGTTTAGATCGTAGTTTTTCAGGCAGCACAGTATTACTTCTTTCCTTTCCCTTGGTATTTCACCCACTACATAAAATGCTTGTAACAAGTGAACTCCAAGTTATCATGGTATGCAATAAAAAAAAAAATTGTCAGGCAAGACAGGTTCACATGTCCCTTCTTTATTTGAAGAGTCCCTTGAAATGGAGGTAGAGGCAAACGAAAGGTGGCACATCCTTTGTGAAAGGCAAGGGCTGCCTGTGTTACGGCTGCCTTCATCTCTGAGCATCTGATAACTTGCCATTCGTCAGTCAGTCCCTGTGTCAGCACACTTTGAGATGGCACTTCAACAAATGCAGGTAGAAGGCTGTCCTTTACAAGTTATTGAACCAGGAAAAAAGAAAAATCATTTTAAGTGTCTAAGAAAATATGCCTGGAGGTTTGGTGTCAGCTGAAAAGCGAAGTTGCCCGTTTCCAATGGAAATAGCTGCTTCTGAGTTACTCTGATGCTTGCACGTGATTACTCCAGGGGTAAATGCACCTTTCACTGGTGCTGGGACACACAAACACTCATCTGTGCTGGGACTGAGCCTCTCCTGGGGTTTCTGTACCCACTGGGGAGGATGAGCAGCTTCCCTCAGTGCCTGCTCACCTGGGGACCCCTCAGCCCTCCAGAAACCTGCCCAGCTCCTCCAGTGCCTGGGGCCGGCACCTCATCTGCTGTCCCAGGGAAGGTTCGGAATGTGTAACATTTACAGTGGGGCAAAGCCGTTCCACACGTGACTGCCAGGATGCTGATGCCTTTTCTCAGTCACTCTTTTTCCTGTGCAGCTGTGGGTGCGTGTGTGCTGTGTTGGCCGAGCCCCGTGTCCCTGCCCAGCCTTCAGTGTGCTCCTGACCACACTGCTTCTGCCCATTTCAATCCATTCTTAGATTTTGATAGGCATTTCTGAGTTATTCTGGAAAAATTACCTTTCTATACGAATACCTTTCTTGGAGTTATTTTTCCCAGTGACAGCTTCCTCATACCCACTAAGAAATATTAGATGATTTATGAATTTAATTTCTCTTCTAATTCAGGTTGTTTAGTCCTAATCAGACTTTGAAAACTCACCTAACATGCTTTCCCCTTTCCACTTGAGACTAATAATTTTGTATCATCAGTCTTCTAGATCTGCCATCTCTATTCTTCTCTAAAACTCAGAAGAAACCCAGATGAGTCTAATAGAAGCGAACTCCAAGCACAGCCTAAGCCTGGCATAGCCTCTTGTATTCTATTAAATGCCTCACCAAAAAATCTATACGCTTCTTCCAAAAACACTGGGTAATATACTGAAGCACAAAAGCAAACTGAAGCCTTTGGGAAAATCTCCATACCACAGCACTTTGGAAATAAAAAAACACTGAGGAATACATTATTAAGAGATAACCAGAGTCTTCTGTTAGAGAAACTAGCTGTAAACACACCGTGATTCACTGAGGCACCCAATGAAAACAAGGAGCTAATAATACCTGTCCTGAGGGACCACATGCTCCTGAGAATTTCACTCAGAAATGCAAATTTATCAACATCCTTGTAGTCTCCAGTATGCCATGCACAAGATCAAAAATAAGCTGAGGGAAGAACCTTACACTTCCTAAATATAAAGTGAGAGGGACAAATTACTGTTGTCAGAAGCGCATGAAACCATAATATTGTTAGAATACCTTCACTCCTTCCTCAGCCCCACTGTTACTCCCTGACTGGATTCCAGAGCCATTTCTGATCCCAAGATCCCAAAATGGTTTGCAGGATCTCAGCACAGTGCTCTGCTGACAGTGGTGCTGCTTTAAGCTGGGCTTGGTCAGTCCATGTTTTCCTGGGAAGCTGGTCCCACAGCCACTGGGGTCACAGCCACCCCTGCTCCTCCATGACAGGTCACAAACCCAGCAAGCAGCAGCACCAATGCCTGTGCCCAGCTTTGAAGTGACCCTCCAAAGCTGTCCTTGACAATGCAAGCACCCACTTCCAGTCTGTTTTCAAACCTAAGCTTCAGTAACCAGAGAAAGCATCTCCTGCCCACAGGGACACTCCTTTGCCTGTGCTACACGAAAAACCCCAATGCACACCCCGTGCTGACCTGTTTCCAGTTTACTTACAGGTCCTACTCAGGGAAGCAATGTTTCAAAATAATTTTCAAGAGGTAAGCCATTTTACAGGAATCTTTCTTAGGCTGTCCTCTCAAAAGCATGAAATTGTTCATTTCTTAGAAACCAATCCAAATCTGATCTCATTAATCCCTCCTTGATCTAAGGTAAATCATATTGCATAAGCCAGTTAATTGTTCACTTCTGTGAGGGCTGGAATCTTCATTGTGGAACATGGTGTGACTCCTCTAAACACCACATGATTTCCTGATTGGGTCTTTATTATAGGACCAGGATGGTGTCTTTTCAAAAAATACTTAGAGCAAAAGTGAAACACTTTACATAACACCTTTAGAAGTTAGAATGCATAGAGCAAAGCTTCACTGGGGGACTGTTTCCATGGGAATATAAATCAACAAAAGCCAGGAAATTGAGAGTTGAACCTAAAACTTGCTCTGCTGTTCTCTGGTATGGCAAGGGTCACTGAACACCGTCTGATTACTTTTTGTTGTTTTTCCCTCCTGCATCAGCTAGGTATATAACAATTTCTGTCTTAACTGTGAATTTAATGGAAATTAACAGGGGCAGGTCTCACATTCATAATTTGGGCAACATCCTCCATTGAATGATGGGAGCTGCAGCTGATCCAAGTTCCTTGGGCCAAGTAAGCAAGCGTGGACAGCCAGACTTGACACAAGCAGCACGTACCTGTGGTAGGACCACAGCCCTTCAACCACTAATTGCTTTAAGAAGCAGCAACTAAAGTAAAATCCCCTCTAATGGAATACTGATCTGACAAATTGTATTGCCTTGTGTTATGGATACACTTCTCCTAGGGGCAGATAAATATTCCTGTCACATGGCACCCACACACTGCTGGTGCTGACAAAACAGCTGGTCAGTGACCTGTTGCCTTGGACATAATGGTTGTTATTGCTGGTTTCTAATTTCAAAAGGGGAATAAAAATCCTCCAATGCAAGTAGCTCTGCTATAAAATAGCAAGGCCATAGTTACAGAAGTGCTTTACATGCTGCCCCATTAGTGTAGATGCCCACTGCCACAAGGAATTAACCCTGGAGGAGCTAGGAGCGTGAAAGAACCATGCCCAATTTGTTCTTGTAAGTAAAAGAGGGGCCAAAATATCACCAACATGAGCCTTTTCCTCCAAGATATCACAGAACAAACCAGGAAGGCAACATTGCTATGGTATGTGTGCAAAACAACTGGGTTAAATGGGATTTTCCAGCCATTGCTACTCCATTACAACAGTGTCACTGGTTTCAGGAAAATCTGCTTTTTAAACAGCAAGATGCCACATCTTAAACAATCCTGATTTCATGCAAAGACTAAGAGCATGTGCCAGCCCCAAAGGAGGACACATTTTTCAGAAGTAAATATGTTTTAAACAACCTCACTGCTCCTTTTGGAGACACAATAATGTAACACACGGATGACAGATATGCCATACACAGCCAAACCTCAATGCCCATGGCAATTTATTCGGGTTTAACTGTGCAGCAGAAACAAATGAGGAGGCTGGGTGGTCAGGCAGGAGCCCTCCCCAGGCCTGGCACAGTGTGGGCACTGCTTTGGTCATTCCTGCTTGGTGCAAAGCCAAGGCAATGGGGGTCTGGGGACAGGCTCTGCATGGAGGTGACCTCTGGGTGTCCACACTGCCTGCCCAGGATGTGGCACAGAAGACACACAACACACTCTGCAGTGCATCAGCTCGAGCACAGCTGAGTGATAAGCCCAGGACTGCTGCTGCCAAATCTGGTCTGGCTCATGCAGAGCTGGGGTGACAGAGCCTCGCTGAACCCAAGCTGACCTTGCACAGTGCCACGAGCTGTCTCTACACTGATCCCATCAGCACATACCATCTCACTCTATCATCTAGATTTTTCCAACAAAGCCCCATCACCTCACTGAGGATAGACAGTTTAGTATCTCATAAGTTATTCCATTAACATGAAGGGAACATTGGTGATTACTGCCCAGGTCAGGTCATTGCACACATGCATCCAACCCTGCACCAAACACTCCCACCCCCTTCTCATTTTACATAAGCAGAACAGGCATAACATGAAAAGAAGCTGTATTCTGAATTGGTTTTCCTTTCTCCTTTGGTCAAAGGGAGGTATAAAACTACTCTCAAAATACAATGTTGAAGAAACAGGGTATAATTAGGCAAACAGCAGTATATGACTGAATGTACTTCTCTGGAAGGAACAACAGAAGAAGCAAATAGCAAGGCTGTTCCAGGCTTGTTTTCAGATCCCTGAGATGGGCTGGACTGAGAATACTGACAGCCTTCCTGACAGGAGCATGGAGGTGCAGGCAGTGACAGCCCAATACACACAGCCAGGTGCAGAAAAGCCAGTAGACCACTGACTTTCTAACAATTCCTTATCCTTTTGCTGTTCTCAGACCCAGTCTTTTCCTGGCCACTCATCATGCTTGCTCCATGTATCTGACCTCATAGAAGAATGAGAACAGGTAAGGCAGGGAGGAATTAATAGGAGTTTTTCTTAGAGTCTTTAAAATCCCCCTGGGAAAATTGGCCCTTGGGATGGGGTCACAGGGCAGGACCCCTGTCCTCAGCTCTCTCCAGCAGCCAGGGCGGCTGCTCCTGCTGCCTTTCACTGGCTGAGGAGATAAACCCTAGGATTACACCCTAAATCTCTTACTCTGGAAATCAGGGGTACACACAAGGGCTTTTAAATTTCTTCATTAAATTATTTTTCAAATTCCTTCTAAGCAGTAAAAGTGATGGGGCCTCCACCAGCACCACAGCAGTAGGCAACAGCAGTACAGTATCACTCCAGGATTTCCTGTCTGGAGTCTAAGCTCCACATCTGAAATACAGCACACACACAACATTTGTGTGACAGAGGAAACACAAGACGCTTGCCACACATTTATTATCTTCCTGGGGAAATGATATAGAGGACAAAAGAGACTATATTTACTCCCTCCCCAGCTGCTTTTACAATCTAATAATTTATTTCTCCTGGACATAAATTTCAGATTTAAACGAAATCCCTGAAACCTAAAGATGCCACATGGTAGAGGCTAGGGCAGTATTTCTTTCTGTTTTGGAGATGGAGTGCTTAATGCATTGCTCAGTTAACCAGAAGCCTTAAAATTTAGTGGGGCAGGGGTGGAAAGAGACAAGCAATTAGACTGTGGCAGACCCTAGATGCAAATACAGGTGACTGTGATTACTACCTTCATACACAGAGTTAAAAATATCTGGTTATTGAAAATTATTTTCTCAGTCCTCAGGGGTTTATCTAGGTTTAGGCTGAGATGTTTATTTTTTCTGCAGCAGCTGTACTGGGGATTCTTTTACAACATTTTCCTTACATAGAAGCTATATATCATTCATATTTCTGAAAGCTGAGGTGATTTCTATGATGTAAGAAATCTCTGCAATTAGAAACAAACATATCTTTTTTCTGAAAAATAAAATGAATCTCCAAACCCTTCAAGGCAGCAACTAAGATAGCAGTGCTCTTAGGGCAAATGTAAAATTCCAGGGCATAAATTCATGTTAACTGCTACAAATATATCCATCTGTTCACACACTAACTAGTGACTGAAACTGATGAGTCCATTGAAATGTAATTTTTGAGTCCACTAGCGTCTGCTCTCTTCTAGTAATAAAGTAAATGCTTTTCAATAACTCTGCTGCTTTTCAATGCCAATTTCCATTTAAGTAGGCTCAGGTTCTCTCTAAAAAAAAACCACCAAAATTAAAATAGCAAATGCCTTTTCTTTCCAAAGGTCAAACTCAGCTTTTAAAGAACATGCAACATTTCAGCAAGGCAGAGAGGACAAAACTCCAATCAGATAAATGGGCTGTGTAATGATTGAGAACCACGGCTGCCTCAGGTTTCTGAATGGGCTGTAGCATAGAATTTGGCACAGACTGATGTTGAAGCTTATATCTCTTTTACTGCAGACAAGAAATTCACTGAAATATATAAATAATGAATGTGGCTGGGGATCTCTACTGGTACTACTGCTGGTTCTGCAAGATGCAGGAGCAGAAACATACACTGCTCCATGTTTTTGTTATTAGGGAATCCTTGTTCTCCAACAATAAACACAGAATATTTTATCTGAAATGGCTTCTGCAGCACATCCAATATAAGTTTCAGCTCTCTAGAAGTGCCAGCAAATTGCAGAAAGATAAGTTACAAAGACGTACCTAATTTGCTGTGATGAATTGTGTGCATGCTTCAGTGATCAAAACTGCAGCTGAGACCTATTATATTTAATGATCTAGACATTTCTTGTGAAAACACTCAGGCATATACTGTTATGTCTGGACAAGCATCCCCACTTCAGTCTTTCCAAGCAAACGAAGAGACTGAACTTTTAAAAGGATGCTGTACAGCACCCTCGATGAGCTCTTTAAAACTGAGGCTGATCAAGCTCCACTGTTTTCTTTAAATAATGCTTATACTCTGCCCTTTCCAGTGCAGCATCCCTCTTGCTTTGAAAAACAGTCAGTTCCTCTGGATGCTAGCGACACTTACAGGAGGACACGGAGCTAGTCTGCGCTCAGACCCCAAACTATGCTCCACAGCAGCTCCTACAGCAGGGCAAAATCAAAGGGGCTGGATCAGACATCTCTTCCCACCAGCAAAGAAAATCTCTGACAAGACATTTCAGAGAGAAAACAAAAGGAAAAAAAATATTTGTCTACATGTTACACAAGTGTTCTGTTTCTATTTTAAGGGCTCTGCCCTGCTTACAAAGGCATGTGCTACCCAGCCCGGCAGGGCCAGGCAGGGGTGGCCGCTTGTGCTGTCCCTGAGGACCCTGCTCCTGCACAGCCAGCTGTGCCAGGGCCACGCTCACAGCCCCTGAGCTCACAGCTTATGGCCCCTGTGCTCCAGCCCCTCCACACAGCAGCAGGAAGCAGGGCTTCCTACCACCCTCCTGTGGGGACAGGGATGTCACCTTGTGAGCATGTGAAGGTCTTTGGAATAAAAGGTCTGAGGTTGCCAGGGCTTTATGTCTGGCTCCTCCAAAATTGTCCAGCATGGAACAGGGTACATTATTCAACTTTGCCTTTCCAAATTTACAAAACAAGGAAAAAAAAACCCTCAGAAAATGTGCTGATAAACTTAATTCATTCATGGTTTTAAGAACCACAGAGATCTGCAGAGAAAATCCACAGAATTTTCTTGCTATACACATCCAAGAGCTCATGCTCTCCCTCCCTGGTCAGTCTGAACCTCTTTCTATCATTCATTGTTCAACAAAACACAGCAAAACATAAACACATGCCTTTTGACTCTAGAAATAAGGATTTCAAAGTGCTGAAATTTTCATTCACCTGAGGAGCTGCTAAATACTATCACAGTGGTAATTTGTGATAGTGTGGTAAAGAATGAAGAAAAGGTATTTGTTAATTGTTGACATAACAAAATTAATTTTCCATCCCTAAACTTTTTCTCATCTCTCCTGTGAGCTCTGATGCAATGTTACTGACTGGCACTGCTGAAATGCCAACTTGCATTTCTCATCCTTAATTTCTCTCTAAATGTCATTAGTAATTGTTATTGCCAGACCAGAGAGTGCAATTTGGTCTTTCTGAAAGAAAATCCATTTCTCATTTCTTCTCCTGTGCTTCCTCCTTTTGGTCAGGATGGATGTTTAACACAACCCATGTGCTCTGCTGCCATGAGGAGGGGAATGCATTAATGTATCTGGAAGTACAACATTCCTGCTTTATTTATTTACATATAGTATGCCTGGATCCTTATGAATATCAAATTGTATATTCAGAAGGGTCTTCAAAGCACATCTTTCACGAAGACTAACAAGTCTTAATTGAATAAAGCTAACAAGTAGGCGAAGGGAACACCCTTTAATGTGTGCATACAGACTCCTCTCTGGATGCTTCCATAATTTATCCTTTCTGGTGGGCAGCAATGCTGTCAAATATAAGAGCATATTATATGATTTTCCTTTCTTTTAGTCACATGGAAAACAAATCTCTTTTGTGAGATGTGTAAACTAATCTAGCTTTGGTCTGGATTAATCTATCACCCTCCTTGCCTCAAAAAGTTTTCTGCCGCTAAGAGGGCAGGTGAGCTTATACACCTGTGTGCAAAGGGAAACCTGCCAGTGTAAAAGGCTGGCTCCTTGCATATCACTATGTATTGAGCCAGAGATGTGTACAGTTATGTGCAGCACCTACAAATTTGGTCTCTGGTACTTAGAGGCAAGCAGCACCTTGGCACCTTGGGTCACTTTCAGGGAGGACTCTGTGTCAGGACAGACCTTTAACAGATCTCCCTGTAATCAGCACATCTTACACTTTCATGTCTGCATTATATTTTTTAAGGTATATAAAGGAATTAATTCAAAGCAAAGCTGCATTTCCCTACCCATTAACTAAAGGCATCTTATCTCAAAATAAATAGACATTTGAACATTTCCAGCCAGGAATTGTGCTTTCAATAAACACAATTGATGCATATACATTGTCTCTTGGCGGCTTGCACTCCTGCCCATCTGTTGGGATGGCATGGTGCCTGCGCAAAAGTTGGTTGGACCCTTGCCCTAGGGCATAGATGACAGGCAACGACGGGTTTAGCTGGGCAGCCTGAGCAGCAGATCCAAGTGCCATCTCTGCTGGAGGAAGCCCCGCGTGTGTGCCAGCCCTGCCACATTGCAGCGACATGCCTCCTTACACTTGATCACACATGTTGACACTTGGGTGCGCTTAAGTGCATTAATGGCTAAAACGATGCCTTTCACCTGGCTCCCTGCTTTTTTTCCTCCACTCTGCACGGCTGCTGGGTTTTCTGCACATGTTAATGTGAAGTTGTGTGCACTCTGTTAGCCAGGGCCAGCCACAGAATGGCCCTAATGTTTAAGAAGTGAAGGAGGGGTTTTTGTTACGGGCCATGCTGCTCCAGTGCCAGACATATCTTTGTCTCAGGTGAGAGATCTTTGTGCCTCTCACTGATGAGACCTCAGACAGAATAAAGATGCTAATATATTGATCAGAACCATCTGTCCAAATGAAAATGTTATACCCTGGCACTACACCACACACAGGGCAATTCAAGATTTCTGCACCCTCCTTTGTTGCAGCAGAGGTGGCCACACAAAGAGGCCGCGTGGCCTGGATTCCATTGCTGTCCCAGCAGCCCCAGCCAACACCCCCTGCCTGCAAGGGAAGAAGGTGCTGCCTGACAAAGCACAGGGGTGAGCATGAGCAGCCCCGCTCTTACATTGACCTCTGTGGATGTCAGGCCCAGGAAACCTCTGGCATCCCCTGCACAGAACCCCAGCTGCAGCTGCTGCAGACCCAGCACCAGCCCCACACAGTCCGCAATGGAGTTTCTTAGCTTTGGTCCTTACCAAAGCCTGTCCCTAACCCTAAAGTTTCAAACCAGCCATATATTTCTCCCCCTCCTCCGAATTTAAACACACACATTGAAAACCAGAGACCTTATAGGTAAAAACTCTTCACTACTGTGAAAACAGATCACATATAAAACTTGTGGTTTTGCAGTCCATAAAGAACGTTCAGGCAGGCAGACTCAACATGATGGGTATGTGCCTACAGCACTTTTAATTTTTAATTATTGTTAGTTATAATTATCTGACTGCGTCTGAATGAAACCCAGCAATATGGCTGGAATAGATTTTGGTAGTCTTGTAATTTATTAGCTTTGTAACTACTAATAATTAAAATTTAACAATACTCCAAGCACCACAGCAACATTTTTTTAAGAAACACTAGCCAAATCTGCTAGGATAACTGACTAGTCATTTTCACAATTTTAAAGAAGGAATGACATTTAAAAAATTTAAAGATTAAAAAATAAAAGTATGAAAGAAGGAGAAATAGCTAACAGGTTTTTAAAAGGCTATTAAAATACAAAATGCAAAGATAAAAAATCTGTTTTAAAAGAAAAAAAAAAAGATGTTGCATGCAGAAAATTAATTCCACACATGATTTTGTGTGTGCTTTGTGTGAAATTTAAAAAGAGATTGTGGTATGTTTTCAGTAAGAAGCTCTTGGTGTTTGCCATCTAAGCCACACTAAGTCCTGAAATACAGCAAAAGTTACATCAAGTGAAAGCACTGCCTTGAGATAGAGCCACATTTCAGGTCCCATTTGTCCTGCCATCCACACACTCTCAAGGAGAAACATTTTCTGCAACTTCCTCAAGACACCGTGGAATTGCCTTTCTCTCACTGCCTGAATGGACACAGGGGCACAGAAACACTGAGATTCTGCACTGCTGCAAGCACAAGGCTGGTTGGAAGGAAAATTTTACTTCTACTTAAGTAAGCTTTCTTATACCCCCAGAAAGTAGGTAAAGTCCATTTTTCAAATAGGAGCTGGAGATATGACTGGGTACAGACTTAAATTTGCTGATGGTGAAGGGAGCCCTTGGACACAGCCCTGCAGACTCATCTGCGGGCGCGTGGCTCCCAGCCAAGCCAAGGGGCTCTGGTTCCCCTCTGTGCTTCAGGGACTCTGCTGTACCCAGATGGCCCCAAGGACCACTGGCATGAGCAGCTGGAGATGTGGCTCCCCACTTCCCCCTCCCAAGGAGGCCAGCACAGGCACAGAGCAGCTCCTGTGTGTCCCCCACTGGGTCACATCAGACCATAGGGCAGCTCTCTGTGGTGTCCCCTCACCTGGGCAGGTCACAGCCTTCTATGGTCTGATGTGGCACATCTAACATCAAGCTGATATTAAAAGCAGACTTAAAAAGAGAAAACCTGCTTAGGGCTTGATCTGCTGTAATCAGCAGAAAGAATCCCAAGGACTTTGATGTGGACCAAATCAAGCCCCTGGAGGACATTCATGGTAAATCATTATTAATATAATGAGTGCAATTTCTGTGCAGCAGCTCATTCCTGTTTATGGATATATGAAAATTGCTAGCTTTTCACATGAAATAAAACGAGAGGGGAGACAGACCACAGTGCTAGCCAATGAGCCATAGTAGCTCCTTTTGATATGTGCACGTTTAAAAAACTGGGCATTTCTGTCAAATGACAGCACATTCCTCCAGTGAAGCTCTCTTAATTTAGTGGTTTGACATATCTCCAAATCTGAGCAGAAAAGAAAGCCCTTTATTCATATCAGGCAATAAAACACCTGAACACCTGTGCTAGGAAAGACCTGGCAGGTACCCTGCTCCCTTGGTACCTGGATTATTTGCGCATTGTTTATTACATCCCTTGCCTTAGTTTTCATCAATTGTAATCATTTAGGAGGAAACAGTATGATTAACAGTACACAAGCAAACAGCAGGAATTAATCCTTTAAATACAAATACTTCACCAGTTATGTGATGGCTCCTTGGAAAAGCAGTGTGGCAAAAGAGTACACACAAAAATCCTTCTCAAGTTTTCTCTGAAAATCACTGCTCAGTCACAATTTGCTTAGTACAATTCTCGATGCAAACACCTGAGGAGGGATCTCCCCTTGCTGTGAATCACACCACAAATATAAGTCTCAGCACCCATTATGTGTCACCGTTTCTGACCCATCTTTGGGGCGGGCAGGGTTCCCTGCTATGTTTTAAATAGCAAAGATCAAAATTTCACTTGTCAAAGAGCAAGCTCATCTGCCATGTCCAAGTGCCCATGGCTCCCGCTGCCTCTGAGGAGCTGGACCAGCAGCTCCCAGCACAGCTCCTGGAGATGGGGATCTGTCTGAAAGGGCTCCTTCTGCCCTACATGTGAGGAAACCCCAACCCTCCACCTCTACACTTGTTTCAGTGAGCATGTTTCAGTAGGGTGAATGAAATGCCATAGCCTTGGTGTTTTATATATGAGCTATAAATTCACCCTTTTTCCAGGAGAATTTCATGATATTCATAGCTGTCAATTGTACAAAGTGAGGATGTGAAAAACACAGAGCTGCCAGCCTTTCCTCTTCTGCCCTAAGGGTGTGTGGGGTTATCACACATACTCTTTCCTTTGTGTTTCATGCTTAACCTTCCCATGTTTTCCTTCCTTATTTCCAGTGAGATAATGTAAGCAGTTAAGTAGCATTCTGTTTTCTTGTGGCAATATCATCAAAGTAACATCACTGACTCATTGCTCCAGATTCTCACCAAAATTCCCACCGTTTATAAAGCAAGTTCAGTTCCTCAGAGCTTGGTTTTACAGCCCCATCAGATGGTGTAAACTTCAAAGCAAAAACCTATATGAAAATACAGCTACTAATTCAGCAGCACAAAGAGGGTTCGATCCCTTCCAGAGCATTAAGCTAAAAAGCAGTTATCTGCAGCAGCCACTAGAGGTACATTTACAGCAGCATTTACAGTTTTTCATCACATGGCACACACATTATTTAAAAGAAATGTTCAAAAATCAGCAGGGCTAGTTCATGCCAGTCTGTGACATCTCTAAAAGTTACCTTTCCCCTTTGCTGCCTGTCATTTTCCCCACCTTCCACGTTTTTCCTGCTTTTCTTCAAGCACCCCACTCTGAATTTCTTCTTGAAATAGTTGAATGCTCAATCTTTTAAAATGTATTTTCAGTGGTTTCACTTGAAAATACAAAGAAGGAAAACAGTGCGTAGGTTCAGGTTTTGATACCAGTTATTTCATGCCAGTAGGAAAGCAAGTTCAGAACTAAACAGTCAAATCCATCAAGCAGAACTCTTTGATGGAGGCTGATTTGCCCACATAAGATAATTGCACAGTTAAAGACAGAGAAAGGTTTATGCAGATTTAACCCCAAGTAGCAGTTGAACAACTGGTTCACTAAAATAATACTAAATCTTCATTACTCAACAAAAATATAACCAACAGTCACGGAATTTAGAGCAGGCAGCTTGCACACCAGAAACTAATGAGATAATCATGCCAAGGCAAACTGGTTCAAAAGTCTTACACATTTCTAACTGATTTATACACACATTTTGTGTCCTCCTTGGCTCCAATATTTGCATTAGTAAATTCCCTGGCATAAAGTAAACACACATTTCTGAGTCACTACTGAAATAAAGACTAAAACTGTGCAGCTAAGTATTGCATTTTCATTCAGCCAACATCATTCAAAACTACTCATGTAATTATTATGAATTATTATAAGCAAAAAAAATTTGAGTGCAGAAAAATCCTGCATAAAAACTGAAAAATTACAATCCTAATTTATATGATTAGAGCTGACATTTGCAGCAATTGTGCAATGCACAAAACTTCAGAATTGAAACACTATGTAATTAAAATCTGTAATTGCAAAAAATAGGCCGCTTAGACTATAATTTAAACAGGTTCTCTTTATTTGATCATCTGATTCTAAAGGTTAATGCAGTGGCCTAGGAAGCCAGTGTTCCCATTTTAATTGTGCTGGCATTTTGACCAAACACCACTTTTAGGGAGATATGGGAGGAAAAAATCAAAGCTGTCTTTGCAAGCCACTGCTGCCTTCATAAAACGTTCATAGTGAGAACACACAAACCCAAAATCTGCTGACTTTATTAAAATATTAACAAGGTATAGTTAAAACTTTTGTACACTTATGCAAATCAGGTCGCTAGAACAAGGGAAAGGCGGGATCCCCTGGGAGAAAAAAAATATAAAATCAACAAAGTGAAAAGATCAGCCATCCTTCCACAGCATGACAGCACAACACAAGAGGCAGCAGCTTGGGAATTGAGCAAGATAAATAAAAACCCTCCAAAGTTTAAGTAAATCGTGGTTTATAAAGCTAATACATTTAAATGAGGCATATGGTACCATTCTATAAAAAGACTGCCTTTCCCAGGGGATGGGAGGGGTGGTTTTGGTGGCCATGCTGCACAGGTGAGATGGGTGTGAGGAGGCAGCCAGGGTGGGCACCTGCCCACGAGCTCTGTGCCAGGCCAGGCTCTGGGCTGCACTGCCCAAGAGGAGCCCTGCACACACACATGGAGGAGCTTCAGGGTCTGTGTGGGTTCAGCACCAGGGCTATTGGTGGAGTTTAACGCCCAGCCTCCCTGCTCCAAGGAGGCCTCTGGGGCCAGGGCTCCAAGTGTGGCTGCAGCAGCGTGCCCAGGTCAGGGTCCAGCCCCTGCAGAAGGATTTGTGCCCCTGGGAATGGGTGTGAGCCAAGCACTGGCTCTGTGGAGGCTACAACTGCTGTGGCTGCAGCCCCAGTGCTGCCAGGGACAATGGTGTGGGAGGCCTGGGGTGCAGAGCTCAGCCTGGCAATGTGCTGCTGCCTGGGAGGAGCCTCTGCCTGAGCATCATGTCGAGATGCACCCATGCTTTCTCATATTCAGCAGGGAAAATTCCTTTACTTATGATTTAGCAGCAGGGAAGGGGATGGGGCAGCTACCATTTGCTTAGTCTTTGTATGTTAATCAGTCCCTAAATTATTAATGGAGAAAAAGAAATTATTTACAAGGTGTTTGACGTAGACATGTAAGGATGTAGCAACACTACTGTCAAGAGAAATACTCATAAATCATGATATCTGTCTTGTCTTATTTATTTATTTATTCCAGCTATGCTCAGAGACCTTTTTCTCCTCCAGGCACCCAAGGAGGCAGGAGGAGATGGACAGACTGTTTAAGGGCAGACCATACCAAGGTTAGGCACCTTTTCTAAATGCTGCACAAGGGTGACAGTTGCACAGAGAAATCAACAGCTTTAGCTTTGTTTTTAGTCCTGTTGTAAACATACCTGAAGCTCTGTTTGAAAGAAGAACTTCTGTGGGCACTGGGAACAGTCATAAATTTTGTCTTCCTGCCCGTGCACTGCAAAGATGTGCTGCTGCAGTTTGTTTGCCTGTACAAAAACTGAAACAACACAGTACAGTTAGTTGAGATTGCTTCATATAAGGCACCTCGTCTCAAACTGCACTTCAGAGTCTCTGCAACTGTAAAAGGTCCAAGGATATCTGCCAGAGAAGTGCTGATACACTTGGTTCAGCAGAATTTCCTTACAAGTAGTCAATTTAGAGTCTCCAGGCTGACAGTCAGCTTACTTCTAACAGACTTTACATCCTGTATGGATTTTTGATATTTCACATAAAGCTAACACTGTCCAGGTAACTGGAAGAACTCAGCCTTCAGACCAAAGAGAGGACGTCACTGCTCCCATGGGGAGCCCTGGGCCCATGGCAGGTGCATCAGATGCATTTTTAATGCAGGACAACTGGGCCAGGAGAAGCCTTGATGGCTGGTCTGGAAGACACGTGGCCCAGAACAGCATTTCTGGCAGAAATGTGAATCTGAAAGGGCAGGCTTGCCACAATTTTTAGATCTTTTAAATAGGTTGTCCATTCAGTATTAAAAAAATATTATTGTGTAACATCACAAATATCACAACATCTGCATTGTGATTCTGGATTGACAATTATTCTGATTTTACCGAGGGAAATTTTGAAGTGGAACATATTGAACCACAGCTTTAGCTGCTTAAAAATATATATATGTTTGATCTGTATGTGAAAATGGCTTCTTCAGCAGAATTTAACAAATGCATCCAAAATTTTTTACAGCACATTTCAAAAAGGTTATATTAACTCCAACTCACACAAAAACCAGTTTCTCAAATGGTAGGTCAAACCCTAAAGAATGTAGGCTCACCTTATTCCCACCAAAGTTAAAGGAATAGCAGGTGCTGCCATGCCCCTTTATTGACAACAGGCCCACAGTGACACCTACACAATCTTTATCTCTCAAACAGATTGGAAATGCAGATGTTAACTACTGTGTTGAAGAGAGTATAAAAGGCAGCCTTTAGCATGCACCCTGCAGATCCTGGAAAAGCAAGACTCACCCATGATCATTTGCACTGATGAGACACTTAAATGATCTACAGAGAAGGAATACCTAGCAGGCTCTCAGACAGAATTTAGTAATGTACCACTGTAAGAAATCTGGATTTAAAATTCCTCTGAGAGAGCAGCTGGCAAAACCATACAGTGGCACAATTTTGTCTTATCAAACCTTTACTCCCCTTTACTCAGCACTGTAAGCAGACCATGAACCACCTGGCCTCTAAAGAGTCCTTGCTCAGGTGAATTAGGGCTTGCAAGAGCAGGTCCATCCTTTGCAAGTCCTGCCCTTGCACGCACACAGCACCTGTGAGCCACCAGGCCAAATGTAAATGTTTGGAGGCGTGGGGGCCATGCAGAGCCTGCTGCATGTGGCAGTGCTGCTCGGTGTCAGACGCCACAGAGCTGCTCGGCAGAGCGAGCCCCAGCTCCGACAGAGGATATTTGAACATTTCCAAGCACAGTATTTCTTTTTCCCAGGGAAAGGAATACAGTATTTTACAAATCCCCCGAGTGTCATTTCTGGATCTAGCCATGCACGCTGAGGCTTGTCTTGGCCTCCCTGTCTTACCTGTGAAACAAACAGGGCATTTGAATGTGCCTCCCATCCCCTCAAAGCTGTGCTCAATCAGGTGACACAGGAGCTTTGCCGGAGAGTCAAACATCTGGTTACACAGCTTGCACTCATGATTGATGCCTTCCTCTGCAAGGTTCAAATGATACAACTTGTTAGTGACACAGCAGATTAGCGTCGGGGAGGCAGCAGCAGCCGGCAGGGAAGGGCTGTGCTGGGCACAGGGCCCCCAGGACCCCCGGGAGCCCCAGCCCCAGAGCAGGAGGGGCTGCTGGAGCTCAGGGCTGCAGCCCCCACAGCCCGGCTGTGCTGGGAGCGCCCCACGCTCCATCCAACACAGGGCTCCCAACAGCCCTGCCACAAAGGGACAGCGGCCCTGCCCTGGGTGCAGGGGATTAAAGAGGCAAACAGCATTTAAAAGTACTTTAATAGTGTGAATTCAGCCACCAGCGCTGACAGAGGCTGAAGTGATGTCTTCACCTCAGAGTACACTGCAAACATACAGGAGAGGAAGGAAGTGTTGGAGAATTGCAGGAGCTGAGAGCAGAGTGTCAGTGTAAATTTTTTGTATATCTTGGTTTTTTACAAGGTGTAGAGAAACCACTGAAGGTATTTAAATGTAATTTGACAGCAGAATTTCCTTGTCATATATCAAGTGTTGAATACACAGGGCCCATTTTAGATGTGTCTATATTCTGACTGAACTCAATAGCAATAATTATTACCCTTGGTTCAAGTCCACCACTTTTTCAAGATGATATGCTTCTCTTTTTACTAAAGTTTGTGGTTCTGGGTGCAGTTGAGCTTTTTTTTTTTTTTTTTTTGAGGTACTGAAGTCATATTAAAGCAATTTTCACACACAAAATTAAACAATTCTTTGGTTTTCTTGAAGGGAGGGAGAGGGGGGAGGAACTGCAGAATTTTAGAAAACATAGCATGGGTTTATAAAATCTACCTAAAAGGTTTTAATACTGTGGCTGGTTTCTGCAAATAACTCCCTAAAAATGTGTCTTTCCTTCACTGTGGCAGCACATGAACTTTCCAGGAAAACATATTTTAAAAACAAAATAAATTCTTTCTTTTATTCTAAACTCATCTTTATTTTTACATCCTTAAATATCAATGACTATTAATTTTTAGTTCCAAGATTGCTAAGAAATGACTACATTACCCCATAAACTAATCCTTGCCAAATATATTTGGCTCTTACAAATAATGTGAGTCCTCATGAGCACGGTCTTTACTTACAGTTGCTTCAAATTAGCTTTTTCTATCTTTAAAGGGACTAAAGAGAAGGGAAGTGTAGCTTGCTATGAAGCCTTTGGTACTATCAGGATCCCAAGGCCCCTGTACAAGGCTTGGACAGTGGGGGCTGCCCGTGCTGCCTCTGGAACCCGTGTGGCAGTGGGTGCCCACAGTGAGCGCTGCACCAGAGCTGCCGGGGGAATGGGGAGGCAGCGTGGGGACAAGCAAACAGGTGGGTTGGGAAGGAGATAAAAAGAGAAAAGGAAAGAGCCAGGAACAGAAAGATGAAAGGGCTGGTAGCTCCGTGGCAGCAGCTCTATGGATTCCCTCGGGAGCCCCAAGGCAGGGACTGGGATGTTTCTAGGACGCGCCAAGGTTTGCAATGCTCCGCTCGCGCAGCCTCCACGGGCGGGCGCGTTGCCCTCTCCAGTGTGTACATTTCCAAACAGGCCCTCTCCCCTCACTGCAGCCTAAGGCTGGATTCTCCCCTCAGACCCTTGCCTGAAAAGTTCTGGCTTTGTGTGAATTTTGCAACCTGCTCCAGAGGGGAGAAGAGATGGGAAGGGACATGAGGCTCATGCTGAGCATGCCCAGCCACACCGCTGTGTACAGCAACCAAATGCTGCAATAAACCCGCAGAGGACAAAGCAGGAACTGGGGGGAATGGAACAAATGCCTTCTACGAATAAATCAGAGAAATCATGTTTGACATTAATTTTCTACCCTCTACATACTGGGTGTTTGGAAAACAGTGATTCATGTACAGCCTATGGTCCTGTGTGAGCACACATGTTCATAAATACAGATAGACACATACTGATCACTAGACTGCTGCTCCTTTTCCAGCCTAAATATCTATAATTTGAGTTAAACTAAAAAAAAAGAAAAGAAAAACAAACAATGCTCAGCATTTCAGTTAAAGAATATTCTTACAAGCTTGGTATGTTTAATTAGGTAACAGAGATTGTGTATTTTCTTGGCTGATCCCTGCAGTATTTTAAATAGTTAAACCCATAACAAACAAACTAAAACTAGAATGAAAAATAATAAAACATAATGGGTTCCTGCAGATCTGGAAATTTATCCCACTCGAGGCAAGACCTTTTGATTTGCAAATCCACTTCTGAATTATAAGGCCTTCTCCTCACCGGTGGGGGTTTTTATTCCACTCCCACAGGAGTCCATTATGTATTTCTTGTGTCTATAAAACCATCCAGAAAGAAAAAAAGAGGGAAAAAGTACCATGGTTAGCATGACAAACGTTTCTCTTTTCATGCATGTGTATTCAAAATATGAAAATGCCCAAAGATATAGATAGAATTGCTGCTATAATCACTCTCTCTTCTATGGCATTTTACAGCATATTATTTTACAAAGAAACACAGCACATGTATAGGGATACTCAGTCACCTTTGGAGAATAACTTCCTTGAATTATATAAGATCATCTAGGTGCATGCAAGGAGGCTTTCTGACAATGTGGTGTGACAGTCAAATGTGTGGTGCTGGGCAACAGCAAACATATCATCATTTCCCTCATTCTTATTCGCCTTTTTTGTTCTAGCATGACAAGCATCTATGAGAGACCTACATAACTCAAGTGAATTATGCAGCCCCTCTCATTTGTAAAATAAAATGCAGATTTTTACAGTTTGTTATGCCAGATCTTCTCCCATTTCTTCATAAGCGTATCTGTGGAGGGATCAGATGATTACAGGACTAAACAAGCAATGCACAGCAAACAAGAATCTTGGGTTTCTTGCCTTTTTTTCCTGAGCTCAAAATAATAAGCATTAATTTTACACTTCATTTCTCAAAAAAATAATAGGATGTGCTCTTGTTTAAAACAAGCAGGCCTGCTGGATTCTGTCAGGCTGAAACTATGTCAGGCCAAAAGAGGAACAGAGCGCTTTGTGTAAAAGTATCATGGGGAGATGATAGTATCCTGTAATGTTTTCAGTACCTACTTTTGTCTCCAAAAGCATTTGATCCCTGGCAGACACATACTTATTTCCATACTGGTCTTGAGGGAAGCCAGTAGGAATGAGAGCTGATTATCTGAATCCTGAAGGTGAAACCTGGGTGGTGCCCGCTGATGTCAAAGGCAGGCGTTTGTATAAATTTGGAGGTACATAATTTACTGCCTGTTAGTGAGGATTAGTGGGCTGCCAGACCCAGCTGAACCGCGGCGGCAGAGCACGTCACTCATTGTTCCCAAGGCCGGGTGCCTGTGCAGGACAGTTTTAAATATGTTGATAGGGTGTTTAGTAGCACTTACACTGCCATCCTGCCCATTTTAGAGTGGGAATATGCTTCTCCATAAAGCTATTTCTGCTGCAGCAATGTGCATTTAATACATATTACAATGAGTCTCTAAGCCTCTAAGAGAACCGGCACCAGCAGCCTCCTGGCGAGGATGCAGTATAATTAATAATGCTGTATTAAACCCATTTACTGTATCAGCTGCATTTCTAATTATAACTATATTAATGGCAATGTGAAAGTACATGTTAACACTGTCGTGTACTGACACGCTATACCAACAACAAGTAGAAGATCTGAACACCAAATATCAAGATGGCATTGTCTTTACTATTAGTTAAAACTTCTCTCTTCTACTCGATTTAATAAAGAAAAAAAATTTCCCCTATAGAATAACTGCAATAGTCCTAATTTGAGACATCATGTAAAATAATCTGATGCTCCTTGCTGACAACATGTACATCCCACACTATAGCTTTCCAGACCAGTATACTTCTACTCTACTGCAGCAAATTAAGCCAATGAAAGGGAATTTCTTCCCTGTACTCAGATGTTCACATCCATGAGTTAACTGTGCTTTTAATGAACTTTGAAATGCTGTGATTCAGTGTAACAAAGCATTAATATACTGTATTCACAGAGAACCTTCTTCTGTCCATTAGATCATAAATTTGGTAGAATTAAATGGGCCGTGTGCTCTAATTATGGTAGAAATAAATAGAAATTGGAATGAATACAGGGAAATAAAATGAAAACTGCATGGAACTATTCTGTTTATGCAATTCATTTCCCAGTAAATAAGAAATCAAAGGGAAAAATTTATAATGTAAGAAAAGGAGCTTCCACAGCAATTTTTTCCATGTGGCTGTGAAGGAGCAAGGGGCTGGAACCAGGGTAGGGCAGCAGTGATGGACACCCCGCTCAAACACAAAGCCTGCAGAGAACAACTTTGATCCCTCATTTGCTTTGCACCACTCCACCACTGGTTTTCATTAAAAACAATCCAAGGATGGAAGTAAAACCACAGTCTGAGGACACACTGCAACTGCTGCAAGGGGATGGCAAATTTGCAGATGGTCACACTGGACAAAGACAATGTCTGCTGTATAGTCAATACTTCCTCCTCACCATTGCTGCCTAAACCAACGACCTGCTGCACAAACCATTTGGGCCACACTGCTCCACTGCATTTGTGGAATTCCTCCTGGGGGGCACAGCTGGGCCCCTCCCTTGCCAGGGCAGCACAAGGCCAAGGAGAGCCCACACCCTTGCTGGGGCAGCACGGGGCCAAGGAGAGCCCACACTCTTGCTGGGGCAGCACGGGGCCAGGAAGAGCCCACACTCCATTGCTGGGGCAGCACAGGGCCAAGCAGAGCCCACACTCCATTGCTGGGGCAGCACGGGGCCAGGGAGAGCCCACACTCCATTGCTGGGGCAGCACAGGGCCAAGGAGAGCCCACACTCCATTGCTGGGGCAGCACAGGGCCAGGGAGAGCCCACACTCCATTGCTGGGGCAGCACAGGGCCAGAGAGCCCACACTCCATTGCTGGGGCAGGAGGCCCACACTCCATTGGGGGCAGCACAGGGCCAAGGAGAGCCCACACTCCATTGCTGGGGCAGCACAGGGCCAAGCAGAGCCCACACTCCATTGCTGGGGCAGCACAGGGCCAAGGAGAGCCCACACTCCATTGCTGGGGCAGCACAGGGCCAAGGAGAGCCCACACTCCATTGCTGGGGCAGCACGGGGCCAAGCAGAGCCCGCGCTCAGGCCGGCACTGCCAGCGGTACCAGGAGCTCTGCAGCATTGCCACCAGGCAGCCTGGGCGGGGAAAGGCAGCGGATTGATGGCGTGGCAACAGAAATGTCACCTGGGGAGCTGGGTGCCGTCCTCCCAGGGATGCTGGAGGTCAGTTACTATGGCAACACCGAATGAGCTCAACCTTGTAACTGACCCTTATCTTTTTTTGATCTGTGGCCCCCTTGGGACCTTGGCTGGAAATCAACTGGAAAATAATCTGGTCACATATCAGAAAGAAAACTATTTATACTTATTTATTTATCCAGGTAGAGCTCGTATCTCCCTTTGACGACTCTGCCAGACTAAAGACACCCATCATGTTCCCTCAGTGGTTTCTGAGGCTGTGTGGAAACACCCGGCTCTGCACTGTGAGAAACCCTGCCAAACCCCCCTGCCACTGCACAACACACACACACAATGCCATGGATATTTGTGCTCATGACTCCACTGATAGATTGCCAAAATCTTGCCTTGCTCTCAGCCCCCGACTTGCCTGTGTGGATAAACATACACCTACACCCCTTCTTGGATGGTTTAATATTTTATGTTGGTATCCACTAATCATATTCTTTTGTGCTTTATCTCTCTGCTGAAATATGATTCTGCTTTGAAATATATTTATATGATCTAGAATGGCACAACACTGATGTCTTTTATGAGCTGAAGATTGTTTAATAAAATCTTGCATTTCTGCTTCATCCTTATGACAATTTTACTATTATAAGTTTTCAAGGGAAATGAGAGCTGTCCACTGTGGTTAGAAACATCACTTTAATGAAAAATGATAACATGGGGGCTTGGATTTTTCTAGAAACTATATAAGCAATACCAGCAAAAATACAGAGTTCCCAACATGCATTCATATGTAATTTTCCTGGTTTTTCCTATATTTGCCTATGGATAAGAGTCATTAAAATCAGATCTGTTTATCATAGTTTTCCAAAGGATGGGCAGCCCAGACAAGGGTTTGTCAGCACAAAGGGCAATTGCTCTTCTTCAGGTAGGGAGACTCTCTGGGGAAATGGGACTCAGGAAATCAGGGATTCTATTAGGGGACAGAAGCCACAGGACTTGCTGGTTCTAGAGGAAGTTCCTATGGATTCCTGGTAACAAACTCCAGGGTTACTTGTGATGTACTTCTTCAGGCTCAAAAAGGTATTCTTTTCCATGCTAAATTAGCCTAACCACACAACGGGCTTTAAACTCTTTCATCATCTTAGGGGGCCTCGAGCTCAAAATATGCAGAATTAGATGCCAAATTATTTATAGGCTAGCTTGTAAGTTCACTGCCTCCAGTATATGTCAGTACACTGCAATATTAAAATGACCATCAAAAAGAAGCATGGTCCCAGAGGGACTGGGGATGAGATTGAAGGGAGTTTCCTCCTGACTGCGAGTTCCTGCGCTGCTCCAGAGCCCCTGCCCTGCTCCTGGCTGCAGGCTGTGTGCTCCCACTGCTCCTGAGGGGAAGGCTGAGCCTCACACTCACGGGATGGGGCTGCCAGGCCCAGCTTCATCAACTTAATTTTCAGTTTACAAGAAAAATAAAATCTGAAAGTTCAAAGGAGTTCATGGAGTTGTGCATCATCTATCTCTGTCTGCAGAGCCCCAGAGGGGCCTGCCTGAAAAGCTTTATTTTAGATTTAGATATTAATCTGGGAAACTGCATAAACATAATTTATAGAAGTGCACACAATACTTCAGCACAATAACTTCACACTTTATCAGCCTTTCTCTGAAGATGCCTTTTTTTAATAGCCTATATTAAAACTTTTTGTGGACTGAATCCTGATAGGTCTGAGTGCTCCTTCATGATAATTGATTAAGGAATAACTCCACTGCTTCCATGGAAAAATGGAAATGTAAAACCCATACAGGAAAAAAAACACATGCTCTCTTTGAGTGTGCAAGTCCATACAACCACACACAGAACTAGCTTTATCCAGACTAAAGAACCTCTAGGAATAACTAGAGTTTAGTAAGAACACCTAACTCCCACACAATTCAACTCAAGTAATGTATTTCAATGTTTTGAAATACTCACAGTTGTGTTATTTCAAGTTTAATGTCAATACCTGTGGAAACTGAAGTAACACAGCCCTGAATCCATGGCCACACAGCCTATTCCCTGCACTATCCTCCCTCATGCCACTGTACTGCTGAAAACTAAATACACCTTATTGCTCCTGCTCTCCTCCCTGGGAGCAGCTCCCTGTACTGCAGCACAGCAGGAACACATTCATCCTCTCATGCCATTGACAATATCACATAGAACAGCTCAGTACAGACAAACAGCAATAACTAGCATCTACTTGGCATCTATTCTTCTTGTGAAATTAAAAATTAAAATTAAAACATCATTATACTCTTATTAAACATCCCACTGGAATATGCCGATGCTTTAAAAACACGCAAAGCTTTAAACCTACTTTAAATAGGTGTAAAGCCCTTTTTTACTCCTTTTACAGGCCTGGCCCGCTCCCCAGCCTCAGCAGCAGGCCCCCAGAACTGCGAGGTGCCCCCTCCCCACCACATCCCACCCGTGCCTCCTGCAGTGCCAGCGTGCAGTGACTGTGGCCACACAGAGGCCACCAGGGCTCCAGGACCTGCCAGCCACAAGGTGCCAAAGGCAAAGCCACCCCTCCCCTAGCTGCGTGCAGGGTGGCAGCTGCATCCCATAGCTACTGCTCAAAAGGCATTTGCCTTGTTGCTGGGTGCATTTTGCATTTCTGAGTGCCCAGAGGCAGGTTCCTGAGCTGGGGATGCAGGGCAGGGTGAGCAGCCCCCTGAGCTTGCCCAGCGCACCTGGGACAGCACACAGTGTTTGTTAGAACACCATCTCCCACGGATGTGTATCACTGATGTTCACATTGCCATTTCCCACACACACACTGACATGACAGACTTTAAATCTATCGTGTAAATAATCATCAGATTAGTGCTCTCTAATAATATATAATTAACATGACAGGCTACAAGCCAGTTGTTGTCAGCTACACTCAGCAATGCATAGAGTAAGAGAAAGCATAAACAGTTCCCATGATGGCATCAGGGAAGCAGAAAAACCGGTAAAAGAAGAAATAGAAATAAAACTCCTAAAAAAGTCCCACCTAAATGTAAATTTAACTGAGAAACACTGAAGGTTCTTTCAGACATCAAAACATAATAAATGTCAAATTTTAATTTATTTTTTTTTTCAGTGGGAAGGTAGACTTTTATTTCCATCAGCAAGGAAATATTCTGTTATACCTGCATTGGTGCAATGCCTCTTGAGTGAGTTCAGGGGAATTAGCATAAGGAGCCTTATTCTGATATTGCAAATTCTGCATAAACATGAAAGTATGTTTCCAGCAATGTAAACTTTACAGCAGTATCAGCTATGGTCTAATTAAAGATTACATTAGTATAGGTATCTGGGAAATGGTGCAGTTGGGCACAGAGTTAAAAATGCAATTGAAAACCAGCCATGAGCATTATTCATGTGGCACATCACCTAACACTCAGAGACTGGCCAAATGCTGTACCCCCATAATGCTGGGGAAATTTGCACCACTTACTCAAATAAATGTGTTTCTTTTAAATATGTATAAATTTTGTTTTCCTATTAAGAAACAGTATTCGTAGGGAAAAGTCTCTTGTTAAAAAGCAATCGCTTATGGCATTGTCATCAACTTAAAGACCAAATTTCTTTGAAATATCTACAGACAAGCAAAAAACCCAGAAACACCTCTCCGCTTTTTCTCCGAAAATAAAAATGATGGTTACCCAGCTATCTTGACATCAGCACTCAGCACAACTGCACCAGAGCTTCCTTGTTCATCTGGGGGTTGAACTCATGTCACAGCCCAGCCCCAGAGAGGCTCCTGTCCCCCACCCTACCAAGGCGCCTCCTTCACTCCTTCTCCCCAGGGACAGGGACACAAACCAGTTATTGGGGATGGCAAAATGAGACGCCACTGCAAACACAGAGAGCCAAGGGTGACTAAATAAGGTCTGGCTGGCTAAGACAGGTAACTGATTTTGCATGGCACAAATATCCCTCAGAGCTCATTAAGAGCAAATACACCCAAAAGAATGAACCTCCCCTATGAGACATATTTTATATCAGGAATCCTAGGGTGCAGTAACACATGATATTCCTTAAAGCAGTCAAAAAGAAGAATCTGCATGAAAACAAGAAAATATCTTAAGCATCTCTGCATTATGGAGACATATTCTTGTACTGTGGGATTATGCACAAGTAAATGTACAGAGCCTCTTCCATTGATGTTGGTGGAATTTGCTTGATTCACACTCCACAGTCCAGGTGGAAATCACACCCTCTGGCCAGCTTCATCTTGAATAAGAAGAAAAACTGCTACCCAATGACTTTCTGGAAGAGATCTCACAGCTGAGCAAGGGCTCTGCATAACACAGACTGTAAAGTACTCTGGGTAGTGCTCATCTAACATACAAACATTGATTACAATGCATAAAACCTAATATCAAACTCATACCCCTTTACATGTGTTCTTTGTGCTGCACATGAGCCAGCCAGCTTGCACACTTCAGGTTTGATCTGGAGCTGGACAGGCAGCACTGAAGCAGCTGCCCTGAGCTCTGCACACAAGGAGAGCTCAGCGCCAGCACACACATCCTGCAGAGCTGGGAGGGGCAGCAGTGGTAGGGAAACATGGGCAGAACCTTCTTCTGGGATGCTAAACTCAGAGGACTTTGGTTTCTGCCTTTGTAAACAAATTCCTTTCTATTTTACTATGTGAGTAGCTTGGTCAGGCATATTTGGCTGTTGGCAGATACTCTGTCAGTGGACAACATGGCCAGCTTGTTTTGTTTTTTTTTAGAAACACATTTTCTTCATTTTATATGTCATTAGCTTTTTAATCCATTGAGGAAAGCCATGTGAAAAATCCCACTGTAGACAGACTCTGGAGAAGATATGTGGTCTGTGACATAAAACATAGTGTAAAAGATAAGGAAAAATCTGTATGTTTGGTTAAATAAAGGGATCTGGAAAAGCCAGTCCTGCAGTGGTCCTGAAGCAGCCACCTGAAAATGTGAGCATGCCACAAAAACACAAGGCATCAAAACACGAGGACATTCAGGAGGCTCTGATGGCTCATTAACAGCAGGAGTCCTACAGAGCTATTCTTGCTTAAACTCACCTAGATCTCATGCTCTTGGCATTGCAAGGTTTCCTGGGCTCTCTGCAACTCTTCTCATCCTCAGAAGTTACATTTAAAAATAAAATAAAATTAAACTGAAAAAACTAAAAATGCAGAGCCCCAGGCCTCTGACTAAAATGAAGGACCAAGATGTTCCCAGCAGGATGGTGCTTTCAGGGTGTGCCTGGTATGGAGCCATGCAGAGGTGGCTGGGATGACTTGGAAAGATCCAAAGGTGCTGTTGGATTGCTGCAGAGAAAGGCCTGATGTGCAATCACTGAACTTGAAAGAGACTTAGGGGTGTCCACCTAATAAGTCCACGTGAGAAGAACCACATTCCACAGCCCTGCAAAACTTACGACGAAGGAATGAAAAATGAGAGGAAAGATCAAGCTGCTTTTCAGCTGGGCCCTCAAACAAAATAAGATTCCTAATCAAGCCATCATGGAGTTCCTGCTTCAAGCAAAATGGTTTATCTATGTCAGAGACCTGCTACCCACCATTTTGTTGTTTTTTTTTATTTTGTGAGTTCTTATTTTAACCTCAGATTCAACAACCGGCATTAAAAGTCGGCATTTGCTCCTATCACCCCAGAGAGGTAGGGAAGATACAATTGTATATATGCAAAATAGGTATGAACTCTGATAACAATACTTTGCCTGGAGGCAAAAATTGACTTTTTAAATGGCAGCCACTATAATAATGTTAGCCTAAGACCCACCCTTGCAGGATTTTCCTCTGCTTAGTAAAAACAAGGTACATGGTGATAGGAAAAGCAAAGAGTTTGGGTACCAATAACACGGGGAATGTTTTAGTGGGAATGGGGGAAAACAAAATTGTAAAATAAAAAGTCTGTCCCACTGAACTACAAATACACCTGCTGTATTGAGGGGGTGAAGTGGCAAGTCTGTAGCCATAGAGGCAAGAAGGGCTCCCAAGATCTGTGTCCTAAAGCTCATTAGTCTCAACCAGCAGCACCTGAAAAGGCCTTGGGATGCCTTCCCCACATGGCTTGTCCTTTTGGAAAACTGCCTACAGAGGAATGGTCTAAAGCATCTACTACTCATCCCATAGATGGGTGTGATGAGTAGTAGACGATGCCTACTCTTTACATTTCTCTTCCTTATGGTTGCCAACAGAAAGTGATTGCTGCACAAGAGGAAGTCCAAAATCAGTCCTGAGGTGTGATCAGAAAAGTCTGGCTCTTCAAGGGGGTGTTTTGGGAGACCTGGCATGGCCTGGTGCCACCCATGTGCCTGAACTGCCCCAGCAGCTACAGGGAGCAGTGCCAAGGCCACTAGCCCCAGTGTGACTGGCCACTCCTCCACCAGGCACAGGTCCTGGCATGTTGTGGGGCACACATCCCAGGAAGAGGCGTGCAGGCAGCGTGGCACACACAACAGTTGAATCTTTGCAGCTAGATGAGCATCAATTATGCATTGTATCAAAATCCAAATTCTAGAGCATGAAGCAGGCAATTCAAAGAAACAGCATGAGCAAATCAAATGCCAAAGAAATGAAAAATATGTCCAAAACTGTGACAGAGCACTCGGCTACTTTTCACGTAACATCATCAATCGTCTCTCATCGAAGATTTCAAATACTTGGGAAGAGATTACAGAAATATTCAAAGATACAATATTTGTATTTTGAATGTTAATTTGACACAAAGGAGTGTGCATGAGGGAATGTTTATAATCAGCACTCCAATAAACTCACAAATGACTCTAGTATTTTATAAGCTTGTTAGAAACAAATCACTCCCTTAGCTTATATTTACTTACTGATGAATAATAAAAGGCCTCAATACACAAAGAGTAAATTCAAAATGTTTTCCCCTTGTTTTATCTTCTATGACAATACTGGAACCCTTTCTCTCAGGCTGTGATTCCCAAACATGCCTCTTCTGGTTTTATGGCTAAATATTGATTTCTCCATACAAGCAGAGGCAGCTTTGAACCTTGGTTCCTGCCCCCGTCCCCTGTGTAAAGCAGATGCCGTGGTCTGGAGTTGAACAGCAGTGGCTGGCCTTGCCCCCTGCCCTCCTGCTGCCTGGAGGGTGGGGAAGGGAGCACGTCCAGCTCTGCCAGTTTGCACAGCAGTGAAGGTGCAGTCCAAGTGCTCAGTCTCAGGAGGAAGAGGAGAAGATATGCTCACCTTGCACACCTCCCAGAGCAAAGCACAGGACAGTCGAGCAGAAGAGTATAGAAAGAAACTTTGTAATATACTCATGTTTGGGACCCACAAGGGTCCCAAAGAAACACATAACTGCTTCAGCTGGTCTGCAGAGGCCTGGGCAAGGTGTCAGTACAACACAGGCTCCTGTGAGCACCCAAATACCCTGCACAACGTTGGTGCAACAGCCCAGTAATTGACCACAGCTGAAAATCCCCTTTAGCCTGTTTAAAACCACCAGGATGCTTTAATGCAATACAAATCATGCTTCAGCAGACAACATAACACCTACACCTTCCAAATGCCATTAGTTATACACCAGCTCAGGCCAATAATGCTCTAGACACGAGCACAGGAGCCCAGTGCTAGCCATGGAGCCCTGGCAGTAGCTGTGCTGGGGTGCCCACGTGTGCCATGATAGCTGGATTTCAGAAATAATTGCTGCATGGGTCGGCCTGCTGGATTCATAAGTGGTAAGTAGCACAAATGGAGGGAAACAAAAGTTGGCAGAACAATGCCTCATTTTTCTAATGTAACTAAGTGCTGAATGGGGTAATGGGAATTGTGGGGATACTTGTCTTTATGCTCTTATTTACCCAATAGAAATAATACAGGGATATTCTAATGCAGGATTTTACTTAATGTACAGTTAAGCATTACACAAACATTTTATTGTGGTCTGTAAAGATGGTCTATTTAGAGTAGCTGAAAAAAATCAAACACTGCATTCAAGCATAAGTGCTTCTAGTAGACACACAAATGCAGAACGACTTTACAAAGTAATTGTAACACAGCCTTTTGTTCTAGATGGCCCTGTTTCTTCATGCACAGGCATCAAACACATCTCCACCACCTCTTAAAGACAAACCAAAGGCTGCCATGGACCAAGCTGGCTGGACACACAACATCTTTGTAATTGCATTAAGATGCTGAAGTGAATAAACACAGCCAGGCCTACTCACAGCCCCAGCACCCACTGGTGCTGCAGAGGGTGAGGTGCGAACTTGAGACAGCTTCTGTGACGTGCCTGGTGCTGGGACTGGCCTGGTGGTCTTCATGGGGAGCTGGGAACCACTGCAATATTGCAGAACACATAGCAAAGCTTGCACAGCCCCTACTATATTAACCATGATTCAGGTGTGCATTGAGCTAATTAAGCACTTAATCATTACAGGCAAACAGTTAGGACTCACATTTCCAGAGAGTCATATTTCCATTATAAGATGTTTTTTATTTCTAAAATTCTTAATGGCAGAGCCATGAGAATAAAATTACTTTTTCACTTTTTCACCTGTGGACAAGCCATGATGCACTGTACAGGAATTGACTAAGTGTAACACTGACAAGCAATACACATTCAAAATAAATCTCAGGGCTCCAAAGCCATGGCCACACTGCACTGCCACTGCAATCCTCCCCAGGGACAGAGACCACCCGTCATGGAGCTCTGCTCCCTCCCCTGCCACTCTGGGCAGCAGCTGGAGCAAAGGGAAGGCTGCAGATGGAGCGTCCCGGAGACTGCTCCATGGTGCAGTGAGAGGTCTGATGGAGGAAGACCAGCAAAGGAAGGTGGAGCATGGCTGTCCCCCAGCAATGCCGCTGCCATCCCTGTCACTGCCCTGCCACTCCTATGGGAAACTGCCCTTGCCATGGGCTTCCCACCCCTCGCTGTGCCTCCTGCACCACAGGTGAGGTGCAGTGCTCTCAGGCACGTTTGTGTTTTTAAAGCAGTGCTGGTGTCCGAAACTCCAACCATTTAAGCCAGTAGCAAAGTTCACAGTCTGCATGCGGGTATCTCTCCAAGGTGGAGAGTAAAGACCAGCACCCCCAAGCCACCAGCCAGGGGGGCCAACTCAGCCTCTGCTCTTCCTCCCCACGTGGTGCAGAGCAGTAGGGAGGCACAACATTCTGGGGGGAGAATTCCTTATACATTGTTCCAGCATCAGCACTTCAGGCCCCAGAGAGCACAGTGACTAATCCCCAACCACTCAATAAACTTCATGCTAATGGATGGCAGGAAAAAACACACAATTTCTCAGAAAGGAAGATAATTACTGGGGGCATGTGAAATGCTAGAAATGCGGGAAGCAAACAGCTGAAGGAAAACCCATATAGGACATGTCAGGGTTTCACAACAAAAATGCTGTCAACGTGCCACGGTGTGTGTCAGGAGCCTCAGTGCTCTACAGTCTGAAGTCACTGGGATTTTCCCTATGGCCAGGGGCTGCAATTTTTACCATCTAGATCTATCTTTGATGTTATTGAAACAGAGACATGAATTTGAAAAGGAAAGAAGTCATGTCATGAAGAAAACAGGAAAAAAAACACTTTCCAGGGGGGAAGGGTCATGGCAGTCTAAATGACTGAGTAAAAAACTACACTGCTCTCCATTTTCATTGAAGTGTCCCAACTACAGTGCCCATGAGGATTCTCCTTTGAGATATCCATTTATTTTTTAAAAGCTTTTCTGGAGAAAATAAGCACTTCTTATTTCCAGGAATAAAAACAAAACAAACCATCCTCAGACAGCTGGCAGGACAGGCAGGGCACAGGCAGGCTCGCTCTGGGGCTGCCCCCTTTGTCTCCATGCCTGGCAGGTGTCTCTGAGGAGGGGAGCACACCAGCTGCTCTCAGCCATGACTGAAGCCAGGCACCTCAGGCATGAGTGGTGACAATCCCAGGGCATTCTGGTGGGCACTTTGCTGTGCCCAGCACCATTGGCAGTGCTGTGCCACCCCACTGCCTGCACAGAGAGCATGGGCCAGCCCCAGCCCAGGCACCGGGCCCTGGATCACAGAGCAATGTGGTGGCCATTTCTAAAGGATTGCAAAGCCCACAACATCACTTGTGCTGTTTACTGACAGCAGCTAAAGCCCCCCTGTACCACCCTATTCAGAGTCAGAGAAGGATTTCTCGTGGCAGTCCTTGTGTCTGTTGCCCAGTTGTCCCCTGGCCCATTCCCTGTGCCCAGCAGCTGCCAGCACAGGCAGGGAGCAGCGTCTGAGCGCAGCACCCAGCACAGCGTCTTCACTTACATGTGCTGAGTTGCAATGACTGGGGGATATTTTTAATGGTTTCATTTCACCATTTGGTTTCCTTTTGCTTTTCAAAGCAGAGGAAGTATTTATCAATAAAGATTTTAAAAAGAATTAATTATCACCATCATCAAGTCAAGCTCCCTGGTGCCTTGCTGTCCAGCACCTGCCCGAGTCCTCTCCCCTTTCAGTGAAGCATCTACCATCTCTGCACCATCCTTGTGCTTTGCAGCTCTAAAGCACTATTAAAATCAATTCACTTGGTGTCAAAAGCTCTCTTTCTTCTTGTACCTACCATTACAGCTCTAGTATTCATCAGATTTTTACCACCAGGATTAATGTTATAAAATGTCACTTGCTACAGTAAAATTTATCAACATTATTATATACCATAGAAACTGCCACCACAGACAAATGCACTACATTAAAATTTTGTCTAGAGCTCCCTAGAGGAAACATTTGCTGCAATTTGTGTAACAGTTTATATATTTATGCTATTTAATGGTACAAAGCAATAATTATGACTTCATTCACTGATAAGCAACAGCATTATATAAATCAGATGCGGATTTAGAACATGCCAGCTTTGTCACTGGCCTACCACTTGTAAATTATGTTGCTGTTAAAAAAAAAAAATCTAAGCAAATATGAGTTAGCAGCAGGAAGCTAATAATGTGCCTCCAGCTGTTCCAGTTAACCTGCAAATGTGGCCATCTGCACCTCAGGAGAAAAAGAAAAGGAGAGATAGAGGGAGGGAGGAAAAGGAGAGAGGAGAGAAGCTCCCACCAACACCAGCACAAAGCCTAGGCCCTGAGCAGTAGGAATGACCTTGCTCCTTATGACCAGACAAGCACATATTTAAAATCAGAAAAGTTACCAAAGAATAAAGGACCTTTTTTCCCCTAGACCCACAGAAAAAAAAAAAAAAAAAAAAAAAAAAAGAGAAAAAAAGTCCTTTCCACTGCCTTTTTTCTAGAACAGGCTGTCTTTCACATCTGAGGTTATTATTTACTGCATTGCAGGTCTGTCCAATGAACAGGTTTTTCTTACAACTTCTGTCTTTCATTTCTACTTTTTAACACCTCTTCACAGATCCATCTTGTATTTTTTTTTAAATGGTGGTCATTGTAATAGATTTATTCCTGCTTCAGACAATTTAAAATGGATCTGCAGGGCACAAAGGCTGAACTATCAAACAAGACCAAAATTCTCAGATAGAAAGTCACAGATCTTGCAGTGCACAGCAGCTTCACTCCTGCCTTTGGGTTCATGGGGATGAGGTGTCCTTAGGACATGCGAGTAGTGTTTGCTCAAAGATTATTTTATAAGAGACTTCTGTGGAATCTGGGTCACAAGGAACTGACACAAAATATTCCCTTTGACATTCACCCACACACTGAAGAGACAGTGGCTGAAAGTGCAGGTCCTGTACATTGTTACACTTTGGTAATCTGACAGCAGTTTAATACTAACAATTCTCCATGATCCATGTTAGCAAGAGCTCTCCAATACACTTCTAGAAAAGCATGGTGAGGGCCTCAGAGGATTTTTTCTTTTTAAAGGTCTGACTCTGTAAAACAACGAGCTTAATTCCTGTGAAGGGCATGAGGTCAGAGGGGTCAGCACACCTTGCTGGAGCTGCAGTGCTCCGCCTCACCCGCGCTCTTACACAGCATCTTTGTACTGCCAATCCACCCCAGCTCCCCAAAAAGCCTTGTTCTGGCACAGGTTATCGAAGCTGCTATTGACCTTGAGAAGCTTAAATACACTCAGGATTATCATCACTCTTAAAGTAAAAAAATCTCACCTTGCCGCTTCCAAAATTAAGCAATTCCGTTTGTTTCTGTGTTTTCGGTGCACATCTGTTTGCACTACCCCAAGTGTCATAGTTTTGATAAAACTCTTGAAGCACTGAAAGTGCCCAATATTGAACCTTGTGGACCTTGATCTCAAGGGTGGGTAGCATGAGCTCCTCAGAGCACATCACAATCACAGGGGATCTATATCTGAGCAGTGTTGTATGGACCTGACTGCTGTTATTAGATTTTCACCAGGGAAACATGATTTATCTTCATTCCAATTTTTGTAACTGTAACTCATTCCAATGCTAACTGCATTTACAGGGATTTATAATTCACTTGAAAGATTAACTCAGGCATACATAATTTCAAAGAAACAAAGCCAATTTTTTTCTTGAAAATACTGAATTTACTTTAAACTGGTCTGGTGTGATAATATTGGGGGACATATCTGTTAAAGCCATCTTTAATGTTTTTCTCTATTTAAGAGTTTTGTTGTTTATGAGGTTTAATACTTTCCAGGAGAAATACCTCACCCTTGATGGAACACGCAATCATTAACTGATCTTTTCCAAACATTTACACTACACTTTGGGGATGTTGGTGGATATGATAAAAACTGTGATTTGCAGTAGGTTAAAGAACCAATAACTGCATGCTGACTCAGTAAGTTACCAACACTTACCCCCTGAATTGTGTCAACCAATGCAAAGTGCCAGCAGAGTGATGTGTCTGGTCAGGGAAAGGCATGAGCCATCTCTCCAGAGGAAAATAAGCTTTCCAGTAAACCTGTAACTTCATCTGGCCTTTCTAAAATTAATCTAATCTAGAAATTGCCACATCTATAAAAGCAGCTGGGGTGATGCTCTATTTTTCAGTATCAGAATATTCATAGCAAACAACATATACAAATTCTTCAAGGGCTGTTGAATATCCAAACATAGTGGGACATTTTGTGCACATAGATCAGTTCTGGTGTTTGACAGTTCCATTTAATTACACCAGTTAGTCCACTGATGTCTTCAGAGGCAGGTAGCAAGTAAAGCTGGTCAACATCTCCATCAAAATGACCCCTGGTCATGTGTCCCTGAGGCTTCATCAGGACTGCCAGGCCACCTAGCACAGACCGTGCCTATCCAAGTGTGTGGAGTTCCCAGGTGCTTCAGCTCACAGGTCTGAATGCTCCTCTCTGATGAGAATCCATGTGTCAACTTCCTGTCCCTATCTGTTTGCTGCTCAAAACAGCACCAAAACCAGATCCTAGATGTATGCAAATGACCCATAATCCTCATTTACAAAGAAACCCCTTCACATTGCCTTAATGAACTAGGAGGGGTAGTGTCAGATGGATTCTCATGTGAGCATGAATAACAGAAGAGAGAAGCAGATGGAAAGGGGCACAAACAGCTTTTTCTAAACCCATTAATAAAAATATTGTTAAAACACTTTGCTCTAAAATATAAACCTAGATATTTGATTTGTTTAATTTTGTCAGAACATTTCTGTTCCCTTTTGGTGAAGGGTGATGGCAGCAGAGAATCCTGTGCCAGTGAGCAGCCCACATCCCTTGGAGATGTTCACCAGCATGCAAGGCCCTCCCAGCCTCTCCTCAGCCACAGGATATGTCCCTGTCATTTCTCAACTCTTATTCCTGACACTCCACAGAGTTCCATATAGCACACTGAGAGGCCAATGAACAACTCAACTCTCCTACTTAGCAAGAAAAAGTGTGACTGGAAAAATTTAGCTCCCAAACAGACAGTATGAGAAAGGTCAAAGGACATGGTCAAATGGAAGGCCTTGCAATAGCTCCATGGTGCCACAAACATTCACACACACAACACATTTACATCATGGAGGTGAATAAATCAAACTGTTTATCACACTCATAAAAGACAGTGCACATCTGCAAAACGTTTTTGGGGCAACATAGTTAAGGGGAAAATGGTTACAAGCTTACAATACAAATAACAATGTGACATTTCTATTCTCTTCTTATTGACCTGAACAATCTGAACCAGAATTGTTATGCAAGTGGCAAAAATGCAGAATGAATTTTTAATAGCCCTGTCTGTGAAAGAGAACAAAATTTCATAAAAGATGTTAAAGCAGTTTCCATAATGCTGGCTTATGTAGCTCTCTACAAAAATGGGCACTCTCAACTACAACAGTTAATCCTTAGGATTTACAACACATCATAACTCATTCCTGCTGTACAGAGGAATCCATCTCTCAAATGCAAGTGATCTTGCAATCACAGATGAACTCCAGTACTTAAGTACGATGGGATACGTTTCACAGTGTCAGCCCTAATTTTCAGCCTTGACTTTGATTTCCCCTGCCTTGGTGGGTTCCAGGCAGACCCTCGGTGTTACTCTAATGTAGCTTTTTTGTGGTTTTAATATGAATATTGTGTCAAGAAGCTGAGATATTAAGAATGACAATACATTATTATTGCAGCAGGGAAATCTCCAGAGTCCTAGAAGTAGGATTTTGAAAACCACAGTAAAAAATCAATAGCAATCCACAAGAATTCATAAAGGAAATGTGTCAGTCAGCACCTCTGAATACAAATCTTAAATTTTAGCCTAAGCAGACCGGACAAATACAAGTCATTTAAAAGGCAGAGGAAAGGAATGTGCCCCAGCTTTTCAGGCTGCAGGAGGGAGCCTGTCTTGCTTGGCTGCCCCAGGAGTGCCTGAGATGCCCTTGCCCTTCTTTGCCAGAGCCCCGAGGCCAGCCCCAGCCCCCCCCAGCCCCAGCCTGCCGGAGCCAGCGTGTCCCTGGTGGTTGCACGGACAAGGAAGATGCTGCATCCCTGACACTGCCTGCACCCGGGCTCCTCCCTCGAAAGCAACCATCCAACAGCATGTAGGGAAAAACCACCTCATCTGTACTCCTTGATAATTGTGATAATGAAAAGAAACGCCAAGAACTGTACATGCAAGCCTTTGATGAATTTACAGCCAGACATCTGCTTGCAAGATAGCTGGTCTGTGAGCTACCTCCAGCAACAGGACTTAGTATTGCTTGGGTTGGATTTACATAATCAAAAATATCCACAAAATCAATCAAACACTTCATTTGTATATAGCTAACTATGTATTAATAAAGTGTTATCAAAGCTTCTGTCAGGAAGAAGGCTGCTTAACTAGCATGGAAAATAGAAGGTATCACATACAGAAATGTCCATAAGGCGAATGCAAACGGACAGCCTTTGCCATCTCAAATGTTGCCCAGGGACTGGGTACATCTGAACAGGGCTTATTCTCATCATTCAGATCACTTGCCTACACTCTGACTTTGAAAGAAGTTTTTGAAAGAAAAAACAACCCGCAAGGTGCTAAAGATAAATGGTCTTGCTCTCTTCAGTAAGAGTTTGTAACGGTTCTCAGAAGGAGAAAAAAATCTTTTTTGGACCTCACTCTCCTGTACAATTTGCACAACAGAAAAGCTGGGTTTGATTCACAAAAGAGGTGAAGTTATAAGCAGAGGAAGCACACAAAGATTTGAGTCCAAATCCAGTAAAAGATGTTAAGATTTGGCTAGATGCTCTCAGTGCCTTCCTACAATCCCTGCAGCCCGTGCGCTTTCCCACTGCTACTCAAAAACACCTTAAAAAATGACTGCTACAATTTTGGAGGGGAAAGGCCAGAGGACATAGCTCTGATGATGGTCCACAGTTTTCAGCTCCTACTCAGGAGACTTCACAACTGTTTTTAAATAGAAGTACATAGTGTTCCCTGGCTGAGTGACACAGAAGCACTGCTTAATGGCCAAGGAGGATCTGCTGGCAATGGCACTGAGGACTTCCACTAAGCCCAGGGGCTCCCACTTTAGCAGCTTTTCTAGTCAAGGCCATGGGAAATGCTGCTAAAAACTGCAGCAGTTGTTCAGGGCAACCATGAGATGTGGTTCACTATACATGTGCTATCTATTATGCATACTATTTATTAATTTATGTAGATTGGTAGACTGCATGACCAAAAACATGCCATCAGCAATGATGGGCATCCGAGCCTGCAGTAAAAGCTTGATCCAAAATTAGTTTCAGTCATTGAAAGATTTTTTTTTTTACTGCTTACAGTGAATATTGGTTTAGGACCTGAAAACACTGAGAGGAGCTGCTTTTACTGCACTAGTAATAGTAGAGATAGTTGAAATCTCCATTACAATGACTGTGTCACAGGAAAAGCAGGGAGACAAATTCATGTAGGGAGCCCTATTGATACTAGATTTGATAGATCTTAATAGCAGAACTCTCTGAAGGATGATGTCACCATATTGCAAAATTATTTAAGCTTACAGTCACTGCTCTGCTGCATGTCCCAGCCCAAAGGAAAAGGAGCAGATCTCCACAGCCAGGGTAGAAACCTTTACTGTGCATAACTGGTACTGATACACAAGGGCAAATGGAAAAGCTTTTTATAATGTTTTGTTTTCAAGCTTAAAAAGTAAAATAACACCACCAACCCACTGACAGATAAAAACAAACCTCCTGGCACATAATGCTGCTCATCTATGCTTTCCCCACACCTGGTACCTGTTTATCCCCACGACAGCAGCACCCACTTCGACAATAAGGGTTTTTCTTTCTTTCATCAGAGCAAATTAGGAATAACCTCACCAAAGCCAACGCCACTACACGGATGAAAAAATTAATCAGCAATGAACCCATACCCTGGGATTTTCTCAAAAATTTGACAGATCTGTTAGTACTGAATTCTCAATCTGCCCTAGTTACCAGATGCGAGTTGGAAGGGCATTAAAAGGACAATAGATGCGCCGATATTTCCTAACTAAAGTTACATTCTGACAAAAGCAACATTCCTAAGATATCTCAAAACAAAAAAATTCTCTTGACTCTGAATTTAAATTTTTTTTCTGAATTGCCTTTATTTCTTTCTTCTGTAGCTCCCCACAGCTGAGTTCCCAAATGCAAGATGTTCATTGTCAATAAGCACTGTGCAAATACACACAAATAAAGGGGATCAGCAGAATGAGCTGCTTGCAATTACTGCCTTATCCACGAGAGAGCACAGTAACCTGAGCACATCCCCAGCCTTTAGCAAATGCCTCGTGTACGTACAGAGCACTGTATAACTCAAAAATTATAATTAAAATGTCTTAGCTCCTGTATTTATAGTAACATTTAAACTACTGTGCTTTCTTGAAGTCAGAGTCATTTACTTGAGAACAGCACACTTTACGGTGAACAGATCTTTGAAACTATACCATGGGGATATGGCACAGCCACATGTAACTCAATATATGTCAACAGCTGTAAAAATATTGGTAGGAGAAGGGAAGGAAAAGCCATGAGCGCAGATCAAGTGCCCTGTCTCTCACATCTGACTGTTTTCAGATTCTCACTCACTCCTCTCCTCCCCGCCCCCCCCAAATAATTGGGCAATTTTAGTGCAAGCTGTCATAAAAGCCAAGGCTTCTTTGAGGTTGAATGATCAAAAAGGTTATAAATGAAAATGATTTCAATGTTGGAGGCCTAGTGAGTGACCAAGGCACTTTCTGTAGCAGAAGGGTTTGTTCTAATCTTACCAACTGCACGCTTTCGTCAGAGCATATTCCTAGGGAGTTCACAGCTCCCCAGGGCGAAGCTACAGTAAATTCTGACTAATCCCCTCTGCATACAAATGAGCCCCTGGTAAGAGAAACGGCAGGGTGAGGCAGCTTATACACAGCACTGATTCTTCAGGTCTGCACCTTCAGCAAAGCAAACAAAATGGCACTATATTTTTTTTTTCCTTCAATGGGACAAGCTTTCTGAAAAATAAAGCCTTAAACCCTAAAATGCAGGGCAAGCTGAGGAAAGAGGGAAGGAGCACAGAGCAAAAAGAGTGTCCCTCCTCTCCTGTGCCCAAGGCAGTGGGGTAAACAGACAGTATCACCCCTTTAAAAAATTAATGAATTTAAACTTCTGCTTTATTAAGGGAGTGGTGGTTTTGGGCTAAAATTTCATGTAAAAGGAACATGGCACAAGATAAAATATTTACTAGCCTATTATAAAATAGCAGGATCAAACCCTGCTCTTCCATTGGTTGGCATCACTGTATCGAAATACTATAGAGCACCAAGTCATTTATATTCATTCCCTGGCATTTCAAGGGATCTTTAAATGTTAAATTCTGCACCTATTGCTGCTTTAAAAGTCTTAAGCATTTCTCAGTGCAAGATGTGATTAATTTTTCCAGCTGCGCGTTATTTAATCACAGAACATATATTTGGTATAATTATTAACTCTTGACAACATGGGATGCTCCTGTTTCACAAAATTCCTGGGGAGCAGCTGGGTGTACAGCAGTGAGAATGGCTCTGCTGTTGGCAGTACCTACCTGGCAGAGCTGAGGAACAGAAGAGGAAGAGGCTGCAGAGTCATCCTCTCTAGATGTGGGAGCACTCTGCTCTTCCAGGGGCACGGCAAGGGCTTTGGGCACTCAGCACCCTTTGGGATACAATGCAGAGTACTGCAATTCTCAGTAAGAATCACATGGAGCTTTTCGCTCTGCAGACCTACAGAATGGTGCCTCTATTTTGGATATGTACAGAGCCTGGGATGTTTACACTCTGCAGCCATTTAAATACAAGTCAACAGAGATACCATCCTAATACCTTGCATATGGCTTTATATGATGCAATTTTCATGAATCTGCATGAGTTATAGGGTCAAGATGTACACAGATTCAATTTTATAGTCTTAAATTTAGTGGTTTTTGGAGATGATTCTGAAAGCTATAAAGACATTTGAATACTCTACAATTCAACCTTAAAAGTTCTGGTTTAGATTCCTCCTTAACATTAAGCTTCTAAGCTAATAATTTTCTAATGATGTTCTGTGCTTAAAATTGATTCATTTGAACCTTGCAGCTTACCCTAAAACTTATTAACTAAAGTAAATGCTCTTATACAGTGTTGTGGTATTAAGAAATAATCTAATCAACCAAACCCAAAATGTTGGCTGAGGAAACATTGCTGAATAGCCAATCCAACAGAGCCTTAACATGCCACAGGGATGGATCTGCACCAAGCCTCCACTCTGCTTCACAGCCAGCACAGCCCTTGGAGAGCGTGTGAGCAGCAGGCACTGCAAACCCAGCACCTCATTCCAGCTGCACTCCCGCCTGCCCTGGAGGGGAGGATGGGAAGGCTTGCAGATAAACCCCTCCTGAGCTCCAGGCTGGGCTTCTCATGTGTCCCACACACCTTCCCAACCTCTCCCCACCTTTTTGGTAGTGGGAGGTTGCCAGAAAGAAGTCTTGCTATAGATTAAAAAAAAAAAACAAACCAACAAAACAACAAACAAACCACAAACAAAAACCCCACAAAACATTTTAAAGTAGCAGCACTCCCATTTACTTGCCACAAGACAATATTGTGTGTTTTGCACTCTGCTTCAGCCATAAGGAATTGCAGTCTATAAAAGGCACCACTGCACTGAAGGGGGGACTCTGTACCACTCCATGGAAAAGAAGTCTCCCATCGCAATCAGGAAAGTGTGTTATAGGGATGACCTTCTGACACAAAGCACAAATCTATCAGTTTGCCACTTTTACATGCTTCTGGTATTTATCTCTTCTGCACTCCCAACTCGTCTTTTAATTAGACAAACTCTCATGAAAGTCAACAAGAGTTTTGTCTGACTGAGAGCTGGGTTGGAGCATAATTGGATCACAATTCCAGGGGTGACAATGAATAAAATGCAGTTCTAGATAGGCACCAAAAGTGCAGAAGCTTTGTAGTTTTAAAATTAAAGTTTAAAATTAAGTATTCCAGGGGGAAGGCAGCAGAGGCTTCACCACCTCCCCCAGGAGGAAATGCTCAGCTCTTCCATTTGCAAATCCAAAGGCACCACTGCAGATATCAAGGTGTGCCAGCACCCAGACACAGGAGCCCAAAAAGGATGAAGAATAATATTCAGTGACACATCATTATGCTCAACAGCAATTCTGACATACTGCTGAAATTCCCAGACAAATAAGCAGAGATCAGTTTCATACCACACCTACAAGACACAGGCAGGCACAATGTTTAAAGGAGAAGCTAATACTAACACATATGGTGTAAAAGAGGGTTGCTTTTTTTTCTTTCTGTTTCTTAAGTAGACTATGGACCAAATAATGAAACAGCCTAGAAGAAAACATCAGAGTGTGGCAGCTTTAGCCAAGAGTGATCCACCACAAGTCTAAGATAAACAAAGCTGCTGTGGAACAGAACTGTATAGCAGCAAACACTACACACTACACACTAAAACTATCCTTTGCAAGAGTGTACATATTTAAAATCCTGACAAAATAAATAAGGCTTCCAAGTGACCTGTATGGTGAGTTTTCCTTTAAAAAGGCAAGAGTAACTGAAAGCCAAGTTCTTGCCGCCGGATTCCTGGACACAGTTTCCAACTATTCCAATCAAGCAGCTCTGTGGTTGGGCTGGGATTTCAAACTTGCCACAGTATGAAGTCCAGTTTGGGCTATATTCCCTTCCCTCTCTCAGCTTGATGAAGGCTTCCCCGCAAAATCAAAAGGCTTACTGTCAAGTTTTCGATTGGTCTGGGCTTCATGCTATCATATGTGTGGTGATGGCAAGGAATATGAATGCGGCTCTGGCTCCACCATGGGGCCTTGAGGTTTCGTCCAATTCATCCAGGGACCTTATGAAAGTAGAGCGGGTCTCTTTTCATGTATATTCCGACTGCTGAAATTCCCTAGATGCACTGCAGTGTGCAAACGCGGTGTAAAAAAGAACAATAGCTTGAGAAAAACTGAGGCAAGTCTACTGAGTATGCTTAAGATAAACCAGCCAGGCTAATGCAAAAAAAAAAAAAAAAACCTGACAGACACTCTTCTGCATTCATAGCTTAATGAAAATAAAATCTTTTAGAAGTGGAGAAAGCTTTTGCATTCTGGCAAATATAAAATTGCCACGTTAACTTATAAAAATTGATGCACGTTTCAAAAATGTAAATACGTAATATTCAGACCCTCGTGTTCAGATGAGATTAGATAGCTAGAAATATTCCAAGCCAAATAAAATAAAATAAAAACCCCAACAAAATTCTTAAAAAAACTCCTTCCAAAATCTCAAACACATTAATTCTCTTTACACACTGATTCATTCAACTACAACTCTCCATACTAGGAAGTTAACAGAAAACTAAAATCTCCTAAGTGATGCAGATTGCAGGATATCATTCCTAAACTGAGTGAGAAAAAAATCCTCAAAAATTCAACCTATTACTTAAGTAACAGCTGCTAAGTTCTGTGAATTCTGTGAAAATTGAATATTTTTGTTATGATGTTTGTTTGTTTGTTTTTGTTATTATTGCTCATAATACAATACTATGCTCTTTTCTGGAAGAGCAACAGAGTGGTAACAAGCTTCATTTCCACTAACTGTGGCATTCTAGGGTTAAGACCTAAACCACATTTTTGCTACACTATATATAATTTAATTTTCTTACCATAAAACCTTGTAATATATGCATTTGTTGCAACTATGTTTGCTAAGTACATTCATCAGACTGGTTTCAAAATCACAAATAAAAAATAATAGCATTTAGCACTTAATAATTTATATATTTCGCTTTTTACTAGTGCTTATTACAATTTTATGACAACACAGGATTAGCTTAGTAACCTTGTTCTACAAACAGCAGGAAGTCCTGCTAGTCCTGTTTTTCAAGGGCTGGTAGAGGTGACTTACTTGACTCTACTAGAGGCCAAATGCACATATGTGCCCTGCATTCACCAAGGAGAGAGTACTGAGTTAACACTTATTCCACATAGACTCAGAAGTTCACATTTTTATTTGCTTGGTGGTTCACAGCAATAGCCAAATGGAGAGCTTTCTCTTTGAGTTACTTCCCCTGTACTTAAGGGATGATGACTGAATTTGCATTAGCTCTAGTCTGCCACACAAGTAACAACCATCTTTTACTACTGTCAATATGAATAAATAATATGAAATAACAGGATCTGTGTGAACATGTACACAGTCCCACAGAGGAATATCACCTCCAAAGTGCATATATTAAGAACGATCACATTACAATGGGTTCATGAGTCAAATTTCAGATCTAAGGTCCCAAAGAAAATTACCATTTCTGTTTTGAGTGTTCTGGGAAGATCACTGATGTGGTCCACCTGCACTCCTGGAGTGCATTGTTTACTGTTCACACTACAAACTGATCTCACTGGCCTTACTGTGCCTTTCAACTCACTACATACATACATTTATATCCAAATTATCCCAAAATTCTGTACAAAAAATAGGTTTACACATGTTAATATTAATGCTGGATGATGCTGAAAAATGTTGGGTAGTTTGGGATAAGCAAAGAAACAAGAACCAGCCACCTATAACATCAGCCTAATTAATGACTGATAGTTGCTTTTTAGCTGAAGAATGTAAATTCTTTATTTTACAGTCCTTTCCCAAATGAGACTGTTACTTCAGTAACCAAGATATTACCCAGAGTTGTCTTATTGCTTTCACTGGTATCATGATAAATCCTCATGGTATACTCTGCTTCCCACTCTGATCCTTTCCTTTCTGCCAAGCTGGAAATTCATTATGCACCATACATGAGAAAGCAAGCAAGAGGGCATACTTTCAAATTCATGTCATACATATCTGATAAGAACTGAAACACTGTATCTGAACTCCAACAAATTATTCATACTACACACTATACACAGACAAAAGTCCGTATTTTAAACAAATATTTTTGAATATTTTATTTTAAATGAAACAGAAGTAAATCTGGCTTCAGCACTTGCAGGCAATACTGTGAGACAGTCAGTTTATAAGTGAGGAGCAGGGACAGAGCAGTGGTAACTATACAAGCAAATTAAATGAAAAATGGGTACAAAAGTCCTCAGAAGCCAAAGTATGTCAATGTGATAATATAATTAATTCATGTTCATCACTCACTTTTTCGTGAATGACCCTCTTGCATTAAAAATTGAGAAGCCACTTGGAAACTGGCCTGCATCAAGAACAAGCAGACTACTCCTGGTCATGGCAGTGGAGACCAAGAGGCACTGGTTCATTTATGCTACTGGGATGAGACTAAAAGTGCCTGTGCAGAGAATAGCAGAACTGGGTGTCAGGGTGAGCATCAGCACAGTGTGGGGTGTGGGATCCACAGGGTAGAGGGTGGGCAGCCCAGGGATCACCTGTGCTCATGAGATTTCTTGAACTGTCATGCTACTGGGGACCACCTCTCCTGTGGTAAAGACACACTGGGAAAAGAAGGAAAGGCCATGAAAGATTTCTGTGCTTTAAATACCTCTCTGCTAACTGCAGATTTCAATGAGCATGCTCCCTTGGGAATCAGCTCTGCTTTGAGGTCAGTATCAGTAAAAAGCAATTGTGTGAGCTGGTCAGTCTCTCGCTCAGACATGCAACAGTTCAAGAATATTCGTATTCTGTTTATTTTTTCAGGGAGAGAGACAAGTACAGAAAAAACCAGGATTATTTTTACAGTGTCACTGAGTAACAGCCTTTGACTGGACATGCCCCTTCTTGATCCTTGAAAATTGCCTCCCTACCTTCCCAAGTGTCAGGCTGTTGAGGCTGAAACCCACTGCACAACTGAGCTCCTGCCTATATTTGATTAATAACCAGATGCCTTATTTTAAAATACAACTTTTCTTTAAGTTGCATCCTTTTCTTCAGTTTTCAGTTGGAAACTTGGCCTAAATGACAGCTGTGTAGGCCTCACCCCAGCTCGGCTCAGCAGGAGCTCTAATGTACTTCATTCTGGGGCTGGGAGCTGCTTTTAATCTATCAGCACGACTCCACAGCTGCTGTAAGCTAGCTGAAAATTGTCTGCATACACAGGGCTTAAAATTTTGTAACCCTTTTGGTGCAACTTCTATTTAGGCAGGAACTCAGAAATGCAGACACCAAGGTCTCTGGAGAGTTAAAGGAAAGCTCAAGACAACAGGCTGTGGGGCTTGGAAGGACATGCCAGAAACCTCAGCACAGATTAGGAGTTTTCCTGAGTTCACAAGTTCAAATACCAATTTCCAGTAACTGTTTGAATGGATTTAGCCTTGCTGTAAGTCTGACGATCAGACTACAAGCCAGGCAACTAAATATTTCTGCTTTATGCTACATGCCTTTAGCAATAAAAAACATCTCTGTGTATTGTTAATCAGGATAGGTTTGTTGTTGGCTCTGCCTCTCATTTACAGCTTTTAAGAAACTGGACAAACATTACATTCACTTCCAAGAAAGCATGCTGCAGAGCAATTACTTCACACACATAAGACAAACTTCAAATACTCATAAAGTAAAATCCCACTATGTAGAAGTGTTAAATCTGCTACTGCCATCAACAAAACTCCACACAGTACAGTAACCCAGCATCATCTGTTCCACTGGGACTTGGAAAGGACGGATATGAAACTACTGCCAAATATTTACACTTACAATTCTTACAAAATATCCGGAGTCCCTGGAGGATTAAACATAATCTCACATGTCAACAACCACCAACAACAAAAACTTTAAATATGGCTGCAACGTGTTTTCACAAAACTTTACTGTGATCACTGTTAAACAGTCTCTTGGTTTTTTTTTGTTTTCTACAAAAGCAGCAGCAAATCATGGCACTGCTGATGTGCCAGTTCTGGCTGTAAGTGGCTGTCTGGCACCTCTTCCATGCCTGCCCAGAAGCTCAGGCCCAGCAACTCCCCCTTTGAGGGGATGCTGCTGGCTGCCCCCACAATTGTCTCAAGAAGGGCAGGCCCTGTGGTTAAGCATTGAAAGCCCACCGAACCTTTTCATCAACTTGGGCCAGAAGATATGGCAGCAGCAAAGAACCAGAAGTTAAAACACACAAAATGGAGCCTGCAGAAAGTGATCCCAGAGAGCTCCAGCAGCCCCATTGGGGGGAACAGTCTCTTTCCTGCCTGCCCACAAGCACGTTTCCTTTGAATACACAAGGGCTGAAACTGCTCCTTCTTTTCTGATATGCTGGAAAGGGCTCAGTATGGAAGGTTTCAAGTATTTGTACAGAGCACAAGCAGTTTCATAAGGCTGCAGCTCAACATGGCCCTCCTGCCAGACCCGAGCCAGAGCCGGCTCCCAGGGATGTGGCACTTACCCTCCCACAGAGCAAGCTGCACATACTTGTGGAACAGTTTTCAGAGATCTGAAGTAATTTAAGTTCTGAATAACATAATGGAGACTTTCACTAGCACATCTCCAAACTGAAGAATATACCAAAGCTAATTTTTAATCTTTGAGCACTGGAGACATGTGATTAAACCAAAATAGTAAAAATCAGAAGATGTCTTCTGCCATCTTATAATACCTGCTTTTCCTAAGAAAAGCCTACTGTTATGTATTTCAAACAGTTAAGAACAGAGCTGGAAAGCAGAAATCAGGAGTCTGGGACATTGCCTGCTGCAGGATGCCCATAAGGAGATCTCCTTGTAGAGAAGAGGTGCCACAGTCCTAGACTGGCAGCTGTATGGTCATCATGGGCAGTGTCACCCTCCCAGATTCTAGGGGCTCCCTTCTTTGAACCGACTGCCTTTTTTTGCATTTGCTAATACAAATACAAAAACATTCTTCTTTTCTTCCTCACCCGGTGTGTTAATTGCCCTTCTCCTCTGAGGTCACTTGGGTTTGCCTTTGTGCCAAATCCTTTTGTTCCTGTTGGTGGTCTATTTGGCCTGGCTGAACCTTTATACTTTAATTTATTATGTGATTTCATTGTGCAGTGCTTGCACTGGGCAACTGGCCCGTTACGAAGGTATTAAATTCTATACAGCTATGTGCACGTGTACACAAACATACACCTCTTTCCTGCAGTTCACCTCCTTCTGCAGCCATCTCCAATGGAGCAGGGTCCTGCACTGGGGAAGCTTTGCCTTAGTGCCTCTGCTTTAATGACTGTAATCCACAAGGAGCAGTAAAAACAGCCAGCACAGTGCCCAGTCCCTCAGCTGCCAAATGTATGCCATGCTCCAGGAAAAGAAGCTAGGAAAGTAACATTACCTGAAATTCCCCTCTGGTCTACATACTCAAAAAAAAAAAATTACCTCTAAGTGCCCACTAGCTTTTGGAAAGGACCAGGAAAAAAAAAAAAACAAAAAACAACCAGCAAACAAAACCCTGAAATCAAAGGCCAATTCCAGAATCTCACATTCCTAGAAGAATTGATACAACAGCAGCTGTATCTCTTTCATTTGAGTAATTATCATATAATTAAGTGCATGAATTACAAGAGAGCCAAGGCATTAAATTAAAATATTTAATGCTTGTAAATCTGAAAATGATTACTGTGCTGATGTGCAGCTACCGAGCAGCGAAGCTAATGGCACCACGACAGCACCACCAGCCTCCCATTATTCTGCTGTAGCTTAAGGAAGGTATGAGAATTCTGGAAATCCTTTGCTGAGGAGGAAAATTGCCTTCGATTTTTTATATGTAGCAACTGAGCCTTAGGAATTGTGTGCCTAAGTACTGAAAGAGTAAAGGACAAAGAAATCTCTGAGCTAAAATGTAATGTTTTATCTCACAGATGCATAGGAAGAATTAAAATTGGAAACATCTTGTTGAGAACCTTACAGAGAGCTGAACAGAGGAGCCATTCCTAGCATTTTCTTTACAGTGGGTCATTTTTCATTACCCAAATTTAGCTTCATCCAAACTCAATCAGCAGTTTGCAGGATGTGACTTTCAGTAATTCAAATAAAACAGATAACCAGAGATCTCTACTCAAGGCATTTTCCTAAGTAGAAACTGACAGAAGTCCTTGACACTACAAAGTCTGGCTCCTGAGATTTGGGGGCAAACTGTTTGCACTTCCCTGAAAAATGAAAAGGTGCTATGTTAAAATTCTTTTCTGAAGTGCACAAAACCCTGTTCATGTTTCTCCAGCATGTCACTTCTGTTTGCCTAAATAAGCCAGGAGTGGACATTGCCTTAGCCCAAGAGAGATCCATAGGCGGTCCAGGAGCTGGGCTTGCGCCAAACCCCTGCAGGTCTCCAGGTGCTGAGACAATTTCAGGGACATTTCTAGGCTGGAGATGCCCTCCCGCATCCTTGCTGCAGGAGCAGCCCCAGGGGACAGCCAGGCCAGGCCCTGGGGCAGCCATGCCTCCTGCCAGGGGCTGATGCCATCCTCCAGGGCAAGGGCACGGCCACAGCCTCAGTCCAGCCTCAGCTGGGGACACACAGCGCAACATTGCAGCTCCTTTATTTACACTGGCATTTTAGAAGGTGAAAAACAAACAATAAACCCAACATATATTTGGCTGGTATTCCACTGCAGAATCCTTTTGTGTCACAGGAACACACTTGCCATGAACTGCAACGAATGCAGTGTTCACAGTAGCCTGGAATGGAGAATTAATGGCTTCAGGCAGCCCAAGAGGTCACGGCTGAGGGAGGAGGCAGAAAATGTGCTTAGACCTCCTCTCTTCAAAGAGCACACCCAGCCCCTGAGAGCAAATGGCTAGGCCTGTACACTGGGGGTTGTGTGTGAGATAGATAGATAGATAGATAGATAGATAGATAGATAGATAGATAGATAGATAGACAGATGCACACACAAATCAGCAAAAAACACCTATAAAGACATAAATGTTGTCCATAAATATATGGACACTATAAAGAGGACAAGTTATCTAATTTAAATGAGTTGCCATCAGCTATTACATGAGCAACAAAGGAGGGCACCTCCTTCAGAACAAGAGGTTATAATCATCATCCCTCACAACAAAACAATAGTGTAGGTATTTGTTATCTGAGCGACTGCTTCAAAGAGGGTCCAGCACTTCTGACCAGGGCTCTTCTGGAAAGCCCTAAAGTCACCAATAACTGGGCACTTAGCAGCCCTAGTAAGCTATAGCTTTTAATTAACATGGAGAAAGGTGATTCCTAACTTAGGTACCAAATGAATGGCTTTTAATTACACCATCTGGAAAAAGGAAAAGGTACTTTCAAAGTGTTGCCTAAAGGACATTTAATATTCTCTTTAAACAGAAAGTGGTGTAGAAATAGATCTAATGAGAACATTCAGATTCTTTTCTTGACAATATTCACCTCCTGCCCCAATGCTATGGCTGTCCTAGAGGGTTTTTTCCCCAAAAAACTCTTCATATTTTTTCTGGGCTCATCTTTCAGCTATGTCTTCCATAAGCTGGAATGACAGCAGCAGAAATCAGTGAGAGGGGCAGAGTCTTCCATGCCTAGGTGTTGTAATAAACAGCACAGAAGAGTCTGGCCCATGTGTGTGAAGACGTCTCTTTACAAGGTTGTTGGAAGGTCATATTGTGGCCTTGGTTCTGGGAAAAGGATGCATCTCCTCTCAATTGTCAGGTGATGCTCCCTGTTACAAAGGTTGAGCAGTGGAAGGCATTAATACCATTACAGATACTTCAGATACATAGATAGGCTAATAACTCGTGTAGTAATCTCTAAAGCATCTGACTTTCATGTGCCAAATACTTTATCATCACAAGGTGGTAATAAGAAATAGCCACAAGGGAAGAGTAACCTTTTCCTGGTAGTAAGGAAGTCAGGATTTCAGAGTTACTATGTAATTAATTTGCTTTTCAGGAATCAAAACACCCTAAAGCTAAAACAAGTCCAACAGACTTGTAATAACATACTATTGTAGTGTTAAGCCCTCTCATTCCTCAACAAAAATCTATCCTTTCACTTCGTCTCGACTGTGAAATCCTTGACCCATGCTGTAACCATCTCCCACCTTAAATACAACACCTTCCTTTGCCTTGGTCTCCTGGCATCTTGGTTTTCCATCCTATGGTGGGGTCAAGCTGCTCACACTAAGACAATCTCACTGTCTGGCTCTAAACCAAAGATTCTTCCCATGGTAATCATTCCTAAATTTGTTTTGGTTCACACATTTCAAGTTTGGATTCTCCTAAACGTCACAGTTGTAAACAATTTCTTGCTAAGCACACCTTGGCTGCAGTTGTGCATGCTGGTACTGAATTCCTGCTTGACTTCATTAGGACTGCCACTAATCTTTAGCAAAAATAACCTCAACTAACTGGAGGAAATCAAACCTGTATGAAATCAGGGTAGGACACACTAGGGTGGGTCACCTGCCCCAACAGATATTGCCTGTGCAAAGCCCCCCATCACCTTCTGCAAACCTCTACAAACTGTGCACAGCCCTGCACCTTCACACCCAGTGTCCCAGGCACTCTGGCTGGCTGTCTGCTTGGCACAGAGCACAGGATGCTTTCAATGCTGTGTGGAAATAACAAACACAGAAATGCTCAATGTACTTCAAGGCACATATTCTGATTAGAGAACATTTTTTGCAGTAGATCACTCACAGGTAGAGGAGAAACTATCAGTTAATTTTCAGCATGGACCTCCCAGGAAGGTGAGGTAATACCTGTCTATTCTGGCAAAACTTTAAAGGGCTGCTTCTTTTATTTTGTTGTGTTTTCTAAAAGAAGAAAGAAGAATGTAATTTGGATGTTAATAAAGATCAACACTGACAGTAGCTATAATTATATATAAACCAGCTGATAATCAAAAGCTGAGCTGACAAGTAATAATTTAGATACATAGCTGGTGTTATTTATAGTATTTTAAAAGTTGGCCTGGTTCAGTGATGTATGAATTGAGAAGAAGTGCAGATGTTACTGAAGACATTTTTGTAATCATGGAAAGCAGGAGATGGCTGAAAAGTTCCAAGTTCAACAATTTTTGATACTGCAGCAGGAGCCGTACTTGGGTTTCATTTCCCTTTTCATCAAAAGGCTAACTTCCCCCATTTTACATTCAGTTTATGTGGTCTATTTTATAAAATCACACATATTGTTTTCTGATTCTGTATTCAGTGAGCATGTGCAGGCAGGGAGTCAACAAGGGACCTCAACTGACATTGCATTGCGGGTAGAGGAGCAATTGTGGAAAGGTTACCACTGACACACGGAGACAAGAGGTGAATTTACTAGTTGTCCTGATGGACAGCCCTAATTTGGGCAATTATATCCTGCTCGATGTGGATAAACTCTGCAAATCATCCTAATTTTAACGCAGAAGAGGAGATTGGGGCAGCATGGATAAACTCTGTACGCATACTGCACAATGCATGTTCTGTCTGTAGCAGTCAGTATACATAAAATAAAATGCAAACTCTATGTTTGCAGAAGAGTTCATATCACCCGCCACAGTGAAATTGGTTGTGGGTTTATTATTGCATATTTAGTGAGCACTTAAAGTACTAACGCAAACCCTGGGTCACTCCCAGGGACCAGACCCTGCTGACCCAGTTTGTTTGTTTGGACAGAGATATCCATGGTCTGAGCACAATCGTAGCCTGATCCCACTTCCAAAAACAACCAAAATTTTGCCATTAATTTTGAAGAACCGATTCAAGTAAGCCATGTCCCCTTTGGTGCTGGTGCATGACTTGGCAGGTGCAGGGGGACCCTCTGTAGCCTGGGTGCTGCTGCCCACCTGCCACATGACATGGGGACACTCACCTCCCCACCATCAGTGTCAGTGCTGCTGTCTGCAGCCCTTCTCCCTCAGACACAAGTTTTGTGCCCAGCCAAGATCCATCCCTACACCAAAGCAAACCAACTCCAGACATCCTGGAAGACCCATCCTCACCCTGCCCCTTAGAGCTGTCCCAGTGCAGAAAGCAGAGATGCAAATCCCGGCAGAGCAGGGGAGCAGCTCCTCCTGCCTTCGCACCTTCCCATGGGAAGCCGAGCCTGCTGTGTGCTGGAGGTGGCCACTCCAGCTCTCCCAAGTGCCAAGGAACTCCCAGGGCTCCTTTCCTCCCTTCTCCTCTCCTCTCCCTGCCCGCCCCCCGCGCCGCCGTGCACTTGGCTGCTGCGCCAGCTCGTGCCCCCAACGACCTCACAACAGCTGTGGGCTTAATTATCAAAATAACATTTTAATAGTCTCATAACTGAGCTCCCTTCCAAACATGCCAGCAGAGAGGCTGCAAGGATTCTTTTAACATCTTCACCTAAACTTACTAATAGGCTGCATTTAAGTGATTAGGCTGTCCTAATGCGTGCCATTTACTGCTGGAGCCATCCCTCCCACCTCAAATTGCCATTTGCCGTCTCTCATTTCCTAAGTGACTCTATTATCTGCCCAAGGATCGAGGTGGTCAGCGCTCCCACACACCAGACCTCTGAGGAAAGCAGAATACCGGGAAATTATTGTGAAGGTAGCATTGCTGCCTCTCATTATCTTCTTTTTCTCCTTTTTCAAGGGACTAATATATTGGTACCCAATCAGCACTCCCAGGGAAGTGACTGTGCTAAGTGTACTTACGCAAATTATTTAAGACCACTAGGGGCTTCTTGCTTTTAACACTTTAAAAAAAAAAAAAAAAAAAAGATTTTCTATGACAAGCATTAGTTTCCTTTTTACTGCCTTCAAAACTGAACCATTTCTTGCTTTGTAAAATAATTCTAAAGGGACTCCAAACTAGTATTTAGCTGCCAAGTTAACTTTTCTGTACAAACTCCACAGTAGAAGGTGAACACACATTGAAACAGTGTTGTGATTTCTCCTCAGCAAATTCACCATTTATTCAGCAAACTTTTCTTCCCATTTACTGTTTTAACATTTATTTTATACAATTGTTAACAGAGTTGGGAAAGTATTTATTCTTTATAAAATTTTTAATGGTAACAATTAGGAAATTGATGAGTTCCTCCATGTTTCCCTCCCTCCTCAGATTTCTCTGAACTGCTGCCTTTTAAAACAACGCAAATAACATGTACATTCTTTGCCTACGGTATCTCTCACCGAGGTTTTTCACAAGTCTGAAGCAGGTGTGGCAGGGCACTTATTTCTATGAACATGAGGATGTGCTATAGAAAAGAAAAACTTTAGAAAGTGTCTTTGTAGCCATCCAAAGTCCTAGCTGCACCAAGATATTCCAGTTGATTTTGATAGGATCAGAATTTTATCCCCTCTCATGACAAGGAAAAGGAAATTTTCCTCTTGGAAATATTCTTGGAAAAAGAAATAGATTTCCATATATTTAAATGGATTTTTAAAGAGTTCATTACTTTGTATACTAGCTTCGAAAAACAACCTGTATTGTCAGCTGAGGGGCTCGCAGTGGCACAGCCATACTTCTGCTTATGCCCATTCTGTAAGGGGGTCAGTCTGTTCTGCCCAGAGAACATTCATTACTGGCCAAGATGTGACACCTCACTGTAACTGTGTTATTTTCACTCGATTTTACAGCAGAGTTAAGAAAGGCATTGGGTTGTTGCATGAATTATCCACGGTCACCCAGCCTATAGATGTGCAGGCTGCCGCCTCCCCGTTAGCCAAGTGAGCCATTTGTTGGGTAGTCAGATTCATTTGGGTTGGTCTGGAAAAATCTGCTCGTCCGTGTTCCGTCTGCTGTGCAGCGAGCCGAGCCCGGTGTCCACCCAGCAGATGGAGGAGAGGAGGCGTCCGCAGATGGAGCCTCTGTACCCTGCCCTTGCTCAACTCACCCGGGAGATGACCCACTAAGAGAGCCAAATATCTCTAATTTGTCTTTAGCACTATTTCTTGTTGGCCTTCCTTATGCTTTAGTAGAGAGCACAAGCAATTGAAGTGCAGTAAAAAAAACCAAATTAAACTGTATTGAACAGCATTACTCTGGCCACAGGCTGTGAAGTCACAATCACAGGTCCAAAGGAAGCACTTCCTGCATGGCTGCAGTGGTCAGAGGTGATACCTTTGTGTCAGAAGACCATAGGTTGTGTGCACCCAAAGGTGTGGACCCATAGGTGTGGCTGCCAGTAATCTGCTGCATATCTGCTAAGACTAAAACTATGTCACAATCAAATTATTTATTCTAATACAGAGAAATTGACTATAGACCTTTTTCTTCGTTGATATTCTACATGTATTACAGCCTAACAGTATCTTTAGAAATCCCAAGATGATCAGCAAATCCAGGGAGATTTAAACTATATTTTTGTATTAAAATAGTCAAGGATGTAGGTGATAAGTTGTGGCCCCATGTAATTTAACTGGGATAGATTTAAAGGCAAAGAGCTCTTTGCAGTCTCTTGCAGAGTGGGCCAGATTCCCATCCCAATTACAGGGAGATAAACTCAGACTAAGAATGGTGACTTCAGAATGTTGGAGTTACTCCAGATTTACACTGGGTGTAACAGATCCAAATACAAGTTATTGTGCTCATGTCTCATTCTCTCTAAAATGAAATATTTATTGATGCCTTACAAATACATTGAAAAGCTGGCACATGGTTCTCCTACTTCAAATCTTCTCCAAATCTTCTAATTAAAAAGAATGAGAACACCTTTAAAAAGGGCATTCTTCTTCCTTTCTTCATCACAATATCATCTTCAAAACCAGAATACTAAGGAAATAGAAACCAAGGTTTTTAAGGTTTTTACAGTCTGTGCTCCAGGGGAAAACAGGCACTCAGCTACGACTGAAATTGCTTCACAACGTGTGCTTCTGGGCCTGTGTTATCCTCACTCCACAGATGAGCAGAAAATATAGTTTGTTTCTTTTTTTTTCCCCCTGGTTTGGCATCTGTGGCTCACTTAATGCTCCTGGATCCTGCAATGTTCTCAGGGAGAGACAAAGAGCACTGGCTGAATATTTTACTGGGGAAAAAAACGTACTCCTGTCTTCTGTAAGTGTGCTTCATGCATCCTTAAAATGACCCCTTACAGAGATCATGTGAAGGAAAATGAAACCACAGCTTTTTGTTTAAAATAAAGGCAGAATCTTTAGGGTCAGTCACTTCCCTGCAAAGAGCCAAGATCACTGCTTCATTTCAAAACTCATCAAAACAAACCATCTATCATTAAAATATTAACTTACTTCTAAAAATACTACAGAAGATCCCATTCTCCTGCCCACCCGATGGCAGGATGGATGCCCTGGGCCAGCGTGCACATGGGCCCTTCCCACCTCCAGCCTCCTCGCCCTCCTCATCCTCCCACCAGCCTGGAGCACAATGCACTTTCCAGCCCTGTGCCACTCAGAACTGCTCAGAGATGCAAACCATGGGCACCCCTAATTCCTCTTCCACACCTCTACATAAGAAAGGCAGGGCAATTGCTTGGTCTAGAGTCGAAACCCTGAAATAAAGGCTGCACAAGACATGCTGCTGGTACATGGTGAGCAGCTGGGACTCTGTGCAGGTAATTTGGACTTTGCAGCCCAAATGCCGCCAGGTTATTCAGCAGCCACTGACCACTGCAATTCACAGTTTTGCTGTGGGCAGACAACAGTGCAGGGCTGAAAATAGCAAGGCCAAAAGGCCTGGGCATATACTGTGATCCTTCCAAGCCCCCAAGCACTAAAACAATCTGAAACCCAAAGGCAATCTTCTCACCAAGATGATACTTGAGTGTCCAGGTTCACATCTGTTCACTGAGTAATCAGCTTGTGATATGTTATGGTTGTACAGGCAGAACTCCTACAGACTTCAGTGGTCTTTGTCCAAAGTAGAAGTGTATTTAACTACATTAGTTGCCAATGAATTTATGTTTATTATCAGCTCTTATAGGTATTTGCATTTCTGGTTAAGCGATACACTGTCTTACCATGAAGTTCTTATTTTTAGCTCACCTCTAAAAGCATGGAGGAAGTCAGTCAAGTAAAAAATTCTGCAAAAACACCAGCTGGCCAGTGATACAGATAACATGAAGAAATGGAAAGCTAGTGATGAACCTCTGTGGTGGATGTTGAAACAATGGTCTAATTTTGGTGCAGTTTTCACCTGAGGGAGAAGGGACATGGGTTTGGATTTTGCTCAAGGATAATACAGATTAGATGGCAATGCTGAGATCAGTCCACTGACCTCGTGCAGCCCTGCACTGAGCACCA